>BMAU01014018.1:0-600000 GCA_019973935.1 Trichonephila clavipes
TCATTCGACTTGTATCATGAATATATATACATATTGAATTGTTATTAATAAAACAAGTATTTACGATTACGTAACAATTAAAATGTAATTTGATGACCCTCAGAATGAGCGAAACAAATAACCGATTTAATAAAATCTATCAATGAATATTCAGTGCACAAGCTATGTAAAATTATAAATAAGCATTATATTTTGTAGAATAGAAAACTAAATACGAAAATAAGCTTTTCAAATCACTTTAGTAAACGCTTTTTATTCTGTATCAAAAAACTTACCTTTCGATTTATTTTAATAACATTTGTAAAAGATCCGACTAAATCACTTATTGGTTATATTTAAAATACTTATTCGTAACATCTACAAAATGTACAACAGAGGAGCTGCTTCTTTTTTTAATTTCCGTGCCATGAGTAATCGTATTATCTAAATTAACCTAGTATCGTTTCGTTAAAAACCCGGAGCTTTAAAAAACAATAATGTAAGCGCTTTCTGCTCGTAATCGTATTACTTTACCACAGAAATTACATAATTCAACTTTTATTTAAAAAATAATGAAGAAATAAATTATTTAATTTCATTTAAAATAAATTTGTTCCATGTATTTAAACTTGCTATTTCGAAAGATGATGATATATTTTTTATGCTTTCGATAAGAATACATCTTTCACCGTGTGAACAAGTCCACGTCTTATGTGAAAATGAATGATTGGCATCGTATTCAAAGCAAGCGCCGATATTGGCGAGAAATTTGCTGAGCTCTGTAACCCTGCAGACTGTCATCCCCCTGTTTCCTTCCCTCTCCTCTTCTAAAAAGTGCTCTTTATTTAACGATTTCCTAATGTTTGTAAGCAATTTGCATGTTAGTAAGCGGAATGCCTTTTTTTTACGGCAATTTTCCAGTTTTAGAAAGCTGTCGGCGTCGGCAGTTCCTGATTCAAAGATAGAAAGTAAGTCCGGATTTTAAATTGCAATTATATTGTTCCTTTTTATAGAGTATATTTATAAAAAAAATTTTGTACAATTTATTATTAAAGAACTGAAAAAATAATCCCTCACCACACAAATGATTAAAAAAAAATTTTGAAAGAGAATCTTATTATTGATTAATGTACTGGTATTTGTATGCGTCATTCCTCTGTGTACGTTTCACTATGAATTTTACAATTATGTTTATTTCAAAAAATTATTACTAGGATGTCACTGGCGTAGCTAGTCCTTAATGGGCCCAACATCAAAATTTCTTGGGGCCGTTTTTTGAAACCCCATAATAGTTAGAGATATTTTGATTGCACATGTTGGGGACCCTGAAGCTTGGGGGCTCCATATCATTGATATGTACGTGGAAAGTTTTTAAGAGTACTCGTTTCCCGCAGGGAAACTTCACTCCAATCATTGAGAACTTTGGGTGAGCATTGTTCATTTTTACCTTAGCCTAGAACTGCATTTAAAAGTATGAACAAATCTCATTTCCATATATCATTGATACGGCGGTGTTCCTTGCTGCATGTTCTATCATGTTGATGAAAATCAGATAATCACATGAAGACCAACATTACACCGATAGCCCATGGCATTACACCTCTCATGGCACTTCCATTCGCATGTTACAATCTTTTTGTTCAAAAAATGTTTTGATGTAAAATTTCTTTTTCTATTGAAAAAAAAATGCTTATTTCATCTTCATTCATAATCAAATTCCAGATCATTAAAAAAGAGAGCAGGAGAGGGGAAAAAAGCTGTAGCAGATTTAGTGTCACCAAGCTGCACCACAAGGAAGCGTGTTATGTAACACCCTACTGCATTTTGTATGACTCAATCAGCCTGTGCTCTGAGACATTGAAACAATAGTTACACTTTCTGTTGATTCTGAGGATATTGATAAAAAAGTATTGAAGAGCCTTTTGAACTAATGACTTAATCATTAATGTTTTGGCTTTTGTAACTAAATCAATCAATCTAATTCCAGGTTTTCATCACTGTATCAAAATCGTAGAAAAGCATAGCTAACAATTACAACAGAAAGAAAATGGCTGCAAAATTGATGATATTTAAAATAGTACTCCTAATTTATATATCAGCAACCATTATAAAGTTGGGTACTTATGTATTATCGCAACTATTTCAACTCTATTGATAACTTGCCGAATTGGCAACCCCAATTTTCTATGTGTTGTACATGCTGAATTGGCTACCAGGTGCTTCATTTCATATAATGTCACCAACAGGTTGCAATAATACATAAAGTATCATTTGTAATATTAGCATTCAATTTCAATCAAAGTTAGGCATATTTTCTACCTCTCTTGGCATGTTTACCTTCATTGTCCTTATAACAAATAAGTACCATTATTATATTCAGCTTATATTTGCATTGCTGCTAATGACTGTTTCACTCTTGTAATAATTTTTTCATTTTTTTCTAATAATGATCTTATTCTGATTTTCAATGTGTAAAAGCATTCACATAATTATCTATATTACATAAAATAAAATAATGATATTAAAAGAAATATTTTGTTACTATTGAGTAATTTAGAATGTTCGCATATTTCTGTTTTTCAAGACTGAGCTTTATATGTAATGTAATAATTTGCAATTTTTAACTAAACTAAACTATATTATCTGAAATTTTGTTTAATTATTTTGAGCTACATATTTTTTTAATTGAATAATTGCAAAGTTTTCTATATTTGATCCAAATATGATTTTAGATGTCAAAAAAATTGCATTTTTTACTTATATACTTTGTTTCTATTTTTCTTAGATAATTTTGTTGTTATGTATAATTTATAACATATTCGACAATGTTATTGTATTCTTTATAATTTTTATAATCAAAACATGATTTATCAGGACTTTAAAATATCATCCAGAAACTTCTCTTTACCTTCTGATAACATTTTTTTATTTTAAAAATAGAAAACATGCTATCACCATATTGTTTTCTGCTTTTGATATAATATATTGTGTTCATAGTTGAATGGCTTATGCTAAGATTTTGTTGTAAACACTAATACACTAATACTGCTTTGAAAAATATTATTCGTGGCGGGTTTTTTTTTTAAAAAATGAGTAATTTAAGGTCTATTACTTATTGCTTCATCAACATTAATAAATCTTAAAATATATTTCTAAAATTTACTTCAGCAAAACAGTTTAATTAAATATTGCATGTATTGATAAAAATAAATGGATACACTTTCATAAAAAATACCAATAGTTAAAAGTTAATAGCAGACTTCCATGCCACAGATCCTGGGTTCAAACCGGGCAAGGTCAACTCAATCTTTCATCCCTTCATTGGGTCAATAAATACCAATCTTGCTTGGGAACTGGGGGTTTCACATCAGACTGACCACCTGATTTGAACATCTGCTCATGCACCTCAGGGCCCAAGTTCATGAAAAACTGAGTTGGGCACAGTAGACCTTGGCTCCCTATGGACTGTTACACCACTGAGAAGGAGTAAAAGTTAATAGAATTCTAGCCAAACTTACACTAATCAAATGCATAATTGATGAAATATTGTATTATTTATCTATTTTGTGTAGGTTTGGTAAAAAGAAGTTGATGGGATTTTACGCATATTCTATCAAATGTAGAATTTTGATTCAATGCAAAATACTGACATGTTGCTTATTAAAAAATTTCAGATGAGCATTTAAATAATCAAGAACATGAACCACATTCAGAAAACATTTCAGGCCCTTGTACAAGGATCATATTCCTACTTCATTTCTGCAAAAGGCTTTACTGACCATAGGGTCTTCTATGCTGTGCATAACAGATCCATTTCGCCATGGTATTTATATCTCACATTCTTTTTTTTCTATTTTATCTGTATTGATTCTACATTTTTAACTGCACGCTAAAAATTAAATTTTTTTTTCCTTAATTTTATGTGTGTTATGTGTGTAAAATTGCAAAATTTAAAACATTTTATTATTGTTTATTCTAATTCTTTACTATGCATTTATTTTCTCCTTGAATAATTTTATTTATTTAGTGTTTTAACCCTCTAAGCCAGCGATACTCAACCTGCGGGCCCACTGAGCCATTTTAATTGGCACGGTCATGACCCATTGCTGTGAGAATATTACTTATTTAAGAACAATGAATAAAAATATGGTGGAAAATTCTTTGATAAGAAATCAAATATATGAAATTTGTGTTTCTGCTGTCGATGTCATACGTCTGCGAATTGATATTCTTTTCTATTTGTAACTATTATGGTTAGTGATAACAGACAACAGTGGAGTAGCAACCGCGTTTATGGGTGGAACTAATTTTGAACAATCTTCCATATCTTGCAAGTGAAAATACTCAAACAATTTGGAGTTGACTGTTTTGTAGTGAAAATATTGATCAGTATTTGTGTTTGATTTGTCATGAAAATTCTATATTTGAAAAATACTAATAAACAGGAATCACATTCAATGACACTTTTCCTCCAAGATCACTTTCAAGATCTGATAAATAGGCTTTTTACTGAATATTTTGTGAAGCAGAAACAAAGTGTTTTTCAGTAGTGATGTCTGTAATGGTAACAAGGGGCATCTCATATTGTTTTGTTATATTGTTAATCATATAAAAACATTACTAGTGCAAAAATTATTATGGAGTGTTTCTTAAATTCTTTTAATTTAATGTTAGTAGCAAAAATAAAAATATATAAAATATAATTAAAGAAAGTAAAACAGGAGTTAAAAACATTTCGATCAATTTTCCACATTTCAAATTTCCAATCTTATCTTGGTTCAAAAGCATTTCTCTCACTTCCTTCCGTCATTGTTTTTAACCTAATAATAACCTAACACCTCGCATTATTGGCCTGCATGGGAAATGGTTGAAGCTGATGTATACGGCCCAAAGAAAAGTACCCCTGCTCTAAAGCGTTACGCACGGAAATCCTGCAGACTAAAGATAGCTACTTATACCTCATATTTTGTGGCTTCAAAAGTCGTAAAGGGTGTGAGGTGTGTTTTCCAAAATCCTTACCCCCATTAAAGGTTTAATACCTTGAAAGATAATTAGGAGGGTTGCGTTGATACAATGGACACTGACAGGAAGTTTTATGGCTCGCAGGGACCCTATTGCTCCAGGGTCAGAACATAGGGAACCCTATGTTCTGACCCTGGAGCAATCATAAAAAACTGGAGAAGAATTTCTGTAAACCCCAGTTAGTGTTTGTTAGCTTGATTTGAGATTTTAAGTTTTGAAGAATTCCAACACATAAATAAAATATATTACAATTCACTTTTTGTTTTATATTAATTTGAAGCTTTGACAAGTTGGGGCATGGTAAGGTAATTTGCTATTTTATATAGTTAGACAAATTACACTAAGTATATTCTATTGCTTCATTTTTCTTATCTTAATCATGCTTCCAGTTTTTATAACATGATTATTTTATTAAAAGATGTCAAAAAAAATAATTGATAAACCCCCGAACACTTCAAAATTTGAAACCTTTTAAACTTTCCAACTACAAAAAATGAATAGTTTTTGAACTTCTGCATCAAATAATTTTAAAAAATTTCTTACACTTTGATAAAATAAAAATGACAAAAAAAAAATTAATTCAGATCTATTAGATTTTTTTTTTTTTTAGATTTCAAAGCCAGGTGCTCTGGGCAGTTTATGTACAGTACCTAGTTTTGTATTATTAGCGAATTATATTTGAGTTTTAAGTGCTTCGGATTTCTTCAAAGAGAACATAAATTAAGGTTTTCCCACATTTCTTTTAAACTCGAATGTTTGAATAAATAATAATCAAAAATATCTGGACGCATTTGCAGTTGACATTCAAGCATATAAATAAATATAAAGATCAATTTTAATTTCAAGCTATTAAAAAATATTCAAATTATTATTTTCAAAAATATCTATGCAAAATACCTCAACATTTAGCTTTTTTTAAATGCAAACTGAAGAAGAAATTATTAAAATCAGGATATTTTTTTGAAATCTCAACCATACACAAAACTAGAATTTTATATTTGAAATTTCAAAAAAAAGAAAAGCTTTAATTTTTAAAAATGACAGAAAGAAATTTTTGTTTTGTTTAAAGTTAACAAATATTTTTCAACTTTAAACACGTCCTTTCTTAGAAGTTTTTTTTTACTCTTTATTTTCTTGTGATTTTATTATGACTGAACAGATCAGGGAAACAACCAAGTGGACCCCACTTTTTCCATAAAGCATTCGACCAAGGCAATGTCACAGCTGTGAATGAGTGATCTCCCGGTTTTAAATTAACAAAGAAGCCGAACTGAGTAATAAAATTGTTCCCTCTAGACCTCCTGCAAACTTAGAAGGGGGAAAGAATGAAATCTGTTGCACTTTGAAGGAGTTTGCAAAAAGAGAAGTAAATGCTTTTGGAATGATTTTTCAGGACAGAGAGAAACGCTCAAAGGGTTAATATAATTTTCATCGTGCATTAAGTATTATAACGTATTTTATTTTCAATAGAATTCAATTTTGAAGTCCATTGATTTATTAGAGAAAATGTGTGTTATGTTTGTTGCACCTATAATAGTTTTCTTCAGTGATATATTTAAATCAGTACTTATACTGTATTTATATTTAAAGTTAATATATTTTAATTGGATTTTAATCCAGTTCTTTTCTTTTAGATATATATTTTGCTTTTCCCTCACCATATATTCCTTCTTTTAGTTGTTTATTTATAAAATTTTATGTACTGCATTTTAAAATTGTACAACCATCCTTTATATTATATTATGTATGCTTTTACAATCTGCTTTATAATGTTTATCTCTGTATTAAAAATTTTTTTAATTGTATCCATATTTCTATTCACCTCCCATTTTTTTAAAGTATTATATAGATTTTCTTCCCCCTCCATCATATTTGATTTACCATCTGGGTTCAGTCCTAGGAGAGCCCACACCTTTGGCGAGAATTATTTTGGTTGGCGATAATTGTGCCATCTTGGTAACCCTACTTTGATACACTAGATATGGCAAACCTAACTATTTCTGGAATTTTCGTATTTTGTCGGCGGGCATTTCGAATTTCATTTTGTTTGGGGAAACCGGGCTGGAATGGTTGCGTGTGGGGAGGAATATATCTTAGAAATTTTTTTACTTTGTTGAATGCAAAAGGTTAGAAAGAATTGATTGAATAGTGTATGTATGAAGGAAGGATTGTTTGCTTAGAGTTATGGATGTCCTAAATGTAACGATCGGCATGATGTAACATGGTCGACAATAAAACGCTTTCTTCGAAATTTCACCAGCCATGCCGAAGGTATGTTCGACCATTACCTCGCAGAGTAAAAATGGCGGCGCTCACACGATCATTCACTTAGCAATGAGACCTTCAAGACTTTTTTAAAATCTGTTGTTATGCTGTACTTTCCACTCGGAAAAGATCAGCAGTAAGAAAGTAAGTGCTGTATTTAAATTTTTTTTATCTTAAATGTTTTATTTCTGTATTGTTTACATATATTATTATTATGCATCCACCTTATCTCTCTGTATTCACTTGCCGCCATTGTCGTTCTGGCTTGGCGCGTTTTTCCTTTTGTCGCCAAGGGTGTGGGCTCTCCTAGGATTTTACCAAAATCGGTTACTAATCAGTCACATGTGTTCATGAGGGAAAAATAGACATTTATGTTTCTACAAAAAATGTTAAATTAAAAGTTAATTAAATGTACTTTTTTTAAATAAATCTATAGCTAATATTAAATTATCTTATTTTAATGTCGAATAAAAATGTAACTGTAGTGTGAATATAAATTTGGTCCATTCTGTTCAAGTACATTTATACTCTTGTTATTGTTCAGCAATTCTTTAAGCACTGGCTTCTTTTGTAAAACCTTATTAAAATTTTATAAATATTTATTATAATACATTTTAATTTTTGTTTATTGCATATAGTTATGATATGCTTATATATGGATATTACAAGTAAAGTATTCAAGCTTTGATAACTGCTCTAACCATAATAAATGAATATTTATTTAAACATTTCATGTCACTTGTTTTCTTTACACATTTTGAAATAAATTCTTTCCTTTCTTCTTTTTCTTGATCATGCAAAACATTTATAAATATTTTTTTTGATTTAGTTTTGTTTTTAGGTGCAGATCTACTTAATTGTGTTTTTTCCTCTTATAGACATGATTGCTGTATTTGGTGAAACTACCGGATATGCATCAGCTAAACAAATTAGAGAAAAGATGTTGAATGACCCTGAAGGCAGCACTATTTTAAAGTTTGATTGCTGTTATTATTCAAAATTATTCTTCACGAAATATTTATCTTGATTCTGTTAAATTAAAATCATTGAATATTATATATAAACTATATTATCTAAAAATATTCATGACTTAATTTGAGTTATGTTGCTTTTTTTACCATAATGTATGACACCTCAACTGATTTTGAATAAGTCATTGTAATTATATTAACATTTTATTTAACATCAATAAATTATTTTCTTCCATTAAGAAAATCTAAATATTTAAAGAAGAGACAAACTTTTGATACTCATCAAAATGTGTCCTTGTGATAATTTTTTTTTTTAGGTATTTTTTCTTAAATGAGATTTTTATGATTAATAATTAAAAATATATAAAGCTCTGCAAATGATATTACTTACAGAAAAACTTTTCAACCAATTAGATTGCATTTTGTAATTTTTTTTTTTTTTTTTTTTTTTTTTTGTTAATTTTCTAAGGATTGGAATTGAATGCATAATTCTATTTTGTGTTTCTGTTTTTCTATGCATCCTCTATTTTTATAAAAATATTTTTATTTATTTTCATTTATTATCCTTGTATATAAACATACATACACAGCTGTTGTAAAATTTTCTATTAACATGCTTTTATAAGTTTCACTTGTATGAAACGGAATCTTTTAACTCCATTTTTATCTGCTTTGAAAGGTGAGATCAATTCGAAATTTTGCACACATGTCAAGGACTGATGACAATACAATAATTTCATAAATTTGTTCCATTGTCCTGATCAGGATCATGAGGAATAATGATTTCCAGATTCGGTGACTAATTCATTATATCGTTTCCAGATTTAGTGACTAATTCCATGTACCATTTCCAGATTTGGCGACTAATTCCAGATCCCATTTCCAGCAACTAAAGATTAAGTTACAACCCTATAAAAGCGAAAATGTTTGTGTCAGCAATTTCTTTCCATAATATAAACAACTATCTAAGTTTTTCTGAAAATGGAAATAAAAAAATTTAAAGACTCGTGCATATGAAAACAAAAATTTTTCTAACCCAGTGTTTCTGAAACTGTGGGGTGCACATCTCTTGGGGAGTATGATAACCCATATGTGGGGAGGGCAAGCATATCAAAAAGTCGATAATTATAAATTTTATTATACATATATATTTAAAAATAATTATTAGTTTACTGAAAGGAAGCAAAACAAAATACATTCTGACATGATAAAAATGAACTACATATTCACACTGATATAAAATGCTTATAAATGTATCAGCATGGCAAAAATTTTTAATAATTTATTTATCAATACTAAATTAAAAGCAAGTTTAATAATTACTAGTGACTTCCTTGGCTTGTCATATACAAAATATTACATATATTGATAATATGTGTATTGTAGCTTTTTAGCATCAAAGTACATTATTATGGCATTTAATACATTGTTGTATGTGGGGGCATGAAGCAAATTATGACTGAAAATTGGGTTGCAAATATGGTAGGTTTGCAAAAACACTGTTCTAACTGCTAAACTCAGACATAAAGTGTGTTTTTCTGAATCACTTGTCGGTTTTGTCAAATGAAACACATCATTCATTGTTATATTTTATCAAAGCATCTGAGAATTGATTCAGAGATCACCAGATTAAATAATTTCTCACAAACTCTGATTCAAAAAGTGTACTTTTGTGTCCAATACTTTTGCAAGTTTCAGAGAGAATATTGAACTCTTTTTAGTGAAAAATATCATTGACTTAACACCTTCTTTTGCATGAAATATTTCAAACTTAGCTTTTCCAGATTTCCTTTAGTTGTCTGATCCTAGATTTTGCAAACCAGGTCATATTGACGCACTGATAGGATGGATGCCAATGGGTATTCTTGATTCTAAAAATGATGCAATTAAAATTAATTTATCAATGAATAAATGAAAGTTTAAATAACTAAAAATGCAAGCTTTTACTGTAGATCGAAGTAAAAAATGAAAAATAAATTATAGTTAAAAAAACTAAAAACCATGCTTTTATGTTTAATCGAACTAAAAAGTAAAAACATAATTCTTAATATGAAAATAAAATGATTTACAAGAAAATTAATGTCATTGGGTTAAAAGCGTGGGGTGCTTTGATCTACATTTTTACATTAACTCAGCATTTTGGAATAGAACTAGTAAGAAATTATAACAATTGATATCGAGCACCCCACGCTTTATCACAATGACATTAATTTTCTCGTTAATCATTTTATTCTTATATTAAGAATTATTTTTACTTTTTAGTTCGATTTAACATAAAAATGTGTTTTTTAGTTTTTTTATTTTTAATTAATATTTAAGGTTTTCTTTAACAATTCTAAAACTTATTACTAGTTATAATTTAAAATTTAATTTTGTTAGTTTTTAGGTTATACTATCAGACGTTACATCTTACTAAATATGTTGAAAATTTGACTTACTTTCAATTTTAGATAAACACTTTAAGACTTCCAAGAAATATTTTTATTACATTTTCTACTACATGATTGATTTTTTTTAGTGATAAACCAAGAATTAATTCCAATACTCTGATTATAAATTTCTTGCAGCATTGCCTCATGGTACTTTAGGACAGGCATATTTGGCTTTTCTTAAAGATAATGTAAGTATTGCTTTATAATACCATTTAAGATTATTAAAAAGGCGATACTGGATTCTGAATCAAATGTTCCGAACTTCAATTTTTTAAAGGATCTATTTTTGATATGGTAGCAATTATCAATGGCTTTATGAACATATCAGATTTTTTGTTTACTTACGTAAACTTGTTATAATTATAAGTACCTTATATTTCTCTTTTTCTGTTACAATTAAATTATAGAATATTTTTGGAATTATTGTTAACAATTTTAAAAATATTATCATATGTATAAATTTAAATAGATTTGTATTATATTTATCTAATGGTGTATTTATTCTAAAAGAAAGATTACTTAAATAATTACAATTGGGTGTAGCTTATTTCAAAATGAACCCTAATGATAAATTTTTAATTGTGTTAAAATTTGTGTTGATATGATATTGATGCTGGAAATATTTGAAACGATAGTAAAATGGACAATGTTTAGCTTCTGGAGAGATATATATAAGCAATGTGACACTTTATTCATTTGTAGACTTGGCAATTAAAAATCTTAAAATTAATTACATTATCATTTATTTAATTTTAACATCAGGTAATTTATTTTGAGCATGCTATTGCCTCAAGTGCAAAAATTCAGAGGATAGATTTATTTCGTTCTCTAGTTTTAGGTGATCCTGAAGAATAGGGGGAAAAAATGTAACATAAAAAATGTAATAATCAATGTTTCAGAAGTGAAACATAAGTTATATTTTTAGAAATTACATCAGTGTTAAAAGTTTAAACTACTTAGCTTGTAAGCAATTAAGATATACTTTTACTAGGAATATTGTCAATTAATCTTTCAAAAGTTCAAGGTCTAACCCTTTTAATGCGAAATCATGACTAAATCTGTTAAAATATTGGTTTTAATCCTTTCATGCAAGATGAAATGAAAAGAGTTTCGAAATAAGGTATTCACAAGTCCATTGTTCAAATCCCAGGGTGGGCAAGGTCAAAGCCTTTACTCTTTCAGTGAGTCAATAAATGAATACCATACTTGGGCTTGGTAACTAAATATGGGGTTTTTCGCCCCAGACTAACCACCTGATTGGAAATATATGCTGATGCACCTCAGCTAGCCTAGCTCACAAATACTGAAATGGGTACAGAGTAGGCCTTGTTGCACCACTGAGTTTATTTTTAAAATTTATTACACACACATATATATACAGTAGCATTGTGAAAATATATATATATGAATGTATTAATTTTATATTAGATATTTCATTTAATGGGAAAATGGCCATAATTATGATGCTAATTCATTTGGTATGTTACTTAAAAAAATTAGTTAACTTAGAATCTGTCAATGAGTAATATTATATAATTTGAAGGAAAAAAATTATACTAGAATAAAAAAAAAAGAAATTGAAAAATTTAAAAGACTTATGGGTTTTATGACAAGCAGACATAGAATGAGATTATTTCAAAATCAAACTGTCCATAATAAAACTAGTGACTATTTTTAAATGCCTAATTATTTTGATTTGAAGTTTCAAATTTGATTTTCTTATTTCAGAATGTAACTCCAGACTCTAGACGTCAGGTTTATTTTTGTTGATGATCCTGATCTAGCATATGTGATTCAAAGATATAGAGAAGTGCATGATTTGAATCATACTCTTCTTGGAATGCCCACAAGCATCCTGGGAGAAGTGTCTGTGAAATGGATTGAAGCAATGCAGCTGGGGTTACCAATGTGTGTATCTGCGCCTTGTTTGGTCCTGTGAGGTTAAGGAAAAAGTAAACATTAGTTTGTGTTTTTACCTATAAATATTACTAAATACTATATTTAATTTTAGACTTCTATTTATTTGTGGTATTATAAACATACAGGGAGTCTTCATCATTGAAGTAATGTAGTAAACTACATTCATTTCAATGTTTTGTAAATTATTAGAGCAATTTATATTCAATCATGCAGTTTGAAGAATTAATTTTTAATTTGTATATTAGAGGAAATGATTTTCACGTCATTTATTTTTCAGACATAAATTGCCTTTATTTTTTTCCAAAAGTAAAAAATAATTTTGGGGTGATGGTATTTGATAAATTATACATTAAACTGTTGATTTCTTAAATTTATGTCATTTTCTACATTTTAATGTTTAATATTTAATTTATTTCTTACCGTTACATCTGTTAAGGGAACTTGTTGCTAAAATTCTTCTGGCTCAAAAAGACTTATGTCTTCTTGCATTTCATAGTTTTGATGCATGGTAATAAAAGAAAGAGGAATGGGATAACATGAATAATCTTATAAATACTATTTGAAATAAGGCAAAAACTGCCTCAATGGTAATAACGTTAAAAAAAGAAGGCTGCTGACTTAGCAGTGCTGATTTTTGGAGGATTAATAAACTTAATCTGTTTATTTCATTTTTCAAATAAAAAAGAAAAAATATCACCTATTGATGCTGATTCATGTATCAGGAAAAAACATTAAGTTTTTGTGGAACCTGTGCTCCATACTTTATTCAAATACTATTATCTGTTTTACAAATATAATCAAGAAATGCTAAGCTTACACATTTTCGTCTAACCAATGCAAATGATAAAAAAAAAAAAAAGGAATTGTATTAACCTACCTTGTATTCTGATCACAGTAATGCCTAACTTTGAGTAGTCAAATTTCTGTAACTAAATACAAGGGGTATAATTTAGAAGTGAACTTATTCATCTATGAGAATAGAGAAACTTTTACAAAAATATTTCGGTTATTATTCCACTTGATCGTAACTCTGAAAATAATGTGAATTTTTCATTTAAACAATTTAAATTCATTTAAGAATGATTTTTAAAAATTTCCTTTAAGGGTGGTAGATATGAAAAAATATGATATGGAAGTATAAAGATTGTGAAATTATGGGGACTTATTTTGTGATTTTTTCAAAGAAGACTTTTTTTTAACATGGCCAGCCAATTACATAAAAAGAAATTGTTATTAAATTAAAACAGAAAGATAATAGGAGATTAATTAAAAGAGGGAATTTGAGGTAAATGTCCCGTGTGATTAAATTAAATTTTATAATCTTTGTTATATTCCTCACAAACTAGTTGTTAGGGAAAATAAATCAACCACAAAAATAAGGGTTTTCTTTTCTTTCTTTCTTTTTTTTTTGTTGAATCATCAAAAGTAGTAAGTTATGAAATTTAAAATGACTGTTTTAATTTGGGGTGCAAATCTTAACTGTAATATTTAGACATTAAAATCTTGCAATTAAGTTTTTGTAATTATTTAATAATTAAACTTGGTTTGATTAAAAAATCCATAAACATTGCAATTTTGGAATTTTGTACTGAACAATTTATATTTAGACAGTTTTATCTTTACATTTATAAAATGCTATTTAAAAAAAGAGAAGGTATTTGCTATTTAAAAAAAGTGAAATTAGTTTACTCCCTGTTCTTAATGTATACATTTCTGTAAAAATTTATATTTTTTTAGGCAGAGAGAAAAGTATTTAAAGTATTATCTTCCATGGGCTGTGAATTGTGGTTATGAAGCCAAGTTTTTAATAAACGTGTACTTTGAAAAAGATGGAAGCAGGATGTAAATGAACTAAGGAGGGAATTAAATATTCCTGATTTTCCTGTTGAATGTTAATAATTTTTCAAGTATTGTATTACTATCATTGAAATTACTTAATATGTTGCAGTGTTTATTTTCATGTGCTTAATTTTCTATATTTTAGGTACATAAATTGTCTTTTTTGATTATCAATATTGTTTAGCATTTCTGTTTGTTCTCTTTCTTAATTTTATGTTCTTAAAAACCAGTTTTTTTAATACCAACAAGAATGAAAAATATTATTAACTTCTTTTTTCACCAAAAAGTATATAGGCCGTGGTAGCCTATTAGTTTTGGTTATAAGCTCACAGCCAGCATGTCATGCACTTACTGCCACTTCTAAAGACATGTAGAAGTACAGTAAATTTGTCGATTGGTGTGATGTGATTGGAGATGCTCAGGTTGCCTCATCACTTGACCAAGGTTCAAAACTACAATGTGCATCACCAATAAGCTCTCGTGTTGCTTTATAGTGTGACGTATCGCTCTCTCTCACTCACTTATCAAAAATTAGACAAAAAAATACAATCATTCCTCAAGTCTCCCAACACAAACACATTGCTCATATGATTATCTTAATACCCTCATTCCTATTTTCACAACACTTCCTTGAATTTTTTTTGGTAGACTTGATTTTTTTATTCCAATTGTTTTTGTGTCAATTTTTCTTTTTTCACAAATTTCATTAAGTTCTTTGAAGCTCTGATAAATCCTACAAGAATTTTATTAAATTTAAATTGTGATTTCTCATTTGTGTGCGTAGCTTTGCCTTATATTACAACCTCCAAGTTTTTCAAACAATCATGTCTAACATAAAGTTCACCATTAATATTCTAGTTATTAATTACTTAATTTTATATTAACGGAAAAAAAAGCTGAAGAAAATCATAAGGGCTTAGCCCTTAGATGATTAAGAAAAATGTCTACTTTTCAGACAGAAAATGTTAACCTCATTTATAGTCATATTGTACATTAGCAAAGTCACATTTCAACAAAGAACATTTTCTCTAAAACAGGGGTGTTCGAGCATGCGCAGTGGTGATTAAGTGTATTAATTGAAACAGGAGGTTTTTAGTGTGAGTGTGGGAGACCAGACGAGCGTTGAGTTGTGGTGTCCATTACGGAGTTCAGACATACACCTCGAGCAACCAAGAGTGAAAATAAAAAAAAGGTGTTTTGTCAACAATCTCATCTGGTTTTCTGAGAGCAACACATCCCCAACATTGTGGTCCGTCGAGCCGGAGAAGTGAACTATTGAAGGTACTGTGAGTAGTGGTCTTTTATTTGTTTTTATTATTATAAATTGTGGACTAAATTAATTTTAAAAAATGTTTAATAACTGCTGCAAGGAAGATCTTCGTATCGTAGCCCTTGAACTTGGTGAGACTGTTGCTGAAAAAGTAACTATTGTTGAGTTAACTGAAATTATTAAAGAAAATAAATATTTTAAGGGGGATGTTGAATTTGTTTAGAAATTAATTCAGTCCGTGATCGAGGACTGTAAGAAAGCAGAAAAATTAGGTTAAAGGAAATGGAGCTTATGAGCTTGCACATTTGCATGCTGGAGTTAATTCAGATAACGAGAGAACAGGTCAGGGTTGTAACTCGCTGGATGCATTGGTGAAGAGTATTCGAACCCTAATGGTGAAATTGCCTAATAGACGTGAAGGTTGGGCATTCTTGTTCGCTTCGTTAAAGAGAGCCTTTGAGTAAAAAAATGTGTATGAAATTTAAGTTGGAAATTTTATTAAATTTGTTGAGAGAAAGAGCATCAATGTGTTAATACTTGTTAAAGATGACGAGCTTAATAATTATGAAAAGCTAAAATCAGTAATACTAAGAGAATACGAGCCAAGTGCAAATGAATTTCTTGAACAGTTTAGAAAGCTACGCGTCATCCAAATGAAATGTATACTCAGTATACTTCTCACTTAATTATAAATTGGCAGTACTACTTAAAAATTAAGGAAAGTCTCTAATTTTGACAATTTAAACGATCTTATTGTGTCGAACAAAATTTTCAGTACGCTTGAAATTAAGGTAATTTCACACATTTCCTTTCGAGCAGGAAATAATTGGTTTTGCCCTCTGAGCTTGCCAAAGAGAGACTTGTATAACACTTCGAGGAAAAAGCTTAAAATCTTTGCCGACTGGAAGCAATCCAATGAAAAACGCGTCAAGGGTATTTTTGAGTGAGGTTAAAGATTCTTAATGTGTTTGTTGTGCTGAATCGCATTCATTATATAAGTATGCAGTGTATTTAAAACTTCCCTGAAATAAGAGAATTGATCTAATTGTTGTAATTGCCTTGCCACCTCCCATATAGTGAAGGACTGTAAATCGAGATTTGTTTGTTCAAAGTGTCAAAAGATACATAAAACGATACATTATGCAGAAAGATTGTGGGACCAGGAAGTAAGGAGTTCCACCTTTGAACCTCTAAACGCATTAGCACCAGACTTAGTACTTTGCTTAGAAATCCAAAACTTATTAACCGCAATGAGTGTAAAAAAAAAAAAAAATGTGTTTTGCTTAGCTCAGAAATTTGTTTCATTCTGAGTGGAAATGGTTTTATTCCGGTGAAGGTCATTCTAGATAGTGGAAGCATTTCGAACGTTGTAACTAAAAGCTTATGCGATTTAATTGGATTGAAAAAGTACAAGAGTAATATTTCAGTTTCGGGATTAAAATAATCAGTAATTCCGATTGACTGGTGAGTTTCAGTATCCATTAGCAATAAAGAAGGGAGTTATGTGAAAACATTAGACTTTTTTTGGTACCAACAATAAATGAAGATCCTGTTCCAACAACGAAGATCGAGTTTAATCTGGATAATATTCCCAACCTTAAATTAGCAGACAAAAATTTCAATATTCCAGAGCGCATGCAAATGCTACTAGGTGCAAAAGTTTTCTATGAATTAATGTTACCTGGACAGTTCAAGATGGAGGGTTCAAATGTTATTTTTCGAAATACGGTTTTCGGATTTGTTGTTTCCGGTTCTACTTCAGATGGGAAGGGAAAAGAACATTGTTGGGTTTATTCAGGCTGCGGATAATCTAGAGCAGGGGGTCGGCAACCTATGGCAGGCGTGCCATATGTGGCACGAGGTACAATTATTTGTGGCACTGCTGCACTACTCAGCAAATTTGTCAATTTTTGAGTAGATGGAAGTTGATAAATTTGTAATTGACCTTATTTGAAAATCTTCAGAATTATGGACATTTATGGGGAAGTAAGAAAAAATCTGAAAGATAGCTTTAAAGATCAATTTACAGCTATTTTGTAAATTATTGAATGTCATTGGCGGACAGATTTAATTTTTTGAAAAAGGAAATTTACTTGTAGTCAGCTTTCCGCTTTTGGTTCTGTTCTGTGGTGTATTTAATTGCAACCAGTTAAGGACTAATAACTGTAACTGAACAAAAGCATTTTGTATATAAAAATGCCACGCCAACTATTAGAATGAATACATAATGAATCTGTAGATGTTAGTCTATTGTACTGTGCCGTGAATATAGTGATTAAACTAATTTCAAAAGTAAATATGCAGCTGATTATTTTGAAATTTATAAACATAATAGTTGGCAACGAGGATGAGATGTTAGAAATCTTTGTTATTATTCTGCTTTGAAGAATCTTTTTTTATAAAAGAGAAATTCTCTTGGGTAAAGCTCCACCTGGAATTATTAAGTTCTCAGATGCAGATGAAGTAAGAAGAAAAGCTTTTTCTTTTGGATAAGGCACTGCCTGAAGACGGCTCGAGGTAAAAAAAAAATTTTTTTTTAATTGGAAGGAGTCGTGGAACAGCAAATTGCAGAATTGCTCAGGCAGAATCAAGAACTGATTCGAGTGCTGCAAAATAGAGACAATTCCTCTAATCATAAAGTAACTGTACAGTTTGAAAAATTTGATGAAGAAAAGGAAAATTTCGATAATTTCACTGAAAGATTTGAAACTTTCTTAGTCATACAGAACGTGCTGATAGCCAATAGGGCTAAGGTTTTTGTTTTGTCTCTTAGTGCAAAATTGTACCAGTTACTGAAATGTCTGCTGGCACCTGGCATTCCTTCCGACCAAACGTTAGATAAGTTAAGGGATGCACTTAGAAAGCATTTGACCCCCAAACCTTTGATCATACCTTCTCGCCACAAATTTTAAACCGAAAACAGAATGAGGAAGAAGGTATTAGTACATACATTGCTGAGCTTAGAGCTTTAGCAATGAATTGTGATTATGATAAAAACTATGTTGGTATGTATATTTATGTGATGTGTTTGTAGCAGTTGCAAGTAAAAGTGATTTTAGATCAGTACTTGAGAAAATAATATTAATCTCGAAAGTAAATATAGCACTGGCTATGGAAAAAAGCTTTTAAAGGAGCAAAATGATATGATTCAGAATAAATTCAATGCAAATCTTTAAAAATAAAGTATCAGAAATCTAATTTTTACAAAAAACCAAAGAAAATATTGTTTTGTTCACAACGCACAGGTACCAACCATAGAAGAGAAAGAAAAGTGTAGTTTTATTTTGTGTAAATTAGCATTCTGTGGGAAAATTTGACAGATTACGGGGCGTGTTTCGCAGCTAAAAGAGCAAATGCGAAACCGGCTAAACAAAACAGGTAACTCTACTAGATAGAGTTGGGTATAAAAATAAAATTCCACTACACGAATTAAATATTCATGATTGTGTATTACACGAGGAAAAAGCCAAAACTACCCCCACTATGATAAATTTAAAAATTGCAAACAAATGTTCTATGGAATTGGATACGAACGTTTAGTGTAATGAGTATTAGAAATTTCAGGGAAATAGAGCAAGGGTACAATATAAACATCAAAATTAAATTTGAACTTATATATTGGGGGAAAAGAAAACTTGATACTATTCTGGGTCGTGAATGGCTCTATAAAATTCATTTAGATTGGCCGAACAAAAAACCGACAAAATTTAAATGACCTCAAAAGAGGATACTGACGATAAATTAGAGAAATAAGCAATTATGAAGCTAAATTAAACCAGGGTAAAACTTATATTTTGTAGGGCTCGGCCTTCGAGCCCTCGAGCAAGTACCCTTTGCTCTAAAAGGTAGAGTTGGAAACGAAATTGACAGACTTGAAAGAGAGAGGGTATCACATGTAGAGAAAGTCGAAACTTCTGAATGGGCAACCCCCAGAATTTGCTGGTGTTAAAACCGATGGTAGCGACATCCAGTCACCCCGGAATTCAAATTTAATTGTCTCTCAGCATCCTTCACCAAGATTGGAAGAAATTTTGGTAGCTTAAATGGGGGAAAACAATTTATGAAATTAGATTTTAAGCATGCATATTTGCAAATGAAGTCAGAAATTAATGGCATTAAATACCCACAAGGGATTATATGTTTGCAAAGACTTAGTATGGATTAAAATGGGGCAGCGCTATGTAGACGGATTATTTCAAGGTATGGAAGGAGTCTATGGACGATGCTAGAATAACTGGAAGCGATGAAATTTTACCGCGTGAGTGAATCTCTTTGAAAGAAAATGTTAGTACGGGATAAGGCTAGGTTTAAATAAAAGTAAGTTTTCCAAAGTGAGATAAATCTTTCTTGGGCATAGAATCGATTCAAAAGGGTTACATAAAAAAATAATCCAAAATCTCAGCCGTAGCTAATGCCCTGTACCTAAGAATGTTCACGCAGTAAAAGTTTCTTAGGTTAGTTAATTTTATGGGAAATTTAATGACTATTGCTAATCCTCTTAATAATTTGACTAAGAAAATGTTAGTTTTTTTTTTTTTTTTTATGTTCGAAGGTTTGCCAGATTGTCTTTGAGCAAATAAAGAAGAACATTTGTTCACCCAAAGTCTTAGTGCATTATGATTCTAACCTATCTTTAACTTTAGCTAGTGATGCATCTCCAGTTGGTATTGGTTGTGTTCTGTCGTTTCACCGTGACTTTATTCAGATGACTCTGAACGTCCGATAGCGTTCGCATCAAGAAACTTTATCTGGGCCGAGAAAAATATTCAAATTGATAAAGAAGCTCTTTCTATAGTTTGGGCAGTTAAAAACTTTTATATTTGAAAGGTAGAAGATTCACATTGATCATAAATATTTGGTGGCTATTTTTGGTTCTAAAGGAGGTTTTAACGTTGGCAGCTACCAGGCTTTTACATTATGCATTAATTTACAGTCATTTCAGTTTGATATAGTATTCCGTAAAACGACTTAACACGGAAATGCAGACTTTCTTTTTCATGCGGATTACCAAAAACATCTAAAGAGCTTGAGGGTTAAAGATGACATCAAAATATTTCAGATGTCACAGATTGAAACATTACCTGTTACTTCTAAGGAGTTATGATAGGAGACTGGTAAAGATATAAGGCTGGGTCCACTCTTAAAAGCCTTAAGGGGAAGGTAAAGATTTGCAAGGGAGAGAAGCCCAGTATACCATTGAGGATGGTTATATTATGTACGGACAAAGTGGTCTGCATTTTAAAGAAATTCTCAGAAGTATGTTCTGGAGGAATTACATGCAGGGCACTTAGGAATAATAAAGATGAAGGCCATAGATAGATTGTTTGTCTATTGGAAAATTATAGATAAAGATATTGGAGAAGCCGCAAAAAACTGTGTCGATTGTGCCAGACATAAGACTGATCCCACAAAAACTAAAGTTCATTATTGGGAATATCCCAGTATGCCCTGGGAACTTGCTTATGTAGATTTTGCTGGACCAATTTTCACAAACATACGTTTTTTTACACTCATTCCAAATGGTTAGAAATATATCCCATGAAGGTAACCACAACTAAGAAAACCATCAAATGTCTTCGAGATAGTTTTGCAAGATTCGGATTACCTAGGGTACTTGTCAGCAATAATGGATCTCAGTTTACATCATATGAATTTCAGAGATTTATGCAAGGAAATGGAGTTAAGCACAAAACTAGTGCACCTTTCAAACCTTCTAGTAATGAACAGGCTGAACGCTATTTTGCTACTTTAAAGCAGTCATTAAGAGCTATGCGAAAATATGAATATGATGCAATGCTATTTTAATTTATTTTATTTAAGTAACCCTGGTTCAATAATTACACATCGCATCATGACCAATGTTAAATAAAACAAGAATCGTCAATTAACAGAATTAACTTTTACGTTTAATGATAAATGTATTAAGGAATTAGGTTTACAAGCACAATTAAGGAATTAGGTTTACAAGCTCAATTAAGAAATTAGGTTTTACAAAAAAGAAGATCAATAAAATTGGAACTTAGCTTGAGAGAGAGGAAGTGAAGATAGCGGGGACATGGTGGGTGCCCAGTCCTCGGTTGGGGCTCCAGCGTTTTAATTTTATCTGCAAATCTGGGAGATGCTCTCTTCCTCGAAATTCGGGTGCGTTCTCTTTTTTATTCCGCCCCTCATCACCCAAAAATCCTAGAGCTGAACTCTTTGCTCTCTCCTGTATTTTTTCTCTGATTGGTCAAAATGGCCAGCGCAGTGATACACCGCCTAAAAATGTATGCGTTCACTGAACTCAGAAAACGCGGGAAAAGTTTAACACTCCATACCAGAGGAATTTCACCACATCCGGTCAAGGGGGACTCATATAAAAACCAGAGACGATTTCTAAAACCATGGACAATCCCCGGCCTCCCATCAGTACTATACAACAGAAACTTAGTACATTTTTACTAATACCAAAAAGCTCCTAATGTAACTACAACACCAGCCATGCTGTTCCTAAAAGAGACATTAGAAACGGGATAGATTTACTTTTACAACAGATATTCAGGAGGAAATGGATGTTGAGAGATCGTTTTCAGTGCAGCTAATACTAATACTTGGTACCATTGTAAACCAGGGTGGAGTACTTCACTACATCGTCGATGTTTAAGGAACCTTGGTGAGACAACATGTTGATCAGATCCATCCAGTGGGTGATCAAGTGCAAGAGAATATCATCCCAATTATTCACCAGAGATTACCACCAGCAGAGGTTCGAAAAAACAACCCAAATATTCAGCATGCAGAAACAGTGGAAGATCTGAACAAGGAATTGGGTTCGTACCAGAAGTGCCATCTACTGATGTTGTGGTTCCAGATGTGTCACCTTCTTCAGCTAAAGTGACCGAGACGAGGAGTCCACCAATTCCAAGGAGGCCATTTCCTAGGCGTTCCGGGAGGCAACCTCCCAAGAGACTTGGTCTTTAAGGAGAGCAGAGATGTGGTGTATTTAACTACAACTAGTTAAAGACTAGTAAAACTGTAACTGAACAAAAGCATTTCGTATATAAAAATGCCTTGCCAACTATTAGAATGTATATATAATGAATCTGTTGATATTAGTGTATTGTACAGTGCCGTGAATATCGTGATTAAACTAATTTCAAAAGTAAGCTTATTATTTTGAAACTTATAAACATAATAGGTTCTACAAAGCAAAGCTTAAAATCTTTCCACATATGAAAAATATTTCGAGCCCGCAAAGAAATTGTTTGACAACTGAATGCTCAGAATCTTATTTGAATGAAAGTCACACGTTATACCTGATTTTATGATATGAAAGTAGAATAGTGCAAGCACTAGAATCGCTTTAAAATTTTTATTTAACTGTAATGAAGGAAAATACTTATATTTTATGTTGTCTCTTTCTTATTTTAATGAACATGCTTAAAAATATGTAGTATATGTACAATTTTATTTATTTTTATTGAAGAAATCGTTATATTTTTCGCTGTTTATTTTTATGTTAAGAAATATCTTTAAATGATGCAAAATTAATATGCAATAAAACAGTAGATCGAAAGCAGTGATTCCCAAAGTCGTCCATGTGGATCTTCAGGGGTCTATGACGACCTGCAAGAGGTCCACATCAGCGGGAAAAAAGTTTAGGGGTCCATGGGGTGTAAATGGGATCTATGATAGCCTGAATCTGTTCGTGACTTTAATTTTTAAAGAAAATTAATCAAGTGTAAACCAGATTTACCTATTTAACAGCTTTATTTACTAAATTTACTTGTGTTAATCAGTAGTTCTAAGGTGACAGCACAAATTTTATTAAAAAAGGGCCATCATTTCAGAGTATCTTGCCAAAATCAAACTGAAGGAATATAAAAGTGGACATTCCTAATGTTAACAGTTTTTTAATTTGTCACAGACAATCTGCCCGAAACATTACGTTTTACTATGTTCAACATTTAAATGCCCTTTATTCAGGTTTTGAAAATAGGTTTGAGAATGCTTTGACTATGATAAAATTACAGTAGGTAATGAATCATGTCACATTTAAAAAAAGTGTCTTATTACAAAAGGAACTGATTTTAATAGCCCTAACGAAGATCTTGAAGTAATGTTAAGAAATGAATGTCAGCGATTTCGTCTTTAAAAAGATATACCTGTTATTTATCCCGAATTATGGAACATCTCTGTAAGGATCTACTGCCTGCACCTGGCAACAGGTCGAACGAGACACACGATACAGAGAGGGGGAGAGAGTCGGAACGAGGGAGAAAAGGAAAGTGGTGGCGCGAAAAAAGGTGGTCAGAAAAAGAAGATACCTCTGGACGATGTATTGTAATCTGGTAGCATCTTAATATATTCTTTATTTTAAGAAATGTCCCATAGAAGGTGTGGAATAAAAAAAGAGGGACAAAATCCTGACTGCAATTATTTTCTTTTCACAATTTGAACACGATCCAAAAAGAACCCACAAGTTTACACTAGTGTCAGAAGTGCAATGCAATGGAGCAGAAGTTAAAGGAACAAATATTTCAAATTGATCGGTGTTCGTACTACATAATTGTGAACAAGGTTCTAGTGGACATTCAGTTTGAAAGAAAAATTTTAACAAGGAAATAGAACCCTGCAGTGTATTTTCAAGTTGATGACCACGTGGATCCCAGGAATTGTCCTGCAGCAGTTTCAAGCGAAAAGAACAAGACCTTCTTCATATGGAGTTTTACTATCATCTGCCGAGTTGGGCTAATGAATGAACAGATATGTCGTATTTTTTCTTCATTTTCTGATGAATGGAGCGTGACCTGAAACAACGAAGGAAATCCCAGTAGTGTTCAACTACAGAAACAGCGTTCGTAATGCGTCGAGGTAAGTGGCTATTGTTCCCCTAAGTTAAAAATGTTGTGTAGATGTTTAAAAAAGAGTAATGGGATGCAGTCATATTTAATTTTTTTTTATAAAATAAAATAGAAAAATCAGATATAGCTGAAAAGAAAATTTCATTGCAATATTCTATGTTGTTGGATTATTGTGTAGATGAAATAAGAAGATTATTATGTGCTTATTTTACCTGGAAATAATAGGGTATCATTTTAAATGTTGTAAATTATGTTATTTAGAGTTTTACATAGTGTTAAACTATAATTTCTTTTTTTTTATCATCATTCTTTACTGTTTTGAGGTTGTCTCAAAAATTAAAATTTGTGTACATTGAAGTTGTCTCAAAAATTAAAATCTGTGTATAGAAAGTGTTTTGCATAACAATTCAGTTTGCAGAATTAAAAAAAAAAGAATTAGATTAATTTATCTTGAAATAATGGTTGGGAAAAATGTATGTTTGAATCCCTGAAAAGTATCCAAAAAAAATGTAGTATATGTATTTCAAGTAGACTTCCTGTTAAAATGTTGTAAATAAGAGATTTTGTAGGTTATTTATGACTCAGAATATGGCATGTTTTTTTTTGAATATTATATGATAGTTTTTCATTTTAAGCAAAAGTGTTGCAATTTGTCAGTTAGTTGATAGTTTAATGCACAATCTGAGTTTATTCCTTTGCTCGTAATTTATGATGTATATATATATATATATATATTGGTTTTTTGTTTCCTGCATAAGATTCTTCTTTTAATTAAAAAAAAAAGAAACTAAGAGTTGAATTATGATTTGAGAAATAATTCTATGGTAATGTAGCTAAAAACTGTGTCGCATATAAGTTTTATTGCAAACATATCTCGTATTGTGTTTCTGGAATTTGAGTACTCTTAGAAAAACGAGTGTATTATTTTTTTTTGCTTGTTAAATATATAGTATCAGGTCATTTAAGTGTTTGTAGTTAAATTTGTCAGAAGGTAATTTTGGCATTAGGTTTAGCTTTATTAAATGGCATTTCATTAGAAGTAAGAAAAATTGACTTTAATTCAATTAGCGCGGACTTAGATGAGTCACCTGATCCGTCTATATCAAAATTGTTTTAAGGAATTTAATAATCTCTAGTAAATATTACAAGGAGGAAGAGGCAAAAGAGTTATTGGAAGTTATTACAACCGAAAGATTAGAGACAGAACAGCAAAAACTAAAACGACAAGAACAATTATCAATTGAAAATTACGCTTGAAATAGAATTATTCTAGGGAACGCCAATCAGAGTGCTACTCAAAATAATGGTCAAACCTCACGTGTAAATCTTAGATGAAATAGTTAAAATGGTTAGGCTCTTAACTGTAAAGGTACCCAATAAATCAGACGGGTGGGACTATTTCTTTTCTTAGTCTTGAAAAAGCTTTCGCTAGTGAAAATCTCAGCGACGAGTTAAAACCGAAGGTTTTGTTATGCATTTTAGGAGACAAAGTGTCAAACTTATTAGTTAACCTAGGCGAAGAAGAATTAAAAAGATTACGAGTCTTTAAAACAGGTTGTGCTCAAGGAGTATGAACCCCTCACCAAAAATATGCTTAGAAAATTTTAGAAAGGCCAAACGTAACTTTGACGAAACTTTCTCTCAGTTCGCGTCCCGTTTAACATCGATGTGGTTATACTACTGTTAGTTAAGAGGAGCGAATGATTTTGAGTCAGTTAATCAACTGATCGTAGCAGATAAAATGTTTGAAATGTTGGATTCTGAGACGGCGACTCATATTGGTGTGCTCAAGGGGAAGAATGGTACAAACCCAGGGACTTGGACAAACAATGTGATATATTTTACGCTTCAAAGGGAAATCTACGATGGACCCGCGAGCTAAATGGAATGATAGTGAAAGGAGGATTTTAATGGTAGTTGGGGTAAACAGCCATTTGGGGAGAAAAAGTCAGATAATTTTTTCTTCTAGGAAAAACTTTGATAAAGGTCAGAAACGCTGAAATTAAAATTCGCTTGTTTCACCTGCGGATCAGATAAACATTTTAAGCGGGATTGTCCGAAAAACAAAGGGGTAGATAATAAAAGACTTAATGTGAATAAGGTGTCAACAGAAGGGACAGAATTGGAAGATGGGACGGTAGCTGCTAGAGTTGATTTGCTAGGTAAAGTCATTCTAGGCGGGCTATTGAAGACAAATTAAGTAAAGTAGTGAAAACATCTATCAGTGTAGATGGGAAATTAGTCCATGCGTTAGTGGATTCTGGTACGGAAATTACTGCTATCAAGAAGACTTAGTTCCTGGAATATCGGTTGAAGGAGCTTCCACGATTTATTTGAAAGGTATTTTTCGGTTAAATGTCCTTTAGTATATGTTCCAATTGGTCTTGCTACCGGTGGCCAGGTTAATGTGGTGCACCAGCAAGTTGTAACGTCGTGAGTAGCTATCCATCAATAATTAAGGGATTACAGGCTAATATAATATAAAAATATTGTTTATTTGATAAACAATTCTTAATGAAGTAACATTGCAAGCCGGTGTACTCAGTTCGTAGTCCATTCTCAACGCCACCGGCGTTCATCGTCTTTTTCACTCCAGTTTCTTGGACTCAGCCCCTTGTCTCCATTCAGGCGGGCTTCACTCTCTCTCTCCCGAGACTCTCTTTCAGACTCTTTCGTCTCCCCCCTCTCTTCCGTCTCTCCTCCTTCCAGTCCGTTCTCTCTCCCGAGACTCTCTTGTCCTTTTCTCCCTGCTCTCCTTTCCTCTCCTCTTCCTCTTTCTCAAAAAGAAACTATTTTAAACACCAGGGTGTGTTCACAACACGCCCCTCAAGTTCTTCTTATTGGCAGGTCACCAAAGTCTCTCTTATTCGTCCTATTGGCGCATAACACGCCAAAAACACACCCGAGCTGTCTGGCCCAAGGCGCCATAGTTCCTTGTCCACATCTGGACACACTTGTCCAACGCCAAAAACACACCCGGGAGCCGTCTGGCCTAAGGCGCCATAGTTCCTTGTCCACATCTGGACACATTTGTCCATCATGCCACCTGTTTCTAGTATCCCCTTCACAAAACCTCCCAGAAAAGATGACATGATTATTTTAAGATAGGCTTCGCCTATTGTCAATGGGGCGGCGGCTCTACTCTTTACTATTATGGCGACCCGTCTGTTTTTCTCACTCCCTGAGTTCAGACAATAAACAATGGCCCCATGGCCACGTGCACTGGTCATTCCACAGCTGGTTGATCGTAAAATTCAGGGACAATCGATGGGTCGCACTTGTCCTTGACCAGCTGGTGAAACCCTAAAACCTATTGTGAATCGAAAGATGGGAATTCACAACCATCTACGATGTCACAACTCCTTCCTCCTGAAAAAGGTCCATTTCACTGGACTGTTCTGGCCTCAGTTTGTTCAGTTCGTAACATTTCATACCAAAGGATCGTCTTATCACGAGACCGATCAGACAGCAATCCAAGAAACACATACAATCACAAGTAAATTAAACAAATAAATCCAAAAGTCTATAAAAAACTTACACTTTACAAAAAACTTAAATTCCGAAACTTGACATTTTTCCATTTACAGTTACATCACACTCCAAAATTCTAGGGCTTTTAAAAAATTAACTCAAATATAATATTTCTATACTTTAATACATCAATCGCTCAATCAATTGTGTTAAACATCTGTGAGCGCACACAGTCCTAAGAGACACAAAATATTTACTCACCACTATACCCCCTTCCACCTTACACCACCAACACAGAGTGTCGTCCACGTCCACTTGACCATGGTTCAAAATTACGTGGTCCGTCGCCGAAGCCCTCGTTGTAAGCTGAACAGTGCGACGTTGTCTTCAAATCAATCAATCAATACTACAACACATACCCCTTTAAATATTAATTCACACCTAACCAGCCTAAATTTATCATTCCCATCTACTTATTCCAACGGTGTTTCCAACGATATTAAATAAACCAAAATAAACATTTATAAATTAGAAGCTTTGCAAAAAACATTAAAAACCAAATTTTTAAATTAAGAAGTTTAAAACTAAAACTTTTAAATTTAATTAAATTATGGCTATCAGCAAGCATTATCACAACCATCATAACAGGTTATTCACAATTCATGGTATTGTTTCCATTACGTTAGTTATTGAGGAAACACTTTGGTGGGAATACTAGTGCTTTCCTCAGTAGCTCAGCCACAGCCAGAATTTTCACTATATCTACCGCGGAACAGACTTGCCCTTGGCTCTGTTTTTTACCTTAGTCGGTCCGACTTCCGACCCAACCCTACTCAACCATTTTAACAAAGTATTTTCTTTACACGGTTTTTCCAAATTTCCATCAGAATGTCTATATCGACCATTCGCGGTACTTCAATCGGCTTCTAACAGCCTCAAAATCCGAGTCGTTAAATTACATTCATCATATAATAAAGAAACTTAAACTCGATTTTTAATAATGTACATGCCAACTGGCATAACGCATGTGGTGTGCTTCAGGATAATTCATCAGTAGTGAACGACGAAGATATCACTCCACAAATCCAGTACAGTCACCCACGATGCCGCGTTGATCTTTTCTACCAAACTTTCCTTCTTAAAAAATAAATATCGGCTCGCGTCACCTGGTTCAAATTTCTATACTTCATACATTTGATACGCGGGTACGGTATCGGTTCACTTTTCCTAACCAAACAACGGGCAGAGTACGATTTGACTGCCGCTATCTTAGCTATTGTATGATTTCGAAAACTTTTCCCGATTCATTGTTAACTGCTTTTTCACAACCCATTAACGTCCCAAGGGTATCGCAGCTATTCTCACAAATCAATCCTTCGGGTTCGCCACTCCCTTATCTCCTTTCAATTCAAAAGAGCAACTCAATATTATCGGATTTATTACCCGCTGTGCACCCATCGCCACAGTTTTGACCCTTCCTTCACATACCCTACTTTCATTTTCATGTCACAATCACTACTCCTATTCGTTGATTTCTTTCCCTTCCACAATCTTAAATAGATTATTCTTTACTGTTCCTCTCCTTTTACTTCTGACGGGTGGGAAACGTTTGTCCATCTCACTGGGGGTCACAATTCTTCTTTTCAAAATCACAAGACGTAGCGTTCTCCACGCTTTTATTAACTACCGGGTTAATTACAGGCCTACGCATTAACCGATTCACTAATTTCTGGTGGTACGATTGTCTGACAAAATACAAACATTTGCGAGATCGTTAATCCTATTCCTGCCTTCAATTTATTTTCATTTAACTTATTTCTGAGTTGAACTCTCAATCTTTCTAACTCACGTTCCTAGCTAGTCTACGTTCTTCGAATTCCTTAATTTCCTGTTTTTCACGTTCTTCCCGTTTTCTTCCAAAATACCCTCCAACAAACATTTAACTGACTTTTCGTCATAGTATTTACTTTTTTTTTTTTTTTTTGACAGATTCTTTTCACTTGAATTCTATACGTGGGTAAGAAAGTAATATCAATTTCTACCCTTAATTCCTTCGCAACCTCTAACAATACGTCTTTTCTTTCTCTTAACAGAAACGTCATGATGCACTAATACACACAAAATCAAATCTAAACTTAATCCTTACAAAAATTATACAAAGACTCAAGGTAACCTAACAATACTCTAGACCTAGACTTAACTATATTTTACCCATATGCGCAAATCTAAACACAAATAAGCTACACATCAGTGTTCTCCAATTCAACAAGTATAACTACCGTATACTATAAAAATTTCACAAATCTATAACCACAACAATACCCTTCTCAATACTGTGTCAACAAAACAAGTATAACTACTGTATACTACGTTTCACAAATCTATAACCACAACAATACCCTTCACAATACTGTGCCAACAAAACAAGTATAACTACTGTATACTAAATTTCACAAATCTAAAACCACTACAATACTCTACACCATACTGTGCCAACAAAACAAGCATAACTACTGTATACTAAATTTCACAAATCTAAAACCACAACACTAATATTGCACATTTATACACTTCATACAAAACTTAAAATCCTTCTAGTCTCTTATTGTTTACTAAAACTTTACCTAGTCTTTATATTCCTTATTTAAAACATTTTACATACAAAATCAATACTCAGTTGCTGTCCCGAAAATAATCTCAATGAAAAGACTCACCTTCAAATTTATAGAAGACACTCAGGAATTCTGGCACTTGTAACATACAGGCGGGCACACTTCATCACTAGCAGGAACGGGAGACACTTGTATCCAGCACTTCTCACAGCTGGGGATACCACCAAAATATCTCATAGCAAGCAATTCCCAAAAATCAGGCGGGCACACTTCATCACTAGCAGGAACGGGAGACACTTGCATCCAGCACTTCTCACAGCTGGGGACTCCAGGAATTAGGCGTCATTAAACTCGCTTCATCACAATCGCACACGGCTGGCATTTTTTTTTTCTCTTCACTTAAAATAAAGGATTCGGGAACCTATTTACTTAAATGCCGGATCAGCACCGCTGCCACCAATTTCATATATATTAGCTGTAACGTCGTGAGTAGCTATCCATCAATAATTAAGGATTACAGGCTAATATAATATAAAAAATATTGTTTATTTGATAAACAATTCTTAATGAAGTAATATTGCCAAGCCGGTGTACTCAGTTCATAGTCCATTCTCAACGCCACCGGCATTCATCGTCTTTTTCACTCCAATTTCCGGACTCAGCTCTTGTCTCCATTCAAGGCGGGCTTCACTCTCTCTCTCTCCTAGACTCTCTTTCCGTCTCCTCTCTCTTTTCCGTCTCTTCTCCTTCCGTCCGTTCTCTCTCTCGGACTCTCTTGTCCTTTTTCCTGCTCTTTTTCCTCTCCTCCGGTTCTCTTTTTCTCAAAAAGAACCCTTTTAAACACCAGGGGTGTGTTCACAACACGCCCCTCGCTCCTTATTGGCAGGTCACCAAAGTCTCTCTTGACCTCCCTCGTCCTATTGGCGCATAACACGCCAAAACACACCCGAGCCGTCTGGCCCAAGGCGCCATAGTTCCTTGTCGACATCTGGACACACACTTTGTCCATCACGCCACCTATTCTAAACTATCACCCTTCACAAAAAACCTAGAAAAGATGACATGATTATTTCTAAGATGAGCTTTATGCCTATTGTCAATGGGGCAGCGGTTCTACTTTACTATTATGGCAGTGATAATAACTCCTCTCCCACCGGTTCAGGCAATAAACAATGGCCCCGCTGACCACGTGCACTGGTCATTACACCTGGTTGATCGTAAAAATTCATGGACAATCGATGGGTCGCACTTGTCCATGACCAGCTGGTGAAACCCTAAAACCTATTGTGAATCGAAAGATGGAAATTCACAACACATCTACGATGTCACAAAGTGTTGTAATAACTTTAGTAGGAAGACATGTTGCTTCCACAGATGTTTTGGATATGTTGGGAGAAGCCCAGAGTGAAGAGAATTCACTGGCTCAAAGCTCTCAGGACCTGAGGGTTGACTCAGGAAATGTAGATGAAACCAAGGTTTCATTGGTATTCTGCCAGAGAAAGCACCAGGAGCATTGAGGATTCCCAAAGAATATTACTTCATTCCAGGAATGAAGTGGAACATTGGGTACTAAGGATGAGGAGAGTGACCGCTGAGATGGATAAAGGAAGCTTATGGTAGCTGATAGTTTCGTTCCGAGCAGGAGTTGTGCCGAGTTAGCATTGGTTTGGAAGCATGCCAAGGAAGGCAAGGAAACTACTATGAAAGTAGATGGGTATCTATTTCATAGAGATAAAAATACTCGGGAGAGTATTGGGCAACACTGGTAATTCCGAAATGCAGAAGAACTGGGGGCAGTTGAAACCAGCGCATACTTCCGTGTTCAGCAGTCACATGGTTACCAAGAAGACGCTTTCGGGAACGAATCAAGTTTTCTTTCTTTTTTGGGAGGGTCTGCGGGCCGATGTGAAGAAATTTTGTGAGTCATAACAAAGAATGTCAGCTCACTCGATCGGTTAGGATTAAAAAAGACCGGTCACCCATTACACCTGTAAAAGGCCTGAATTGCCATTTCAGGTGGTGAATATGGATCTGATAGGTCCAATTGATCCGACAAGCTCAAAGGGACATAAATATATTTTATGTCTGGTTGATCAGCACACTAGGTAGGGGCGAGGCTGTGCCGTTGACTAGTCTCAGTGCGAGGTAACCCGTGAAGCTTTGTTAAAGTCATATTTCGAGAACCGAGATTTACCTTTTGTTGTTGAAAGGGAAGGTTTTGTAGAAAAGAATAGTGCAGCATCGTGGGTCACGGTACTGGATTTGTGGAAGTGGTATTTTTGTCGTTCTCTCACGAAGAAGTATGCCGCGTGCGTTATGACGTTTGGAATTTACATGACTAAAAAATGAGGTTTAAGACTAACGCACTTCTTATGAATGTAATTTAACGGCTCAGGTTTTAAGAATGTTAGAGCAGTTCGTTGTATCTCGAATAGTCGATATAGACATTCTAATGCAAATTTGGAAAAATCGTGTAAAGCAAATTAACTTTGTATTAGAATGGGTGAGATGGGTTGGGGGTTGAAATCATACCAGCCAAAGGCAAATTAGAGCCAGGAAAGTTTTTACTGTGTACTTAATATAGATTTAGTGAACTCATTGAGCATTCATTCATGAGTTAATGAAATAAACATTGTCTAGATTAAGATAAGAACTGTAATGTATATATTTAGTTTTTTTTTTTTTGTATAATGTGTTTTCTATGTATCTGTTTGCAATCCCATTACAGTTTAAGATCTTTCTGGAACATAGTCACTTTATTCGATTGGGTGAACTATTAATATTATTTCATGTGTTTGTTTTAAGGAACTGACTAGAACAATCATCATGACTTTTGACTGTTACAATTATTGTGTGTTCTGTTTATGATTTTTTGTTTCATGGTTTGTGAATTTCCTGTTCCTGGTGTCTGAAATGGTAAAATCAGCCACAAGAGGCAATTTTACTCTTAGGTGGGGCGTGTAAGGATCTACTGGTTCGCACCTGGCAACAGGTCGAACGAGACACACGATATACAGAGAAGGACCTGGCAACGAGAGGCAGGGAGAGAGTCGGAACGAGGGAGAAAAGGAAAGCGGTGGCGAAAAAACGGTCGGAAAAAGAAGATACTGCTGGACGATGGTTTGTAATCTGGTAGCATCTAATATATTCTTTATTTTAAGAAATGTCCCATAGAAGGTGTGGAATAAAAAAAAAAAGAGGGACAAAATCCTGACTGCAATTTTTATTTTCTTTTCGGCAATCTGAACACGACCGAAAAAGAAGCCACAAGTTTACAATCTCAAGGAAGTTTTTAATTGCTTTTCCTAGAGAGTAAGAGTTTTAGCAAGGGGCCACACCTCCAAAATAAAAACAGAAAGAAAAAATTGGATATTACTAACCGAGAGGAGATATAGGATTAAACGAGTAACGATTAAAGTGTAAAATATTGAAACTTGTAATTGAAGCAATAGATTCATCCCACCCATTAAAAAAATTGGTTTGTTGCTCAGTTATTTTATGTAACAATTATTTAATGTATAAATTAAATTTTAATTTAATTAATTCATATGTGTTTCTTAGTTTTAAACACTCTACTTAACTAAGCAGTTAGAAACATAAAACTTAAAGTAAATAGTGCTGTACCAGCTGTCAAAAAACATTTAAGTTGATAAAAATTTGTGCAAAAATTTAATATTAGGTAAGTAAGGGTCAACACAAAAACCGAAAAATATAACAAGGTCTGTGAGACAAAAAAAAGTTTGGGAACCTATTGGCTGTCTTTAATCTCTGCATTATCACGGGAATCGAATCGCTTAAAAATTATCTTCTGTGTGGCATGCTGAATCATTGGTTTGGCATGCCACGGGTAAAAGGTTGCCGATCCCTGATCTAGAGCTTTCAATTAAGAAGTTTTAGGAAATCGAAAACGTAGAAATCGATTCTGTTAAAACCAGTGAATTACATATTTTGTGAAGACTATTTCAAAACAATCATTCGAGAGATGACAAAAAGATATACGGTGGCGATGCCTTTGAAAGAAGATCCTTCATGTCTTGGTGAATCCAAACAAACTGCGATTCAGAGATTAAACCTTTGGAAACGACCAAGTAGAGATAAAGAATATTTGTTTCTGTATAAGAAATTTACAGGAATATGAGCTTTTTAACGTCATAGGGAAACTGGCTTTTAAAAGCCCTCCTCCCTATCGAAAGTGTCCGAGTCCTTTTTTAATTATTGATGTCAGTAATTATAAATTACATTGAAGATTATTCTAAGTCCGTGAAGGAACGCAGAAGCGTTTGTCGTTGAAGCCAGTTGAAACGTCGCTTCCGATTGGTCGGGTGGACCTGGATGATGGGATGGACAGTGACGTCAGAGTCGGCGCGTGTCGGTCGAAAGTGCTTCCTTCGTTGGTCGCGAGGCATCTGTCATGAGTGATGGGTGGCAGAAGGGAAGAAACATGGCGGAGCTGTCAGGCCGGTGATGGATGGTGCCTGGCAGTGGTTCTGTTGAACTGGGGAGTGCAGGAGTGAGAGCAACGGCATTGGTTGATGGATCGGGCGTGAGTTACCTTTCTATTGGCTGTGCAGGGGTTGGGGAAATTAAATTTTTAGTGAAGTACGCCCAGGGTGCAGCGATGGGAAATTAAATGAAATAAAGGAAAAGTGAAAAAATTGGCATTAGGGGGTCATTTACCAACAGGCAAATGACAAGAAGAATATTTAAGGAGGATTATATGAGTCTAGATGCCTCTTATGGTGGTCCATTGGCGTGTAGTTTTCTAGACTTAGAATGTTACTATTTTGTATATTAGGAAGATTGTCACAGAATCTTTTAGCGAGGGATTGAATGTAGTTTTTAAAGGGTCAATTTTGTAGCTCTGTATTTATTGAATTTTTAGTGTATCTGCAGGTATTGACAATAGTTCTTGACAATAGTATTTTGTGCTATTTCAAGTATTTTAACATTACTTTTAGCTGCATATCCCACACAGGACTAGCGTAACTGAATGGGACGCAAAACGGCTTTGTAGAGAAGTAACTTATTATATAGGTAAACTTTAGAATTCCGGTTAATTAGTGGGTAAATTAATCTTAACACGTTCCTGAATTTATCACGCGCATGTAGAATGTGGTGTTTCCAAGTGAGTCCTTTATCTAAAATAATTCCAAATATTTGGTAGATTGAGGCCAGTGTAGTGGTGTGGAATAAAGTTTAGGTGGTGTGACTGGTAATCGCCTTTTGAATAAAAACCGCAACGGTTTTATCCACATTAATTTTGATTTTCCAAGCCGGGGCAATGGGCCCATATTCTATTCCTCAACGCCACCGGCGTTCCTCATCGTCTTTCCTTCCTTTCCACTCCAATCTCGGACTAAGACCCTCTTTCTTTAGCGCTCTCTTCAAGTCCGTTCCAACCAGGGCCTCCTCTCATGCTTTCTCGATCCAGGGCAGGGCTTTTTCCTTTTCTCCATCCAGGGCCGGCCTCTCTCTCGTCTCCCGGAAAAACCCTTTAAAACACCAGGGGTGGGTCCACAAAACGCCCCTCGTCCCTTCTTATTGGCAGGTCACAAAAGTCTCTCTCGGCCTCCCCTCGTCCTATTTGCGCATAACACACCAATACACCTGGCCCAAGGGCGCCATAACTCCTTGTCCAACTTCTGACTCGCTTGTACATCACGCCACCTGTTTCTATTATCCCCTTCTCAACAACACCAGAAAAGACGACATGATTCTTTTAAGACAGGCTTCACCTATTGTCAATGGAGTGCCGGCTCTCCTTTACTAGTATTGCTGCCAGTGTGGATGTCGTCACTCCTCGAGTTCTGTAGACAATAAACACAATGGCCACGTGCACCGGTCATTTACAGCTGGTGAAGCTATAAAATTTAGTGACAATCGATGGGTGTGAGTTCACAAACAATCGAAGACGTCGTACTTGTCATTTAACAGTTGGTGAAGTTATAAAAACTTATCGTTAATCGAAGGATGGGATTCACAACAATCGACGACGTCACATCATCCAAAAACAATCGTGTATATAAATTTTCAGCTCAACTAAGTGCTTTAAGACGGGAGAAAATTTTTTTTTTAATTTTAAGGAAACTTGGTATCCTAAAAATCACAAACCTATCGTTTTTTTTTAATTTTCATTTAATCTTATTCTTTGCATTATTATCTTTCGCTGGATTGGATATATCACTTGTGCATGTCGGAAAGTTATTAGAAGTTGAATAAAACTTCATTTGAAAACAAATTAGACAATTCAGCCACACCCCCTTTTTAGAAAAAAAGCTAAATAAAGTTTTTTGTGCAATTAGTACTCTCTAAAAAGTTGATCATTTATAAAATGTGTAGGTTGAAAACGTATGAAAATGCAATTATTTTAAAGAAAAACGTATAAGTAATATCTTAAAGTGTGGTATTTTAAATTTAATTGCTTATAATAATTATTTTTTTCAGAATTTATAAAGTGGTTTTTTCAGTTTGTGTTTTTCGAAACCTTGTGCATTCAAAAATGCTACTCCTTCGGACAATTATTTACCAATCATTTCAATTTTTTTCCCGGTGTTAAAAATAAAGCATGCAATAAAAATTAGGGATCCGTTTTGCTATAAACTGAATACTTCTTTTTAAAAAAATAAAATGTAAGACATGTTGGCTTTTTCATTGATTTTTAGCCTGTATATCAACATTTTATTTTTTTCCTGAAAACGAATGAAGTTATTCTAAAATCGATCCCTTTAAAAGTTGTTAAGAACATCCATAAAAATATTATAAAAATTTCAGGTAAAAAAAAATTAATTTTTACAAAAGGAGGTAGGATTTTGAAAATTTTCTCAATTTTCTTCAAAAAATTTAAATTTTTAAAATTGTGTGAATAATATATGAAAATTTTTCATCTGGTAACATTTTCTTCAATAGAAACATTGTATAAAATGTTAAAAATATAATTTTTAAATTTAAATAAAGAAGTTTGCTCAAAGGGTGCCAAGTCCTTCTTAACCCGAATCACCAAAATAGTCGCTTAATCGCCAAAAATCATGCCAACGTGATTATATCTGTTACTTTGAATAATTATTAGTAGTAAATAAATTTTTATTCATTATGATTAAATTATTGTATTGTTACCCAAAACAATCGTGTATAGAAAATTTCAGCTGAATTGAACATTTTAAAATGTGGGAAAAAGGATTTTAAAGGTTTTGACACAAGTCGCTAAAATGGTCGCTAAGTCTTCAAAAATGATGGCTGCATCTGTAATTATTTGAATAATTAGTTTTAATCAATTAATTATACTTCAAGTGTCGCATTATCATGCAAAATAATCCTGTATATAAAGTTCCAGCTCAATCGAGTGCTTTAAATTGCGAGAAAAAAGTTTTGATCCCGACATAGTTGCACATGAAAAAAAGAAAACTCACACACATTAATTAATAATAAAAGCGCGAGAGAAAATGTTTGGAAGAAAATTTATGCTTCCTTAAGAATTTCTTGTAATTATATATTTTTTTACATTATATTTATTTTTGACTCAAAAAAATTGTTAATAGGTTGTATGTTACGGCAATTGTGTTATAAAATACAAACTAAAAAAAAAGCCTATTTAATATTTTCTTATAAAGGGTTGTTTTTTTAGAGGTATAGAACTTTAAATTGCAATAAAACAACGATGTATTATTCGATTGACATGAATGTTTTTTTATTCGAAAGATAATCTTGTGGCATTACATTTTAAATATGATTTCTGGCATATGGCTGCCACGGCTGGCTCGGATGTAGTCCAATCTGGACGTCCAATTTTCGATGACTTTTTCCAACCTTTGTGGCCGTATATCGGCAATAACACGGCGAATGTTGTCTTCCAAATGGTCAAGCGTTTGTGGCTTATCCGCATAGACCAATGACTTTACATAGCCCCACAGAAAATAGTCTAGCGGTGTTAAATCACAAGATCTTGGAGGCCAATTCACAGGTCCAAAACGTGAAATTAGGCGGTCACCAAAAGTGTTTTTCAATAAATCGATTGTGGCACGAGCTGTGTGACATGTTGCGCCGTCTTGTTGGAACCACAGCTCCTGGACATCATGATTGTTCAATTCAGGAATGAAAAAGTTAGTAATCATGACTCTATACCGATCACCATTGACTGTAACGTTGTGGCCTTCATCGTTTTTGAAGAAGGATTCCACCAGGCCATAAAGCGCACCAAACAGTCAGTTTTTCTGGATGTAACGGTGTTTCGACATACACTTGTGGATTAGCTTCACTCCAAATGCGGCAGTTTTGTTTGTTGACGTAGCCATTCAACCAGAAGTGCGCTTCATCGCTAAACAAAATTCGCTTATGAAAATCGGGAACAACGGCAATCTCGTTTTGGGCCCATTCGACGAATCTACGCCTTGCTTGATGATCGTTTTGATGAATTGCCAAACCAAACTGAGAATAAATCACTTGACAGCTGTTAAATCGGTCGCCATCTTGGAAAATAATGCCAACTTAAACTTCTATACCTAAAAAAATACTCTTTACTTGGGGGCAGGGCCGATCCTAGGGTGTCGGCCACCCTTTTGCGAAGACCTAATGTGCCGCCCCCAGAGAATTTTCATATTTTGAGGAATACTTATATTTAATTACGTATTATAATACTTACATATTTACTTACTTATTATAATAACTTATACATTTAATTACATATTATAATACTTATGTATTTAATTACGTATTATAATATATATTTAATTACTTTTTTCAATACTTATATATTTAATTATTGCAATACTTATATATTTAATTACTTATTGCAATACTTATATATTTAATTACTTATTATAATACTTACATATTAACTTACTTATTGTAATACTTATATGTTTAATTACTTATTGCATACTTATATATTTAATTACTTATTACAATACTTATATATTGTGAGGTTATAAACTCATCTACCTGTGTAAGAGTAAAAAGTAAAAATGCATATAAAATTTGAAGTGCAAAACTTTATTTTTTAGTCAGCGAATGGGTTCTGATCGCGACAAAATAATAAACAAGAAAACATATTGCCTTTGAAATAAAAATAGACATTTTATAATTCGAAAAGCAAAACAGTACTTATGCTCAGAAAATATAATCTAACAAAAAAGTACTAAAGCATAAATCTCGTGAAAGATTTTTTTATACTGTTAAATGTACTATTTTTATAGTACACTTTTTCATGAAGGGAAATAGAAGAAAACATTCCTTAATACTTTATCTTAAAAATATAGAAGTATCTTCCAATAAATTTAAACCCACCAGACCAGACGTTCAGAGTATTTTATCATTTAAATCTAAACAAGTTTAATTAGAAATTCAAGTCGTGTTAATCTTGAAATAACTGATTTACAAATAAATACCTTAGTCACAGGTTTTTTTAAAAATTTCAAGTTGATGAAAAATGAAAATTCTTAATAGAAAAAGTTTAATTAGTGTATAAATGAGCAATAAAATCTTTTACTTACAGAAATTTATTGAAAGTATTACGTTGTAGGAATCTTTTTGAAAGCCTGTGCATTGTGTCCATCTAAGCTAGCATTTTTATTTCTTATTGAAACCCAAAGAAAACTATTTGCAATGACTCTCTTACATTTTCTGTTTTGTCCCTAAATCAAAGCGCAGAACAAACAATTGTGTCATTTTTTCTTTCTCTGTTTCTTTCCTTTTTTAAATTACATTGATTTTAGGACTGCTCAAAATGTTATTTATTTAAAGAAAAACATAAACTTGTCTTTGAAATCTTAAAAGAAATAAGAAACTTTCTTTTTTCAGTGTCACTTAAATAGAATGTCCCTTAATACGAGGTAAATACATAAGATTCATATTCACAGAGACCGTTAGTAACATTAATTGTACCTTATTCGGAAGTGCATCGTACAGGAGGAATTTGTATATTATTTTAAGTCTTAAAAATACAAATTAATTCGAAATTAAAAACATAATTACCTGTTGCTATTTCAAACGAGCTAAATGTAAGAGATTAATTGTGCCAATTTCAACAAGCCATTTTTTTTCGAAAACGAGTCTGTTGATGGTGGAGATTAAAAGCATTTATTGTAACTTTAAATAACTTTCAAGACTGTTCTTTTGAGCTTTAACCTCTCATAATTAGGATTTTGAATAACTGTAATATTATTACTCTTGCCCTTTGTTAAGATCAAGACCAAAATGAAGCCCCTCCCGTGACTCGCTATCTTCCAAAAATTCTTATTGCCTCTATCCCCTTTAAGTTAGCAGACACCGGACATCCTGTGGGTGGAAATAATGTCCTTTGTGACCCACTCGGGATGGGGAGGAAAGTTACAGAAGAAATTAAGAAAAACATATCAAATTTCATGATTTAACGTACACAAATGCCTCGAGCCCTTCAAGGTTCAACACATAAGAAAGCTGAATTTAAACGCACACAGTTCAGAAAAAGAAAATAAGATACATGAAATGAAATATACCAGATTCACTTTGCTAGATAGGAATATATAAATTGAAATTGAAAAAAAGATAAATCAAACAGGTATTTAAAAATAAATTCTGTTGGAAAGCCAGTCAAATATTTAAATGGGCATGTAAATGCAGGTAATTTTTTTATAGAGATATTTATAAATCAGAAAGAGAGAGAGGGAACAAAAAATATAGCTTTTTAACAAACATAATTTTTAATTCTACATAAAAGCCGAACGCTGTTCTAAACAAGATATTGTTTTATGCACTTTTGTCCCTTTATTAACGTTTATACAAAATATATCGTTTTAACCTGTATCTCGAGATCGGAGGTAGTGGCATAGCTAGGTATCCAAAGGCACTGGTGCTAAAAAAAATGAGGGCCTTACCTTGGTAGTACTTTATCAAGTAAAAATATCTGAATATTTTAAATATGCAAAGCTACAATTTTTTACCATTTTCTCTTCCTTGGCATTGTTTGCGCTTAAACACAACATTGGGTTTCTTTTTTTATCCCTAATTTCAGTTTTGTAATTTATGCAATACATTTCGTATCTGCCCGCGAGTACTTACTGACGTTAAAAGGAAAAGGAAACGTAATGCTTTGCTACAAAACTTAGTTGGGGAATCCCTGCCTATTTATTTGAAAGAATCGAGAAGGCTTAGAGCTATAAAATTGTCCACCGATAGACAGGAAATAGTACAAAAATTGTGCATGAGCAATAAAATAAAATACAATATTATTATAATTATAATGAAAGAAAACACTCTGCAAAAGGAGGAGAGGGCAAAATTACTTCAGTCGTTACGTGAAGATTGCAAAATATTGAAACAGGAAATTAGCTTACTATGAATCATTGTCATTAAAAATAGAATGTGACTAGGAAGGAATTGCCTCTTGTGTAGGTTTTTTAAGATGTAATAGTATAGGTATGTAAGAGTTTTCATGAAACATTCAAGTATAAATATAGGAAAATGAAAAAAAAAGTCAAATATATAGTATAAACTTTTCAGTAATTAAAAGTTCGCAACACTAAACAAACAACGGAAAGGATTTAGGGAACTTTCTTACTAGTTCAAAATTTCTTTCAACTGAATTGCCATGATTATAATTATGTTGCAACCTTTTTATTTATATCTTAAATTTGGGAGAAATTATCGCAATTCCGCTTACATGGTGTTCAGGATCCGAGAGCCCACTGAGTTTGGGGGTCCCGGTGCACGGCACCGCCTAGCCCATTGGTATCTACGCCACTGGTTGGAAGCCCATATGCTTGCTGCAAAAAATAGCAACGTTGCGTAATTTTTATTTTTTAAAAAAAGAATAGTCATTATATATGTACAAAATTTTACTAGCACTAATCCGCATTTTTTATTCAGTCTAAAATAAAATTCCAGGTATTTAAATAAGGTACAAGGTTTCCAAAGCAAAAATAATGATACAAAAAATATTTTCGTACAAAGAAAAAGGTATTTTTCAAATTCAATCCAAATGCCATCTCTAAAATTTGCCGTCTCAGAGATGGATCCAGTTTCCCCAGCTCTAGAGCCACCCCTGCTGCTAACGTGGAGACAACAATAAACATGGCAAAGGGCTAAGTGGATTAGATCATATTGTTAAGAATTTTGTGTAAATAATTTGTATTTGAGTGTTTAATGCATTTATATTACTCTATGTTATATTTATTTCATGTTGAAATTGTACTATTCACAAGCAATTCCGCCCCTTACGTTATAATGGCGATTCAATGAGAACTTGGCGAAATCGTGGCGGTAGAACTAAGTTGGCATCATTTTTGGAGACCAAGTTGGCGTCATTGGCGACCGTGTTGGCGAATTCGGAACCCTCTGGAATCTTCTAGAAAGTAGTAGATCTCTCCACTAGTGTCACGTTCAATGACACGAGCTGTTGTATTTCTGGAAGTTTCTGCTGCGCCTATATAAAATGATGCTCGCCGGTACGGCGAGGAGTTTGGATTAAGCCAGCGAGTAATGAGGATTGTTTTGACTAGCGATTAGCTCGGCTGTGCTTGTGAATAATCTTTACTTACGTGTATTTTTAAGCACTGGTGATTGTGTTTGATTGCTGTTGAAGGTGTGAAGACATTCGGATATTTACCCTGTGAATACTGCTGCTGAATCCTGTATTTAAAGGATTGGATTTTCGATAATAAATTCACATCGCTCTTAAAGAACTGTTTATTTTCTTTGTGATTGTTTTGCATAAAATCCACGAACCCAAATCTACGTAACAATATGAAATTGCTTTCCAGCTAGGAGTATACATGTAAGCACGCAGATATACATAGATCAGGATTTCTTTTATTTCTGTTTTTAGTGCTATGTTGAGAATCGCTTGATTCGCCTGTTTGATTATAGGGCATCTGGTTACAATTAGCTTTAAAAAAAGTTTTTTAAGCTTAAAAAAAAGCAATAACAAACATTTTTTTAACATAATACTAAAGTACCATTAAGTTCCTACAACATAAAATTAAGTTTAGAACTTGGCCAATATTAATAATACTATGCGAATATTGAAGTACTTTTCAAACAGGCTTTGTAATGAAAATCGTTTACTCAAAAGTCAAAAGAAGCTGCAAGATTTTTCCTCTATTAACTTAATACTAAATAAAACTACCTTTTGTGATAGAGGTATAACTCTCTAAAAAGGAAAATCGAGCATAGTTTATAAGCGTTGTAAAACCATAGGCAAAAATCACTTTTATGTCCCCTATTTTGTTTTTCTAAATTATAAGGTTATTAAATTGAAAACCTTTAATTTTTCCAAATTCATATTGAATTTAAACATTATAAGATAGCCGTATTAGATATTTTCGTAAAGCAACTTCCCCAAAAATCTTTTTTGAGGCGCCTTTATTAAAATCAATATATATATATATATATATATATATATATATATATATATATATATATATATATATACACATATATGTGTATATTTATATTTTGTATATAAAAATAAAAATCTTCTGTGCTTGTGTATGTGTCTGAACTCCTAAACGGCTGAACCGACTTTGATGAAATCTTTTGTGCCTGTTCCAATCAATTCAAGAATGGTTAAAATTCACAATTCGACCTAATATCGCAATTAGTTAAAAATATATTAATTATATAAAAACATTCAACACATTAAACTCAATATTCACCTGCATTGTTGTAACAACGTTATTGTTATAAAAAAGACGTAAGTTGGCGTAAAAAATTGATTTTCAGCCAAACTGGGTATTTATTGTTACAAAAATGCAAACGAATCATGCCTTTTAGCGTTTTTAAATAATATATTTTTAAATAATATTTATACATAAAATTCTCCTAAGCGTGTGTATGTGACTAAACTCCTCCTAAACGGCTGGACAGATTTTGATGAAATTTTTTTTTTCTGTTCCATTTAACTCGAGAATGGTTTAGATTTACAATTCTGTCCAATATCGCAATTAGTTAAGAAGATATTAATTAAAAACCTTAATACGCATAAGTGTTTTACCTATGTTTCATTTTTCTATGAAAATCAGAAATACAGATTCGGAAAGGTCATTCATTTCGCTACGATACTGCATACATTTTTATGTATGTAATTTTTCTGTGCGTGTGTATGTGACTTAATTCCTCCTAAATGGCTGGTCCGATTTGGATGATTTTTTTCTGTGGGTTCAAGTAGATTCGAGAAAGGATTAGATTCACAATTCGGTCCGATATCGCATTTAGTTAAAAATGCGCCAAAATTATGTAAGGGCGCGTGATTGTTCATAAAAAAAAATCATGGGCAATATTCTTGAGTCCACTATTTTGAGCGGCAAACCTCAAGGTGAAGTTGTATTTCTACTACAGATCCCAATGATTTTTTTCAGACTCACCTACCCATTCAAATGTTTGCAATTTCCAATTCGCTTGAATGTTCTATGACCATTAATAAGTCACAAGATCAAACAATGACAATTTGTGGCTTAGATTTAGAAAACCCTTGCTTTTCGCTTGGCCAATTGATTATATGCTGCATAACCGAGACTTGGAAAACCAACGCGTTTCCTTGTTTATACCCCTCAAGGATTAACCAATAACACTGTACATTCAATGGCATTATGATAAGTTTTTTTTTGTGTTCATTAAAAAATATATCTGTTATGAAAATAGCTCGAGTTTTATCTTTTTTGCCCTTTAATCAAAACAAGTTCAATATTCTATTCAGACTAGCTTCTGTATTGAACTTAGTTCATAGTAAATATAAACTCTGTGATGAGAGAGAGATGTCAGGTATTGTAATAACTTTCTTTATAAAAAAGATTCATCAAAATGGTCCATATTGTTACAACTTATTCACATAAGTTTGTAATTTTCGGATTTAAGTCGTGTGTACAGGGCAACGTCTGTCGGGACCGCTAGTATATATATATTTATATAGGGAAAAATTGTGAGACATGACAACATTATTACATTATTATATACTTTTTTTTTCAATTTACTACAGTCCTGTCCGAATATCATAAATCTTTATAATTTTAAAATACATGGTCTTCAGGGATCATTACCTAAGGATAAAACTCCTTTCTTTGAAAAAAATATATAAAAAGCAACTTAATGGAAGAATACATCTTATTTCGGAATTTTTTTATCTTTCGATTGAATGGAAAGGTATATATTTGTTTTTAAATTCAACAACATCACTCATTCCCGATCAATAACGGTTTATATTGCACAGTGTATCCACAGATATTGTATTTCTTCTTGTCGATAAAAAGTAATCAACCGAAGGACCTTATATCCCCGATAAAGAGAAAAATATCCGATAATGATTTCTCAACTTGGCTACTTTTTCAAATGCCTATCTTTAAAAACGAATTAATCTTCTACCTAAAATGTATATTCGTTCATTTCAGAAACAGGTATGTATCAATTTATAAGCAATTTTATTATTTATAAGCTATAAATAAAAATATTTATTGTCAAATAAAATAAACCTTTGAAAGTGTTATATGATTATTTATATTAAAAGAAGGAACTACATTAATAATATCATTTGATGTGTATTTTTAATATAAATGTAAGACAGAATTAAAAAAAATTTTTTCGTGTTATCGATTCAAAATTTGTATGCACTCAATAATTGCAATATATGTTTAATCATCCAATAAGTTTAAGATTATGTTATATTATTTTTATTTGAATTGTATGTATGCGAGATCTGTTTAATCATACATGAATAACATCAAATCTCAGTCTTAGATTTTCTCCTATATTAAGAAAATGTCCCTATGATTTAAAAACACGATGGGGTTTCCTCCTACCTCCCCTTCTTTTTCTTTCCTTCTGTTTATTTCAGAAAGAAGTTTGTGATACGTTGTGGCAAAAAGTGTAATGTTTTTGTAGCTTCACCAACAGACGTATTCTTAAAGACAGCACGTTTATTTACTATGAACATGAAAATTTTAAAATCAAAGGAACCACGCGGTCAATATTTCAAAATGGCCACCGACTTAAAGCGCCGGTGCCGAGAAGCTAATTTCGTATACACAAAAGAACACATTCTTCCCGGAGGGGAGCACAGTGCTCCTCCTGGTGAAGGGAGGCAACACTACACCCCCCACACAAGATTGATGTGTCACACATGAAACTCAATCTGTTTATAAAGCATAAAATAATATACTTCCATATCATACACTAATATACACTGCTGGACAATTGCTAAGGACGGATAACAATATCATCCATAGCAACCACAAAATGAAAGGAAGCAAAATGTGGAAAATTAGAATAAGTGCGGGATATTAGTAAGAAGAAGTATGAGTATATATATATATATATATATATTTTTTTTTCCCACGTCTGTTCATCACGTGATAGCGTTCATAAGAGCTTTAAAGGTTTTGATGCGTGTGGACAGTTGTTGTTTCAAGTCAAAGTTTTACAGGAAAGATTTAATAGACGAACTTAAAATTTTTGGCATGTCTTCCCGACATCACATAGATGATTTTATGCGTGGCCGAATTATTGGAAAGATCGAAGAAGGGCGAAAAATAACAGATGTTGCCAGGGAGTTCGACATCGCTCACAGCGTTGTTTCACGGCTGTGGAAGTCATTTAAAACTACTGGAATGTGTAGTAGACGGCACGGGGGAGGTCGTGTTAGAAGTACGACGCCTGCAGAAGACAGATATATCATCCTATCAGCAAAAAGGAACAAGTGCACCACAGCTCAGCAGGTGGCAAATCAGTTTCTTGCTGCCTCAGGAAAGCAGATCTCCCGAAAAACTGTTGCCAGACGTTTGAGGGGAGGAGGACTATACGCACGCAGACCTGTTGTGTGTGTCCCATTGACCAGACAGCACCGTACTGCCCGTTTGCAATGGTGTCGTGAGCATCACAATTGGACTGAACAGGACTGGGCATGCGTACTATTCTCAGATGAGAGTAGGTTCAGTCTGTCATCGGATTGTAGACGCCAACTGATCTGGCGCGAGAGTGGTACTGCTTATCGTCCAGAAAAGGACCGATATCCGACATGCAGTATCATGGTGTGGGCCGGCATCATGATCAATGGCCGCACGCGCCTACATGTAGTTGCGAATGGGACTATGACGGGCCAACGATTCATTGATGAAGTTCTACTTCCTCATGTTCGTCTTTTCCGTGGTGATGTCGGTGATAAATTTGTTTTTATGGACGACAACGCAACATGTCATCGAACACTCGCTGTTTAGGATTGTCTAGACAGCGAGGGTAATCAACGTCTCGTATGGCCAACGTGTTCTCCAGATCTAAACCCCATTGAAAATGTGTGGGATGCTTTAGGGAGGCAAGTTGCTGGTCGAAACTATCCTCCGACAAACAAGAACACCCTCATCCGTGCACTCACAGAGAAATGGGATAAATTGCCTCAACAGCTGCTGGATAATGTTGTGCAAAGTATGGTACGACGTGTGGAATGTTGCATCACACTCCACGGTGGACATATCCCGTACTGATACCTTTCTTTAAGGTGCCTGCTGACTTTTAGATGCATTGTTCCATTTCTCCGTACGCAGATCAAATGAACATTTTTTTTTCTTTCAGATGTTTCACAGCTTTTGTACTTTCCAGAACAATAAATATTCTTTATTCTAATGTCTGAACAGTGTGGCAACCATATTTTATCCTACTAGGCCTCATGTCTCGCTTAATGTTATGCTACATAGCAATTTGTGATCCGTCCTTAGCAATTGTCCAGCAGTGTATAAGTAACTAGCATTACCTCTCACTTAAAAAAATTTGAAAAATAAGTATACATAAAAAATTACACAAAACTAAATTAAGAATACAATTTTGATATGATTAATTATACCAGGGGTGCCCAACCCAAATCGGTTAGTGTGCCAAGCAAAAATTTACGTAACTGAGGTGGGCCGCACATGTCAAAATGAAACAAATTATTCAAATATTTTATGATCGTACAACATTCAAAATATTTTATTACCTTACAATTAATGTGACACTTGTTTTTGTATTTTATTTGAGATAAATATATAATAGAAATTTATTCAATAATTATTAATATGATCAAAAAACAGCAAGTTTACCTTTTACTGGATCACAATCACAACAAAGTTGAAAGTCGACCGATTGCACTTGTTGGTGGAAGAATATCTCTTAAGGAGTCTCAGGGGTGTTCAATTTCTCTAGAGGTGTGAAAATATAAACGATCTTCAAACGGGTACAATTCTTTTAAATTTAATTAAATGATTCGAATCTTTTACATATTATTTAAAATAGAATGGGGCTTCAGAAAAGTATAAAATGTTTAAAATATAATAATAATTTTAAAAGTCATAGGCATATGAATATTCTATAATAAATATTAAGTATTTTTTGCTTTGTGCATGCTATTTTCTAAAATATTAGCCTCTGATGTATAAAATTTTATAGAATTATACAATGCATCATACTCTTTAAACCCTACCTAATTTCAGTATTATATATCTTTTGTATTTCAAAATATTTGTAAAGTATTGCAATTTTTTAAATATTTTTTAAAAATGTATTTTTTTTATTTATTAAAATATGTAAGTTATTATTCTATTTATATAAAAGTAGCTACCAAGCATTAAGAATACATTTGTCTTTATAAATCAACTTATAGCTAGTAATTAAAGCTACTCTTTTCGAAAATAGCATGCGCGACGTAAAACTTAATAAATATTTCTTATAGAAAAGTTTCTTATTTTCATATGCTTATAATTTTTAAAATTATGATTATATTTTAAACATTTTATACTTTTCTGAAGCCGCATTTCTTTATAAGTAATGTGTAAAAGATTCGAATTATTTAACTTAAATTTAAAGAAATTATACCTGTTTGAAAATTGTTTATATTTTCTGACCCTTAGAGAAATTTAACACCCCTGTGACCCCTACATACAAGGTTCTTATCTACACTAGATTTATGCTGCCATCAGAGGTTACGTAATATAACAAATATGTGCGTAACATCTTCACATTTTATACTTGTGTTATAGTATGTTTGCATTAAATTGATTTAGATTTTTAAAATTTTTATTTCAAATGCAGAAAGGGAATCAAGCAAAGATGAACAGCATTGTAATTATTACACTGTTTGACAAAATAAGTTTTTTTTTTCTGCCCGATAGCCAAATGTTTAGTTTCTTATTGTATGATATTAATTATTGTGCACCGGGATTAAAATATATCAAAATGAAAAAGTTACATAATTTGAGAAGGTTAAAATATTAAACATTTTTTTTTATTCTGCTGCCGTAATTATCTTACATTTCTACTAGCTGGTCTGACAGTCCTGAGGCAACTCATTAAATCCATCATCGGATTTTTTCATTGCCAAATAAAACAAGAAAAAGACTACTAATCTGAACTTAAAAATATAGACATTAATTATTTCTCTGACAAATAGAACTAAACACACTACTCACTCTCAACGAAGTTCTCATTGAAAGAGGAATAACATACCCTCGCTCATCTGATTTCCTTCATCCATCAACAACTGTTATTACAATTGCTTGTGAGTCAAATGAAGGGAAAAAATTATTTCGGTAAAAACTGCACGGGAAGAAATGGAGGTGGGTCAAAACACGATATTTTCGATTCAACTGTCTGTAGTCCAAATGTCTAAAATAATATAGACAGAAACTTCAATTGGGTCGCAAAAAGTATCCAAATGGGCCGCGGGTTGGGCATGCCTGAATTATACCATAATAATAAAAAAAAATTAAAATTTAAGGAATTTACAGAATAAACAACATTAATCTAAAAAAATATTATTCTAAAAGAAACATTGGCATTTTTTTAAAAAAAATAATGTAAATAGACACACAAATAATACAATGAGATACACAAAATGTGAAATAAAGAAAATAATTATTCACTAAATCTAAAATTTTCTTTTTAAAATTGAAAAGCACATTTGTTACACGAATCGTGAGAGGGCATCAGCATGAGGCATTTTCCCACCAGGACAATATTTGATTGCCACATTGAACTTTTGTAGTTCAAAGGCCCATCTTTGTAGCCTCGCAGATTGTGGTGCACTTTTTGTTAAGTAAGGTAAAGGGTCATGATCGGTATAAAATTCGATTTCAGTTCTAAATACCCATACTTCGAACTTTTTAAACTCCACACAATCACAAATGCCTCTCGTTCAATAGTTGACCATGCCTGTTGGGTCATGCTTAATTTTTGACTTGCATAAGCAATTGGGTAACACTTATCACCACATTTTTGTGACAGGCAAGCAGCTATGTCATTTTGCGACGCATCTGAATGAATGGTATACGGTTCATCAGGAACTGAAGAGTACAGCGAAGGTGTTTCACCAAAGCCTTTTAGAGGATGAAATGAGGAATCATGTTTCTCAGTCCATGTGATTTAATCAGGTACTCCCTTTTGGTGAGTTCTGGCAATGGATGCACAAGTTCTGAATATTTAGGAATATACTCGCGATAGTAATTACAAAGTCCAAATACACTACGAAGATTCTTCTTCGTTTTAGGCACTGGTAAGTTGTTAATAACTGCAATCTTTTTGGGATCTGGTTCATGCTTACAAGAACCGATAATATGACCCAAATATTTAATTTGAGTTTTTCCAAAGGCACACTTTTTGAGGTTCACAGTGAAATTTAACTCTGAAAGTTTCGTTAAAAAAGTATCCAGCTGAAGAAGATGTTTTTCCCGATTTTTGGAGAAGTTTACGATTGCGTCGATGTAGGCACGTGAAAATTCTCTATAACACGATAATGCTTTGTTCATTTCCCGTTGAAATGTGGCAGAGGCATTTTTCAAACCAAAACTCATCGTCTTGAAACGGTACTGTTGCCGATGAGTCTTGAAACATGTAAGATTTTTACTGTCTTCAGCCATGGGTATAACCCAATACCCCTTCAAGAGATCTAACGTTGTGATGATACTGGCTCTTCCAATAGAATGCATGAGTTCCACTGCATCTTCCATCGGAAAAAAAATCATTAGAAACACTCTCCGAGTTAAGATCTCGGAAGTCAACGCAAAGTCGTACGGTGCTATCTTTCTTGTTAACGCAAACAACTGGATAGGCTATTTCTGTGTCAGATTCTTCAATTAAATCAAGTCGCAAAAGTTCCTCTATCTGCTTATCAACTTTAATCTTCAAGGACTCTGGGATGCGATATACCAACGGCTTTTTACGTTCAATGTTTGGCTTTAAGTGAATTCGATGAGTCCCTACTTTGGCTATTTTCACTTCACTTGTGAGTAGTGTTTGGTGTTTTAGAAGAATTGCTAGCACTTGTTCGCTCTCACTCTCCTTCAGATGATTCAGATCGGTTTCATGTAGAACTCTTTCAGATGCGAACCTTGATAAATTAGGAGTGGGATGGATTTCTCGGAATTCGTGATCATCTGCAATAATAACCCCGACTGCAAGTGCACGAGGATAATACTTCCTGATCTTATTCACGTGAGCATGTCTTACAGTTCCGTCGGGCAGTTTAATTTTATATGAATGGGGTGGATGGTGTTGAATTATCTCCCCAGGTCCAGTCCATCTCAAATACATCTCATTAAAGGGTGTTTTTTTAGAGTATAGAACTTTAAATTGCAATAAAACAACGATGTATTATTCGATTGACATGAATTTTTTTATTCGAAAGATAATCTTGTGGCATTACATTTTAAATATGATTTCTGGCGCATATGACTGCCACTGCTGGCTCGGATGTAGTCCAATTTGGACATCCAATTTTCAATGACTTTTTCCAACATTTGTGGCCGTATATCGGCAATAACACGGCGAATGTTGTCGTCCAAATGGTCAAGCGTTTGTGGCTTATCCGCATAGACCAATGACTTTACATATCCCCACAGAAAATAGTCTAGCGATGTTAAATCACAAGATATTGGAGGCCAATTCACAGGTCCAAAACGGGAAATTAGGCGGTCACCAAACGTGTCTTTCAATAAATCGATTGTGGCACGAGCTGTGTGACATGTTGCGCCGTCTTGTTGGAACCACAGCTCCTGGACATCATGATTGTTCAATTCAGGAATGAAAAAGTTAGTAATCATGGCTCTATACTAACCACCATTGACTGTAACGTTGTGGCCTTCATCGTTTTTGAAGAAGTACGGACCAATGATTCCACCAGCCCATAAAGGGCACCAAACAGTCAGTTTTTCTGGATGTAACGGTGTTTCGACATATACTTGTAGATTAGTTTCATTCCAAATTGTGCAGTTTTGTTTGTTGACGTAGCCATTCAACCAGAAGTGCGCTTCTTCGTTAAACAAAATTCGCTTATGAAAATCGGGAACAACGGCAATCTCGTTTTGGGCCCATTCAACGAATCTACGCCTTGCTTGATGATCGTTTTGCTGAATTGCCAAACCAAACTGAGAGTAAATCACTTGACAGCTGTTAAATCGGTCACCATCTTGGAAAGTAATGCCAACTTAAACTTCTATACCTGGAAAAAAATACTCTTTACTAGAATCTGGTATCAGCAAAACCACTTGTTCTCCGATACTAAATTTCTTCACCGATGACCTCTTGTTGAAGTAATATCCATAAGCCTTTTGTTTCTGAGCAGCAGTTAAAGAGGCACCCTCAGCAGCCTTTTGCATATTTATCTTCATTTCCTGGAGGTAATCAGCAGCTGACTGGGAAATGTTCGTTGGAAGATGTATTTCACCTGCCCAGGATGATTTAAGAATAGCCAACGGCCCTAGAGCTTCTCTGCCATAAAGTAACCTAAATGGTGATTCACCAGTGGTAGTGTTCAATACTTCACGGTTTGCAAACAACAGAAAAAGTAATTGTCTATCCCAGCTTCTTGGATCTTCACGAATAACGTGATAAATCATGTCCTTCATTAACTTATTCCATCTTTCTACTAGTTCGTTGCTGGCCGGGTAGCCAGGACAGGAAAACCTAGGACTAGATCCAATCCTTTTCGTAAATTCTTGGGTTAAAGCCGGCTTGAAGTTTGTGCCTTGATCACTGACAATTATACTAAGAATTCCAGTACTCGAGAATATTTGTAGTAGAGAGTGACATGGAGTTTTGGTTGTTAGGGATCTAAGTAGTACTGTTTCAGGCCAACGTGTATGTTGATCCATCATACAAAGAACGTATTTATGCCCTCTACCAGATGGCGGTTGAATAGGTCCGATCACATCTATGTTTACAATCTCAAAGGGCAGCTCCGGACTGACAATAGGTATAATAGGAGCTCTATCTCCAATTTCCTCAGGCTTCCGAAGCTGACACCCTTTGCTTGTCTGGACGAATTCAGCAATTTCATTAGACATATTTGGCCAAAAGAAATTATATTTTATCCTCTCTTTTGTTTTCTTAACCCCCATATGACCTCCAAAAACTGACTCATGGGCTAGTTTCATTACCTTATCTATTCTGCAACGCGGTAAATATATTGCATAACTGGTTTATTTAGAAGTTTATCCCTGTCATAAATTAATCTATCAATTAATAAAAAATTTCCTTTGTTTAATTTTAACTCTGCACGAACCTTTTCAAGAGAATCACAATAATTCTGCTCATCTTTCATTTTAGTGAACCCGAATTAAAATTTATATTATCTGAGTCACTCTCAACATAAAATATATCTTTCCCACACTCTGCTTCATTTTCATCATTTGAAAACGTAATAGAACTATCAGCCGATTCGGCAAAAATCTCATTTTCCTTTTTGTTACTTTTGTCATTTTTTGAACACAAAGACTCATATAAAACAGGAGGTATTAAAGCATCAGCATTTAATTTATCTGTAATCGCTACCAAGCAATCCATTGGATGATTCAAAGAATTTTATCAAGAACTATAGCGGTTTTAATTAGTTTTGCTTCTACATTTTCTCCGAATGCAGAGCTTAAAGTATTTTTTCCGAAATCATCATTACAACTATCTGGAAAGGTATCGGAATTGCATATAAAAATCTGGGTTCCAACATCCAAAACACAATTTATTGCTTTCCCGTTAATATAAACAATTACATATTTCAAAGGCTCAAGGTCAACTTTTGGCTGTAGATATTGCACTTGAGAAGTCTCTTTTTCTCATTTTTTAATTTAGAATACTTTTTATTACAGTCTGGAGCTAAATGGTTATCATCACAAATGTAACATTCTATTTTTTACTTAACCTACTTTGTTTTGAGTTATTAACTTTATTTTCTTTCGAATTGAGATTTATTACTTCCCGTCTCCAGTAAGGAGGGACATATTTAAAATCCTTTCGTGAGTCATGCTGATTATGACATGCTCTATGTGAAAATTCCGAAAATGATCTTCCTTTACAAGCATAAAACATGTCACACTCTTTTTCCATTTGAATTAGTTTGAACCAATTTTGCTCCTGTTTTAAATTTATATGAACGGCAGTTTCATTATCTAACGTTTCATATAATTTATCGCTAACAATTAACTCCTTTAAAGAATTAATATCATTTACATTTCTCAAATTACAGTATTGATCCTAATTGGTTAACAAACGAGATGCAAACTGAACATGCGTTTCATGTGGCATTCGTTTCGCCTTTTGAAAATTTTGCAAGCAAATTAAAGGTTTTGGCTAAAATTTTCTTAGAACTAAACTTTTTAATTTATCATAGTCGCTTATTTCTTCATCTTTTACATAAACTAAAATATTTTCGGCCTTTTCTCCTAGCAGATTTAAGAGAATCTCTCCTTTAAATTCATCCGGCACATTTTTGGTTTTAAATGAACGTTCTAAAGAAGAGAAAAATAAATTCCATCCCTCTTGTTTTTTAGGAATCGGAAGAGTTAGTTAATCCGAAGTTTGCTTTGTTTTTTGATTTGTACTCTGCAACTCATTGCTTTCCCTTTGACTTTCCAATTTTGCCCTTTCTAAATTTATTTTTCTCAATTCTATTCCCAATTTAACTTTTTCCAAATTTATTTTTTCAAACTCAAGCCGCGATTCTGCCGTTAAACGCGCTTTTTCTTCCTTCGATTTTCTGTCCACACACGCTTGTTCTTCATACGATATTCTGTTCGAAATAATCGAATCTAAATAGTCATCAATAAACTCTTTATTGTTTTTATACTTATCGCTATCTAAAATTAATTTTTTTAAATCTAACACTTTCATTTCTGGGGTTATTTTATCCCCCAATTCATCCGCAAATAATATTAATTCTTCCTTTCTAGCTCCGCGAAACATGATTAGAAAGAATTATACTAAATGAATTAAGTAACCCAGAAAATTTAGTAAAATCAAAACCTGCTGAATTCGCTCAAAACAATGCAAAAGGGTTGCCTACCTCGTGGTTCCTTTTGCTGTCTTGACTCCCTCAGGCGTTCCATTCCGACGTTAATGCGCCAATGTGATACGTTGTGGAAAAAAGTGTGATGTTGTTGTAGTTTCACCACCAGATGTATTCTTAAAGACAGCACATTTATTTACTATGAACATGACAATTTTTAAATCAAAGGAACCACGTGGTCAATATTTCAAAATGGCCACCGACCTAACGCGCCGGTGCCGAGAAGCTATATTTCTTATACACAAAATAACACATTCTTCCCGGAGGGGAGCACAGTGTGCCTCCTGGTGAAGGGAGGAAACACTACAAAGTTTATAACAAATAAATAACTTTACTGCTCTTTTCAAAAGCGCTTGCTTTGTTGATTTTCTATTAAATTTTAAACTTCATTTATTTGGATAGAGTTAGATTTTGTTAAAATAAATCAAATAATATACTGAAAGATTTTACTAAAATATGAGTAATAATTTTATTTTTCTATAAGAACGTATGAGAAAGCAACAAATTTTTAAAAAAAATTTTGAAGTCAAATGCATTTATTGGTATTTTCGAATTGCCAAAGCATTGCACATATCCCCCTCCCCCTAATCAGAAATTCTAGAAACCATTAAGTATATATATATATATATATATATATATATATATATATATATATATATATATATATATATATATATATATATAAGTTATCTTTTTTTACTAGTAAGACAATATTGTGTTAAAGCAAAACACTAACTCCGCGTCTGTCAATTTTAAGGCTAAAGTTGATTTTATAGGCACCCTCCCTGTACCCTTATTATATTAATGTCTTCCCTGGAATTTTTCTTGTACTTAATCTCGATCGTTGTCGTTCATGAGCTTGAAAACATTACCACGAGCTCCATGTGTGAGTCCATGTGCGTCTAAATTAAAGTCCCCCTGATTAGAGAGCGAAAGAATTTGAATATAGATTATCAGACACTGTCATAAGAACTTTTAAATTTGGAAAATTATGCATAATTTTTTTAAAAAAAACAACAACCTGTAGGTTAGTTTGCAATCATTTTCTTATAGCAGACTTTGAATTTTTAGTTGTACAATTAGAAATTTACTGCATATTTCAGAATATAAATCGTCAGTGTATTAAGCCATGAGAGAGAATGTATTTATTTATCATTATTTTTTCAAAAATTTATCCAAGATTGAAAACCAGTATATAAACTAAACTGATGTGAAAAAAATTCTTACAATTTTTAAACATATTGCCAAATTTATTTGTTATCTTAAAATATCTGAGGGAGTCATTTTTTCTGCCTTATTTTTTTCTTTGTCTGGAAAATGAACGAGAGAGGAAAAGTTCGTATTGGGCACGTAAACTTTGACTTTTGTTTCATGGCATTGAGGAACATTTTGCTGAAGGATGACTACACATGCAATCAGACATCTCAAGAGTAAAAGGAAATTGTTCGAACAATTCGGCAACTCGGGAGGCAGCGGTAGTCGAGTATACGTTTTCACCAACTCGTTCCCGGCTTGTCATTAGTTCGGATACTGATACACATCTGAAGAGTTGCCGTGTTGAGAAATTGATGCACATTACAACTGAAGAGCTTCAAATTCCTTTTATTGGCATGGTGTGAAAATTAGGTGGGTGCCAGCTCAGGTGTCATCTTCATTACTTGGCCTTGGTTCAATATTGGAAGATCCATTGAGAATAGATTTTGTGTTAATTTAGAGGGCGTCACTAGTAAACACTTCTCACTCACTCGGAAACTTAAATTCTGACACTTATTTAGGATTTTTGTGTGTGACGTTTTCTTTTTAGAATAATATCTGCGTTGAAAATAGAGTTAAAATATCTAATAGCATATGGTGAAAATAAACCTCTTTTTTAAGTCATTTTTTTCTGAGTAAATAGGATCCCTTTACTTTCTTCATAAAATAAATACCAAAATTTCTCGGCTTATACACGGATATATACGATATCAACATTATTATAGAATAATCTCTTTTTTTAGGTAAAGGGATACAAAATCCCTGGCTTTCAAAACTCATGACACTTTACCCTTGACTGCGATAGATGGGGAACAATATTGTAAATTTGGTTCCATCTTATATCCTATACATATTGCGATATGTTACATATCTGATACGCTTCATAAAAATCAATATAGCATCAACGGTTTTCAAGATAAATGATATATTGATTAATAATTTTCAATAATTTACCCGTAAAAACTATATATAATATCATATTATTAACTAAAGGGTGTTTTTTTAGAAGTATAGAACTTTAAATTGCAATAAAACAACGATGTATTATTCGATTGACATGAATTTTTTTTATTTGAAAGATAATCTTGTGGCATTACATTTTAAATATGATCAAGCAAGGTGTAGATTCGTCGAATGGGCCCAAAATGAGATTGCCGTTGTTTCCGATTTTCATAAGCGAATTTTGTTTAGCGATGAAGCGCACTTCTGGTTGAATGGCTACGTCAACAAACAAAACTGCCGCATTTGGAGTGAAGCTAGTCCACAAGTGTATGTCGAAACACTGTTACATCCAGAAAAACTGACTGTTTGGTGCGCTTTATGGGCTGGTGGAATCACTGGTCCGTACTTCTTCAAAAACGATGAAGGCCACAACGTTACAGTCAATGGTGGTCGGTATAGAGCCATGATTACTATCTTTTTCATTCCTGAATTGAACAATCATGATGTCCAGGAGCTGTGGTTCCAACAAGACGGCGCAACGTGTCACACAGCTCGTGCCACAATCGATTTATTGAAAGACACGTTTGGTGACCGCCTAATTTCACGTTTTGGACCTGTGAATTGGCCTCCAATATCTTGTGATTTAACACCGCTAGACTATTTTCTGTGGGGCTATGTAAAGTCATTGGTCTATGCGGATAAGCCACAAACGCTTGACCATTTGGAAGACAACATTCGCCGTGTTATTGCCGATATACGGCCACAAATGTTGGAAAAAGTTATCAAAAATTGGACGTCCAGATTGGACTACATCCGAGCCAGCCGTGGCAGTCCTATGCCAGAAATCATATTAAAAATGTAATGCCACAAGATTATCTTTCGAATGAAAAAAATTCATGTCAATCGAATAATACATCGTTGTTTTATTGCAATTTAAAGTTCTATAACTCTAAAAAAACACCCTTTATATTAATCATTTCTTACAGTAAAACTAGTAGCAACAAATGAATCCCAGTGGCAGAGTGATAGTGTATCCCGCTTTCACGCCACAGGTCCAGAATTCAAATCCCGGGCTAGACAAGGTTGACTCAGCCTTACATCCCCTCAATGGGAACTAAACACTGGGGATTCACTTGTTTGACGACTTGAAGAAAACCTCTGCACATGCACGCCAGCACCAAAGGTAGGTATACTGATTTAAGCGCAGTAGGTATTGGCCCTCATGGGCTGTTGCGACACTGAGCTCAATTCAGTAGCTACAAATATTTGAATTCTCAAGTAGATTTAGTGGGAAAAGCTGTCATTAAGGAAATGAGGAATGAGTTGGAAAATGTTTCTCTTAGAAAGTGGGTTGCTGCTGCTTAGGAACTTAGTTTACTTAGCAAACTATAATGCAAGTATATTTTCTTTTTTTATTCTTAAAATTACTAATTATCGGTTACGTTATTAAACTAGGTTTCTGTAAGACTTATAGAAGTAATTAACTACACTGCTGGACAATTGCTAAGGACGGATAACACTATCATCCATAGCAACCACAAAATGAAAGGAAGCAAAATGTGGAAAATTAAAATAAGTGCGGGATATTAGTAAGAAGTATGAGTATGCGCAAATTTTTTTCCACGTCTGTTCATCACGTGATAGCGTTCATAAGAGCTTTAAAGGTTTTGACGCGTGTGGACAGTTGTTGTTTCAAGTCAAAGTTTTACAGGAAAGATTTAATAGACGAACTTAAAATTTTTGGCATGTCTTCCCAACATCACATAGATGATTTTATGCGTGGCCGAATTATTGGAAAGATCTAAGAAGGGCGAAAAATAACAGATGTTGCCAGGGAGTTCGACATCGCTCATAGCGTTGTTTCACGGTTGTGGAAGTCATTTAAAACTACTGGAATGTGTAGTAGACGGCACGGGGGTGGTCGTATTAGAAGTACGACGCCTGCAGAAGACAGATATATCGTCCTATCAGCAAAAAGGAACAGGCGCACCACAGCTCAGCAGGTGGCAAATCAGTTTCTTGCTGCCTCAGGAAAGCAGATCTCCCGAAAAACTGTTGCCAGACGTTTGAGGGGAGGAGGACTATACGCACGCAGACCTGTTGTGTGTGTCCCATTGACCGGACAGCACCGTACTGCCCGTTTGCAATGGTGTCGTGAGCATCACAATTGGACTGAACAGGACTGGGCATGCGTACTATTCTCAAGATGAGAGTAGGTTCAGTCTGTCATCGGATTGTAGACGCCAACTGATCTGGCGCGAGAGTGGTTCTGCTTATCGTCCAGAAAATATCCGATATCCGACATGCAGTATCATGGTGTGGGCCGGCATCATGATCAATGGCCGCACGCGCCTACATGTGGTTGCGAATGGGACTATGACGGGCCAACGATACATTGTTGAAGTTCTATTTCCTCATGTTCGTCTTTTCCGTGGTGCTGTCGGTGATAAATTTGTTTTTATGGACGACAACGCAACATGTCATCGAACACTCGCTGTTCAGGATTGTCTAGACAGCGAGGGTATTCAACGTCTCGTATGGCCAGCGCGTTCTCCAGATCTAAACCCCATTGAAAATGTGTGGGATGCTTTGGGGAGGCAAGTTGCAGGTCGAAACTATCCTCCGACAAACAAGAACACCCTCATCCGTGCACTCACAGAGGAATGGGATAAATTGCCTCAACAGCTGCTGGACAATGTTGTGCAAAGTATGGTACGACGTGTGTAATGTTGCATCACACTCCACGGTGGACATATCCCGTATTGATACCTTTCTTTAAGGTGCCTGCTGAATTTAGATGCATTGTTCCATTTCTCCGTACGCAGATCAAATGAACATTTTTTTTCTTTCAGATGTTTCACAGCTTTTGTACTTTCCAGAACAATAAATATTCTTTATTCTAATGTCTGAACAGTGTGGCAACTATATTTTATCCTACTAGGCCTCATGTCTCGCTTAATGTTATGCTACATAGCAATTTGTGATCCGTCCTTAGCAATTGTCCAGCAGTGTATAATCATAACTATATTAAAAATTGTTTCTATGTAACTACTAACTATCAAACTTTTGTGAGCCTTTTTCTTGTTTAATCATATAAAAAAATAAAAAAAATAACAAAATTTCGGTGAGAATCATGATTTCAAAATTTTAATTGGCTTCCGTAGAACTGAAGAATTTCTTACATCTCCCCCTAATTTTTTAATATATTGAGTTAGTTTTAATTAAACTTGCCTTCATAATGTTTTCGAGATGCTCCATAAAACGTGTAATTAACACTTTGATTAGATGAGAGACAAAACAAAAGAAATGCTTTGTATTCAGTTATGACTTTATCCCAATTTCCGTTCTTAATATAATGGTCTGCCTCTTATAGATCTTTCTTTTGTGATGAAAACTTCCATTAATTTTTCTTTGACCATGATATATCTTTTCCAATCCTTTTAATGAAACGATAGACAATGCAACTTGTTTTAATACTTTTTGTTTTCATCTGAAGAATAAGAATCTTTTATCAAGCAAATTAATTGCTTTAGAGTACCTGTAGCTGTATAAGAAATTAAAAAGAAATCAATCAAATCGAAGTAGTCGTAGGTTGCTTGAAAATTTCTAGGCTACAAAGGAGAATTTTTATTTTACTAGTATTTCCTTTTTTTTAGATCTTTGAAAACGTAAAAAAGCATAAAGAGAGATAATCGAGTAAATTGTATATTAGGTACGTACTTGCTTATGCATTTTGATACATGCAAGTTGAATGAGTACTTTTATAAATATATAACGTCCTTAAATTTATATTCAGATAATTATTAACCCTTTAAGATTCACTGACTTTTATATACATCTCGCTTAACCAAAATGTTAATTGTCCCAGTGGAGACTGGCACTTAAGGCTGGAAGCTATAAAAGAGTTCATGAATGCCCTTTTGTCCTACAAAATGACTTTCACGCAGCCAATGACAGTCAGGCTTCAAGTGAAATCATCGGAAATTGAGTTCATACTGCAGCTCTGTATGTCATTAGATAAGCGTTTCTTAACCCTTTATCTACCGAATTATTATTTATTGCAGTTTCTTTCATGCAATATTTTTTTTGAATCACTACATTGAAAATTAAGAGATATATATATGCATAAAAAATACTCAACTTTGGGAAAACTTGTTGGAGCTAATTAATTAATTAAAGATATTTCACTGTAAAATTAATTATATACACTGTTCCCTTGAAATAAATAGTCATTTCGTTTTCTTAAGTCTTCATTAACATACAAAAAATAAGACACTTTTCTTTTGACAATAACTACTTTTTCGGAATAAAAATGACAATCGTTGCAATCCGCTGAAAACGTCATCATCTGGAAACGCATTGTTTGTTATAAAACTACTCTCCTTTCAAGTTAAAATACTCATCATAGAACCAGTGTTGCCCTATATCTTGGAAGAGTGGTTTTGAAAGAATATTTCTGCCAAGTATCGTTTGAGTAATTGTAAAAAATGATTATTCTATGTAATTTTAAAGTAAGGGGTACTTATAAGTACCGTCGGTAGATAAAGAGTTAAGCAGTGGTTCGTGGACCTCTGGAGGTCCCCATTGCCGTTGTAGATAATACCTCTCCTTTAATATTAAGATTCCCCTCTTTGACAGACTCTGAAAAGTCTCGTGGAAAATTGAGTGGTACATCATCCTAGTCTAGATTTCTAAATTGTCCCAATGAAAGAAATTATATATCTATTGGAACATGTAATTCAATCAAGAATATTAATTCATTTTTTTATGGTCTACGTCTACATAGTCATTACTGCCACGAAATATTTACAAAAGAGAGAGAGAGAGAGAGAGGGGACATAGTAGAAACACACATGCAAAAATTAAGCTCTGAATGTACAGCACACCATTACGATAAATGTGTTCAACATTTAGGGGTCCCCAATGTCAGGCTAACTTTTAAAGGAACCGAGTTGTTCAAAGGTTCAAGAGCCTCTGCTCTTTAGACTATTGTATGTTTTTCCCAAGTAAATAGATCGTGTTGCTGTCAAAGAGCCTGGTAGATGGAGCAGGCCAGTTGGAAAAGTAATGAAAAAGGAAGTGCCCTCTTTTGTGACGGATTCATACTGACTGTGATGTACCTCCCCTTGGAAATACATCTCTAGAAGCATCAGCGTGAGCTAGAGGTATAGGGTTATCGTAAGAACTAGAATCAAACATTATCTTAATATGACTTTATTAAGATATTCAACTTAAACTTTGAACAAATATATAAATTAATGAATGAGAGAATCTATGATGACACAATGCGCAACACACAATACAATACAGACCTATATCAATAATTGAACCGCCTAATCTTCAAATATAATTATAGTAAGTAATCAATCCTACCTTATATTATTCTGTAATAAACTTGTCTTTATCTACAGTGGTATGCAGCTGTACATTTATCTTCTAATCGATCACCAATATGTTTATCCACGACACGTGGAACTTGAATCTTTGAACAACGAACTTCAATAATCATTCAATACCACAACGCACTTTAATTGTCGAACATTCCTTTACACTACCATTACATTGCCATCATTTCCCTCATTGCCCTCACGCTTACTCTAAAATCCTATATTTATCCTATATTATTTGCATCTCTTCACTTCTCGTTTCTTGGATTTGGTTGGAAAAAAACTGCCATTAATTCTGGCCCAAAGAACCCAAAGGACTTGTTAAAGAAAAGACGCGTAAGTCGTCACATGACAAAAGGTGTATTTTCATTTCGACAAATAGAGACAGGAAGTGTCAGATTTGGAGAGGATGGAGTATTAATCTGACATCACCATTGATAGTCACTTTGACCTTCACATCATAAATGAATCTTTTACATCTGAATGGTATAAATATGACGCTATACTTTATTTCTATACCATTCAGATGTACCTTTTGTATTATTTAACGCTAGAATGATCATAGATAATTTCACTTTTAAAGGCGCATTAACACAATAGACAGTATCATTTGGAGTCCAGTGGCTGAACATAGCTATAGAGAAATATTGTCCATTGTCTGGTTCAGGTATCTTTTTATCAGCCTGAATTACGTATATAGCAACACATGTCATCGCATAACCCATGTCATCATTTTCTTTGCAAATAATCTTTTCTTACTGCTGTTCCTGTATTTTGAAACATTTCTAAGCTCGTGCACAATATTTATATCAGTTTTAAGTGATTCACCAATACGTGAAACTGAGTTTCTCCTCAAACTAGTCGACCAATCTACACGTGCCAAGGCATTCCGATGAATTTTTGTAGTTATATTGCACTTAATATCACATTTACACTCTCAACTAATATCTGGAAATGTACTTTCCCTCGTTTCTTTTAAGTTGCCGCTTTGAAAACTTATTTCACGAGATTTGCATGCCTTCTTCTCCTTGATTCCTGATATCACACACACACACACACATGCTCCTGATTTTTACAACATAACCAATTTTATACTGATTTGGAATTTTATTATATTAACCGCAAATATTAATTCTATTTTCTATAATTTCATGACGGTATTCTGATGGACCATGCACATATATATCGGGTGTATCTAAACTCTTGGGCAAAACTTTACGGCATGATAGTACACATTAAGACAAACAATATTAAATAGGAAACTTAGGGTCCTAAACGTCTTCCGAAGGAGATAGGTGCCATTAAAGTTTTGGCTCCGAAATTTCAAATGATTATAAAAAATGGGTCGATTCGTTAGCTTCGTTAAAATTATTTTTTATCAGTATTTTTTTGAAAAATAAACTTTCAAGATAAGACTAAAAATGTCTATAGAGGGCGCTGTAGACTTTGGAGTAACGAACAACTATTTTTTTCCGTTATTTTTTGTATCACATTAAATGCTTTCAAAAACTTAGACTTAGACTTAAATTTTGAGCTTAAAATCTGATTCGTTGGGTGTGGTTAATAAGCGCAAGCGGAATTGTGTTCTGGCGGTGAAATTTGAAACTCCCTTCCCTCTGAACAGAGTTCAGTTATTCCTCTTGGTGTCGAAGACCAGGCAGCAACTACTACCTTATACACGTAAAATAAACGAGAGAGGAATGACAAAATTTAAAAAAAAATATTCATAATAGACATAGTAACTTCTCCGCTCAAAATAAAAAGAAACAATTTGATGTACGCACGTAATGCGTATGAATGAAGATTGAATGAATGATGACGCATAAAAAATGGTACACGCAAGATTTTTTTGCGGACTTACAAAAACTCCTCGAAAGAGCACCCACCAGCAAAGATGCAGCCCTCCCATCGCCGGCGAAGGGACTGCGAACATTAGCAAATACCCCCGGCATCTCCTGGATATCACCTGCTACGACGGCAATCCTCGCAACAAGGGCCTCGTCGGAGTCGACGCGGCTTGAAAAAACAAGACTCTTTATATGGCCTCAGAGAAAGAAGTCTAGGCAGGAGAGGTCAGGCGAGCGTGCCGGCCAATTTACCGGACCACCCTGTCCAATCCATTGCCCTGAATATGCTATATCTGATGCATTTCGCACATTTGTGATGAAATGTGCGGGCGCTGCGTCATGTTGAAACCACATACGAGTTTTTATGTTGGCTGGAACACTTTGCAATAGAACTTTACGTCCTAACATACAGTTAGCACCATACAGTTAAATACTTGTGTACTACACTTCGTATGCAAATTGGGTATTTTACGGGGAGAAATATCTCATGTCTGTTATGAATAATTTTTTTATTTAATTTTGTCTTCCCTCTCTCGTTTATTTTACGTTTAGTGGGTAGTAGTTGCTGCCTGGTCTACGACCGAGCATCGAAGATCGTGAATAACTGAACTGTGTCCAGGGAAGGAGGCGAGTTCAAATTTTGCCTCATGAACACAGTTGAGTTTGCGCTATTTAAACATCCCCAATGATTCAAATTTTGAGCTCAAAGTTTAAGTCTAAGCTTTTAAAAACATTTAATGTGATACAAAAAATAACAGTAAACAATAGTTGTTCATTACTCCAAAATGTAAAGCGCCCTCTTTCGAGATTTTTGAGCTGTATCTTTAAAATTTATTTTTCAAGAAACTACTGACAAAAAGAATAATTTTAGTGGAAACCGCTAACGAATCGAACAATTTTTTCTGTTTTTTATATTCAATTGAAATTTCCGACCCTAAACTTTAATGACACTTAACTCCTTCGGAAGACGTTCGGGACCCTAAGTTTCCTATTTGCAATCGTTTGTGCTGATGTGTACTATTACCCTTTGAAAGTTTTTCAAGAGTTTAGATACACCCTGTATAGACAGTACATTACTTAGTTCATGTTTATGTGCAAATCAGAATCATATTTACGTATTTCTTTTTCTTTGAAAGATGATTAAGATTTTTTTCTGTTTCTCAACAACCGAATAAAGATTTTATGTAAGCGTTGCAAGGGACTAGATATACGAGTCACCAAAAAACTGTAATAGAGTAATGTAATATCCGTCGATTTACGGATGTGAACCAACGGAAACACTTTTTGTTTTCAGCAATCCGTGAGTAGGTTCAAATAAACATTAATTTTATAAATTAAAATCTTTTAAATGACCAAGGACACTGCATGGTCATTTAATTGTACTTTTTTCTAATTTTTAAAACATTGAACATACAATACAAGTATCATACAGGACAATGGATGTACAGAAGAGCTTTGAAAAATATCTAAACTTAACACACACGTGAATGTTATTCACAAAGATTTCTTTCTTTCAATTGTGTATCATCCTTTCAGGATAAGCATTTTATCTAATTAGTATAAGTTATATAACGAAATAACTTGAAGATATACCGGTAGATTCATAAATAGTGTGACCAAATTCAGAGGATCATAAATTTTTATTGAAAAAGTTATTTAGATAGAATTTTCAATGTGGTTTCCTCTAGCTCAGTATACCTTTTGTAAGCGTTTTGGATAAGCTAAAAGAGTTTTTTCGATCATTTGTTTGGGTATTTTTCCCACTCCTTCTTAAAATGCTTTTTGAATCCCTTGAAATGCTCTTACTTTTACGTCTATTTAATTGTTTTTTTAAGTATTCCCATAGAAATAATCGCAAGGAACACATACAAGGGATAGTGTTAGTTATCTATCAGGAGGCAAAAAATTTATTTTTTAATCTTTCAGTCATTTTATAGTCGATTTTACAGTATGACTTAGTGCAAGATCTTGCTGAAAAACAAAGTTTCCTTAAGGGTAAAGAAGTGCACTTGTTTTAATCAAGTGTTTCAAAACTTCTGATAAAATTCAGCATCAATTTTAAAAATTGGGTCTACAAAAATGGTTTTGTTAAGTCTTGAGAGGCCGTTTCCGTCCATACCATAACACCTGATGACCAACTAGCATTTTTTTAGTACATCTACGTCTTTGCGACGTTTTTTGCTTGAAATATATTTAATCTTCGTTTTATGCCAGTTGTGAATGACAGATGAAACAGTGCTTTATCAGAAATTATCTATGCTTTGTATCTACATTTGCGTAACATTAAATTCAGAGGCCCAGTACCTTTTCTTCGTTTTATAACAGTGTTAACAGACATTTGATGAAAGACTGGAAAATTTACTTTTTTACATCAAATTCCTTTATCTGGCAATAAATTGTCGATTGCGATATCTATAGTTTCTTTGTCATAGGTTTTTAAGGCAAATAATGTTCTACAACGATAATTTATATATTTCAACTTCTTTTTTCTCTTTCATTAAGGACTTCTTTTCGTTCACATTTTCCCCTGAAGTTTTTGATTGCGAGCAAAATTTTATTTCTTTTTGAAGTTTAGATAGTAATAAAACAGAAAAATGTCTTTTTTATTTTTAAATGCTTTATTATTTCCAGAATTTGAACAACCATCCTTCAAAAGCTGTAAAAATTTGTTCCGGGTTTGATGATCTAATTTCAGTGCTGTAATTTACTCCCATTAATAAAAATTGTTAAATTAGTAATTTAATTTTTTAATTTTTCAAATAAAATCAGTAGCAAAATGATATAAATTCATCATAAAAAGTTATATGCATTTAAAATTGGTCAGACTAATTTTGAATCAACCTTTATTACTTTTTCATTATGGATGTTGAAGGCATACATTCCCAAAATTACTCTGAAATGAATAAATGAGCGTTTTCATCTCAAACATTCTAATTCTAGGACACGCGCGAACTCTTGACATTTTCCTAAATATTTAAGATATTTTGTTTCAGTCCATAAATACCTTTTAGTTTTTAAATGCAAATGAAATTTCTATTTAAATTTGATTTTCAATATTTGAGTTTTACATTAATTATTGAGATGAATTTAAATATTTAAAGGGCACTTCTCATTTAATTCAGGCAACGTGTTAATAACATATTATACTACCAGTTGTAAATATGAAATTTGAAATAAGACGAAATGGTTCCATTTCTATCCTTAAGTCAACATTCAACTGTACATTTTTAAAACTGAAAAAAAAATTCAGTCATAAACCAATATTTTATTTAGTGTTACAATAATTCATTATATTATTCCACTTAAAAAATTACGACAGGAAATCTAATTAAATTGATTTCTATAGAATTCGTAATAAATTTGAAAATATATTTAAATTTATAAACCTTTATTGTATTAAACTTCACTTTCAATGTATAGAAAACTTCTGAAAATAATTTAAAATTCAAAATAATAATTAAAATTTCTACATAATACAAATTTAAATGTCATTGTTCATTTGTTAATTATGTCAAATAAGTATGCAAAAAAATAGGTATAGCAAAATTTGTGCACAAAAATTATACACAAGTTACTATATTCAAATTGATATTTCTTTACATTTTTTTTATTATTATTAAAAACAATTATAAAATCCCCGTGCACCACAAAGTATCACACGGGGCTTACAGAAGTAAGTATTAAACACAGATTCAAGGGAAATAAAAAAAATTAAAAAATGAGGTTAAGAATTACAAATATTTACAACAAAATTTTATACAAATATTTACAAATATTTACAACATATTAAAAACAATTATAAAATCCCCGTGCACCACAAAGTATCACACGGGGTTTACAGAAGTAAGTATTAAACACACATTCAAGGGAAAAAAAAAAATTAAAAAATGAGGTTAAGAATTACAAATATTTACAACAAATTCACAGAAATTTTTAAAAGCACTTCTGATGGAAAGAAGTTGGTGAAAATTCGGTGGCCAATTACTGTTAAGTCTCTTGAACGCCAGTCTTATGATCTTTCTCTCTCTGACAAACTTGGAACACAGAAGGATTACATGTTCTACATTTTCCTCGCCACCAATATTATAGTCACAGGAAGATGAAGGAACTAAATTAAATTTGTTCAAGTAGCTTTTGAAATTACCATGACCAGTGAGAAATTGGGTTATTTTGCAGTTAGAGTAAAAATGATGGCACGGCAGTATCTTATTAATGGTTGAAATAATTTCTTTGTTATGCTCCCTTTATTAGAAATGAGATATTCTTGGTTCCAAGACTTCACCATTCTTTCTTTCGTGATCTTCTTGTAAAACGATATAGGAATATTAACGTTAATGTCAATTTTGCGCTTGGTTGCAGCTTTTGCAAGCCAATCGGCTCTCTCATTCCCAAGAACGCCCGTGTGTCCGCGAACAAATGCAAAATCTATTGAGATGTTTTTATCGTTTAGGCTTTTAAGTTGTTTTTGAATCTCGACGATTATGTTGTTAGATGAAGAAATGCATTTAAGATAACCCAAGGAGGAAACAGTACAGATGAGTATCTGACCCAGTACAGATGAGATATTCTGAGATGACACTATTTTGTTCAGTGATCCATTTAAAGGCGAAGTTTAAACATAAAAGTTCAGCTACAAAAACTGTGCATCCATCACGAATTCTAAATTAAGAGTTATCCTATTCAACTCCATTCCTGAACAGAACAAATGCGAAACCAACTCTTTCATCAATTTTACTGCCATCAGTATAGCAAATAACAGAGAAATCATAGTTTATGTATAACATACGATGAAGATATTTCAAAATATATTCTAACATTTAAAAATAATTTACAACAGATTTAAAATAAAATAATTGAATGCACACTCTTGTTGCTTTTTTTAATTAGTTTTGGATATTTTTTTGTTAAAGATGTGATAATATTCCTTTATTCAGACGCGTCTGCTATTTACTTGAAGCATTAATTTTTTTAAAATCATTCTTTATTTGGAAGTATTATAAGAACGTGAACATTGTCTTTTCCATATAAAAATGAGATAAAAAATTGCGAATAGAGAAAGGAACGTGTAATAGTAATTTAATTGGAAAGTATTTTTTCTGTGTTAAAAGATATTTTACTAACCCTCGTCAGGCAAACCAATATCTTTTTCGTATTGTAGGATAAATGATCAGGTCAATTTATAAAATTAAATTACTTTTTTAAACTTTAATTTCAAGGATCCCTATTGTTAGCAAGGAAATATGAGGAGCAAAATTAATTATCAAAATCAATCAAGATACACAGAACTTTAAAAAAGCAGACTTAATTGAAATAATGACTTCTAGCAATTATCACAAGGAGTCAAATCGTCTAATTCTCTAAGAAGTTTCAATAACATTTCATTTTAAGAACCAACTAGCAAAAACATATCTATCCATTAGTTCTTTTCCGCTTAAAATTGGTTGTATCTCTTACTCTAAGAAACATGTCTAGATAAATGCATAAACAAACTTTCAAAAAGGCTTTAAGAATAAATCGAGATTTTATTTAATGCAACATAATGTCATTAACATAAATGTATTCAGTATTAGTGACTGCCAAAGTGTGTTGAAAATGTTTTTAAATGAGAGAGAGAAATTTTAACTAATGGTCGAGCCGAATGAAATTATTTCTGTTCAATCATGGCTGTTTGAAATCATTTTTATGATTTTTATTCCTGTATTAGAAATGTTTACATTTTTATATTCTCACCAGGCGAAGGATGGTAAATCTCTTGAAGAGGATAAATATAATTATACTTTCTCATTTCGTTTCATTCTTATCTGAAATAAAGCAATAATTGGCAAAAAAATAGCTAATAGCAAAAGAAATTTATAGCTAATAGCAATAAATAGTTCTAGAAAATCGGAACATCTCTTAAGATAATAAAATAATAAATAGCATTAATTATTCACTGAATGATAGTTTTCTCACTTATTTTCATCTTTTAAACAAAATTGCATTTTCATGTTGAAGGTAGTTTTATTACAATTATTTAGTCTCATTTTCTGATACAGAATGAATTTCAAACAGTATACCCTAAAATTTAAAGTAAAAATATTTGAAGCAATGTAATAAAACATGGACATACAAGTACTAATCAGCCAATTTTAAGAAATTATGTAAAAGTTTTACATTTAATAATTTACTCCAAGTTTGATGCTAGATATTTGACATAAAGAAAATATTTTAATAGAATTTGGCTCATATTTATAAATATTTAACTTTAAAGCATGACTGCTGAAATTTTATTTTCTTAGAATTCTTTTTAGAATAATTCATTATTAAGATTTACATACAATGCTTTTTTCCCTAGAATGTTATTTTTACTTCTTATAATTTATTCAAGATAATGACAATTTTTTAAAAAAATAGTTTTTTGTCTTTTTATACGGAACATGTAAAATGTTTCTGCACATCAAAAGAATTTTATTCTGAAGAGACAATTTTGACAACAAAGAAAATATAATTTAGATCATACAATTGTAAAAATTATATTTTTATTTTGTGATTCCTTGTTTTTTTCCTACAAAAATAAAATTACAAGGAAGAATCTTGCAATAATCAATTATGTTTAAATGATTGAAGAATGGATTTGGTTATATTTTTATATAGCTCTATAAAAAGCAACGAAAATAAATATTAATATAGCAGAATTGTTCTCTCTCGAAAAATGATCTTTCTAAAGCAAGAAAATGTTCTTAGAACTAAGAGTTTCTTCTTTTTTTTTCTTTTATTCAAAAACTCGCTTCAAATATATAGGGCTATATTCTTATATTTTACATTCCTCTAAAACTATTCTCAACCTTATTTCCTTTATTCATACCTTTGCAATTTTTCTGAGTACTTATTTCGTAAGTGAAGCATTTCTTTTGTAAAGGAAACTTAGAATGCTTTGAAATATACATGAAGCCTTATAAAATGCCTGGATAGTTCTATCACCATATTGAGATTTGAATACCTTAAAGATATATTCCATTTTGTAAGGTATATTCTGACGTATTTTTAAAATACCGTTGGACCCTGATTTAACGAATTCATCGGTGTCGAATATTTTATTGGTTAATTCAGGTTTATTTGTAACACCGGGGTCCAAAAATACAAATTTCTTGTACCACATGTCTTTTTAAAGTACTATAATAAAAGACTACAGAAGGATATTCATGAATAGAAATTACACACTCTTTATTCAGAGACTAGAAGAACTTTTTTGCGGATTATTACACACCAATTAATCGGACATTTTAAAATACTGCCTTATAGATGTTGTACAATCTTTTTGATTCCTGACCCTATATATAAATAGTTGTTTTTCAACTGTATGCAGAGAAGAAAACACTCTGAGTCATTTACATTTTGTTGCATGGGGTATGTTTTTATAGTTTTTTTTCCTTCCAAACCAGGTAAAGCAGTGCTTCGCAAACTTTCAGTACGTGTGATCCAATATTCAGTCATAATTTTCATGACGCCCCCTCCATACAATAACAATGTATTGAATTCTATAGTACATTACTTTGACGCTAAAGTTTCAATACTGTTTTAACCTCCTAAGTCTCACCGGCGTATATAAACGTCTCACTCAGTCAAAGCGTTAGTTGGCCCGGGCGCATATATACGTCTTTCTGAAGTACGATATTTTCTGTGCACTACTACCCATAAAATTAGTCTTCAGGATTTGGAATGCAATAAAAGGACATTGAGAATGTTTGCGAAGGATTTACTTACACTCACTTCCAAAAAAAGTTAAGCACGGAGAGGAAAATGCTAATTTCCGGAAGCCAATCAAAATTGAAGAGAATGCAATTCGCTGCAGAGGTAGATGGAAGTATGCAAATATGTTAGGTGACAGCCAATCGTGCTTTTATGTCAAGAAATATGCAAAAAGTTCAATCTTATAAGAAGTCAGCTTTATGAAGGGATACAGAAGTTGATTGCAAGTGCTGATAGAAGGTGTTTAAAATTTTCGTACAATTTGTATTCAAGACATACGTGTTTCTATGACTTTCAGAAAATGAATGGAAGATTCTGAGCGCTGGCGTGCTGTGGGGCACATTGAAGTAGAACAGCCGATCACAGATGTTGCTTTTTTCTTCGGTGTCCATCATTCTGTAATTTCACGTTCATGGAAACAATTCCAAACAACACAGACAGTTGTCCGAAGGCCCGCAGGTGGTTCTCCAAGGGTTACAACCTCCGCGGAAGATCCATGTATTGCTACTGTAGCCTAGCGGAATCGCAGAGCGACCTCCACACGTGTGACATCTATGGTTACAGCGTCCATTGGTAAGGCTATATCTGCAGCTACTGTACGCCGAAGAAAACATATGAATGTACTGTATACAAGGGTACCTCGAGTTTGTGTGGGGCACACCCCACAGTTTGGGAAAAACGCTGCGGTAAAGCATTAAAAATGTTACAGTTTTGAAAGGAGTTTTATTAACAATTTCTTCTTTAAAATCGCTCTCAATTCCCAAATTTTGAAAAAACAAAATTTTCCTCATAAACGAATGAATAATAAACATCATATATCTCAAGAAAGAGAGCAAATGGTAAAAACTCTTAAAATAACCCCTGCGTTGTGACGGAGGATAAGAAATGAAAATAATTTCTTGTCCTAATAAAAACTCACGTGACAGGTTACACTCATGACCATCTGTACCTGTAAAGTCTAATAATTTGTTGTATTCTTTTCTGACAATTTTTGCAGCATTTTAGAAAAACCATTTATCTGTTCCGATTGAAAGGCAGCCACATGAAATTTCTCAAATCCAAACTAATTAAAAAGTTTCTTCGGTTGTCGCAATAATTCATTACTTCACGTTTTATTATTATTTTATTAAGGTTTTTTTGCCGGAGTTAAAGAAAAATTCGTTAAATCATAGAATTTGCTAAATAGGGGTTCTGGAAATCGGAGGCTGATTGTATGTCAATTTTCTTCGGCAATATTCACTTCCGGACTTTATACTTTTGTGCACAGTTAAATGTTAATCCTTTGCGAAGAAAACAACACATATATTAAAATTACTTTTTCTAAAAAACAAACAAAAAAACCTCTTATTTTACTCCTTATTGAAAGTAATTTGAAACTACATTAATTTATACATTTCTAAAAAAATACTAACTAGTTGCCAGTTTTTCGCAATTTAAGGGATAATTCATCATTCGTTTTAGTGCATTGGTTATTGTTTATTTATAATGTGATTTTTGTAGTAAGTTACCATTAAAATACTTTTGTAAATTTTCAAGACAATTTAATGAAAATTTTCCAATAAAAATTGCTTTAAGTTAAGTATATGGGGTAACAAATAAGTAATAAGACATGTTCCTTTACAGAGTTTTTACGTTTTGGCATTAAAATGCATACGTATTCCATCTTGCAGTTTAAAAATGCTTAATATACAAGAATAATCATTTAAGATGTGCATTACTGAACCAAACTATGTGCATTGTTAATTACTTTAATATTTTAACAATCTCGCTTAACAATATTTCCATTATTTAAATATATAGATTGGGACACAACTTAAAAGCCAGAAAATCAACCTTTTAATATTTGGTTAGTTATTTTTATTTTAAAGTTATGTTCTTTAAATCTAAATTAAATGCAAATCTTAACACAAATATAATTACTGTAAAATCCGGCGTATAACGCGCACTCATACTTTCAAGCTGAAATTTTTGATTTTTTGGTATATTCGCCGTATATATAACGCACCCCCTTTTTTACGAAGAAACCTGAAATATACATGGTGCTAAATGCTCTTATGTTTTAAGTCATTCATTTAAGGTATTAACCCCCTGTTTTTGTAAAAAATCGTGTACTTCCACAACTATAACTTTTTAAGTTCTTAAGGAATGAAATTTCTTTCAAATAAACAATCTTTTGAAATATGTAAAAGTCTAATTTTTTCTATATATATATATGCTCACATCTTTTTTTTAAATATTCAAAGCTCTCTTTTTTTATACTCGGCGTATAACACGCACCCGTAAGTCTCGAACTTATTTTTTTGTGTTCAAAATGTACTCTTTACGCCGGATTTTACGGTAATTATCTGTTCCTATGATTTATTATTAATAATAAAGTGCTTACTGGTATATTGATAAGAAATAATATTGGGGTTAAATCAGTGCTTTTCAAGTTTTCAATATTTCCCCCCCAACTTTCGATCATCATTTCCATCGCGCCCTCCTCATACAACAACTATGTATTGAATGCAATAATACTATGCTTCGACGCTAAAGCTACAATGCGACTTTAATTATCAACTGCGGAAATAAGCAATATAAGTATTATATTTTGCATATAATTTTGTTTTTGGTAAGCCCATGGTAATCACTAGTAATTTTTCTAAACTTGTTTTTAATTCAGTATTGATAAATTAATTATTAAATTCTTTTTGCCGTACTGATACATTTATAAGTATCTTATATCAGAGTGAATATTTATTTCATTTTTTATTATGTCAATGTATTTTGTTCTTATTTCTTTCAGTAAATTGATTATTACTTTAAATCTTTTGTTTTTGACTTTTCCATATGCTCGCCCTCCCATGTATGGTAGTCACGCCCCTTAGAGGGGCAAGCCCCACAGTTTGGGAAACGCTGGGTTAAATATTATATATTTACGCTAACACGGTTAGCTAAACATCACACTATCGTTATTCAAATATTCATACAGTTAAAACATGTATACGTTTTTATTACGTACATGTGATGCAGAATGTGTATTTCTTAAATTTTATACTTACGTTGATTGAATAATCGGTTGTGAATTATAACATTTTAAGAAATAATTTATATGCTATTAAATACCTTAAATTAAAATTTTAAAAAATTCAAATTACAAAATTCTATTAATGACAATTTTCGCTGAGAGTAAGACTTATAATAATTAGATTTAATTTGAAATTAAAATTCTCTTTGCTTTATTTTTTAGATGCATTAACATAAATTTTGTAAATATTGGAAATCCTTTTCAAATAAGATTTACTATTTTAATAAAAGAATACAAAATACACCCCAAACCCGATTTTTTTATATCATTACTTACCAAGTACACAAATATATGAATTTTCTAAACAGAGAGAGGTTTTGCGTTTGTCTAATGATTGAAGTGAAACATGAGAGAATATATAAGTTCCTACAAATTAAATAATTAAGCTCGTTACTTAAAATACTGTGCAAATCTCAAAATTAGCTACGTCAATGAATTTAAAACACAGAGGCTAAAAAGCACATTTTAAAACAAATTTTCAAAGAAAATATTTTTGAGAAAATTCTAATTTATAGCATATAAGATTTGTGCGCGTATCAATTTTGGTGATTGTTAAAAAAGTTTAAAAACACAAATGCTAATTCTCCCATCAAACTTAAAATTATTTTACTAAAATAAAACAGAACGTTACAACTTTTAACATTTTTGCAATTTTTAAATTAGAATTACTCATGTTATGAAAATTAAAATTGGGAAAAATTAAAGTGAACTTACTTACTTTTGATGTTTTATTAGAGTATTACACTTATACCGTAACTGGCAGCGTTCAAAACCTTGATTTTTCAAAACATATTTTTGGAATTTATTTTTGCTTAGAGTGTCCCTTGAATTAAAATATGCGTATGAATTTGACTTAAGAATTGTTCTACAAGTAATTAATATTAAAATGCTAATTTTTGGCAAAAAATTAGGGAATGAATAACGCATTTTCAAAACATTTTACTTTTACAGAAAATGCTTCTTTAATAGTAACATGTTGCCTATACATAAATAATTTGCCTGCAGAGCCTGAGCAAGGATTTTAAAAAATTCACATTAATTCCAGAGTTACGATTAATGGAAATAATAATAAATGCTATGTTTTCCTATTAAGATTTTTCCGATTTTGGTAAACAAAAAAATATGAATAAATTCACTTCCAAAAAATGTATTTCAAAACTCTTGCTTCAATCTATCGAAAAGTCTTACTGTATTCAGTGTGAAAGCTGAAGACAGTTATCACCCCAATAATTTATGAACGACAAGAGCTAGAGACATAAAAGTAAAGTCTAGGTTATTATAAAGTTGCAACACACACACACTTACTATTAACATGGCTTTTTGTCAGATAAATTTGGAGTTACATGAAAAAAATTAATTATACAATATTGCTCAGCATCATAGATTTGTTCTAGAAAAAAACCTATTGCGCACACAAGTGATACACATGAAAAGCTTATGGCCCACAAGTGCGTTAAAAAACTCCATTTTTCAGAAATGAAGCTTATTTATTTGTTCTCTCTGCTGAAATTATTGTCTTTTAACAACAATACGCATCTGGACAAGGATTTTCTATTCAACGCTGCACTTTCTTCAACATGGCAATGTGGCACACAAACTTCTGTAATACAGTTTTGAAGTTGTTACAATATTGATAGAGAGGTTGCATGCGCTGTTTGTTTGATGTATACCGACAGAAAAAAGTCCCATAGTTTTAGGTCAGGTTGTTTTGAAGACCATTCAACGCACCTACCATACCCTATGACTTGTTGGGCTGAGTCTCAAATGTACTAAGTGACACGTAATGCCTAGTGCGGCAGCGCGCCGTGGAATCAGAACCCTACATTTAGGAGGTCACTCAACGGCAAATCTTCTACAAATGCGGATAGTACATCCATCAGTAATGACAAGTATCGGGATCCCGTGAATGTGTCATCGTAAAAGGCTAGGTCTATCAATCTGTATTTGGATATTCCGCAACCGACATTTATCGACTAGCGAATCTGATGTCGAATTTCGACAACACATCTAGAATTATTCAGCGACCAGAAATGGATGCTCTGCTTAATGTGCATAGATTTACGCGCAAAGCATGCCTCATCCTTTCATATGATGTCACAAAGAAACGTCGAATGGTTTTTCAAGTGGTTCATGATGAAGTTTCGCCAATCATAGCGTATACGACCTTCCCATGTCATTAGTGCCTTCGTCCAATTTTAGGAGTTGCGAACAAAATAAAGATTCATTTTACACTTTCCCTTTTTTTACATTATTTTACGAAAAGTTACTGAATCGATGATGTGGAATGGCCTTGCTATTTATCTTTTTCACGTATCTCGTAGTATTTTTTAGATAAGATTATCAACAAAATTTATGATTCAGGGGGCACTGTAAGCAGTTTTACTGTGTAGCGCATGACTAATTTACTATGCCTAGACCCCCTTTTATGACTATAGCCCTTTCAGTCCATGAGTTATAAAGGTGACAACGGACTTTAGTAGGCATATTGCATAGGTAATATATTATTATAGAACTACAAAATAAAAGAAAAATGTTCTGAAAACATGTTTTTTTTTCTTTTCCTATAATAAAATTACATTTAAATAAATTTTTAATGTAACATTCTTAAAACACTTTAAAAATGCATTTTCTAATTCAAATGGAACTAAATAGGAAAAAAAAGTTCACAAATCAAGGTTCCAAACGTAATGAAATATCTTAAAAGTCCGAAAACAAATGGGCGAAATACATTATACTCAAAGAATTTTAAAAAAAAATTGATTTTTTTTCAATTTGTGTAAGTGCAACAACTGAGATTCCCGTTTTCCTTTTTTTTTGGTCTCTAAAGGGATAGCATTTTTTAATTAAACTAATAAATCTTCAAAGATGTTAATTAATTCCAATTACAATATTTCTTAAGGTGTGATGAAAAGTGAGAAAGTTTTTGCAGAAAGCTTATTTTTTAATTGTTCATAATACAGTTAATAAAAATAAAACAAAATATTATGAACTGTTTTTCAAAAATTGAGATGTAGCTCAATTAGCATTCTAACTGTAAAAATATGCCTGAAACAAAACATTTAGATATTTTCTTTCTATTTATGTTCTTAATATTTTTTTAATTTCCCATCTCTTCAAGATAAGATAGTAAAGTTTGAATTTGAATTTATTTTTAAATCACGTCTCTTTCACAAATACTCTACTTAAATTCGCGCATACTTTTCTTAAATTCGACTTTTTGCTCGTTTTAACTGGTTTCTTTGATTTATAGAGTTTTTAGAAATTTCTGAACAAACGTTTAATTTCTTTGCTAAAACATTTTAATGATATTATTGATATTTTGTATGACTTTAAGTGATACTTTGTAAAAGGTATTTGGCAATATATTTAGAAAAAACTATGTGTGTTATAGCAGTAAGCATGCAAATTCAGCTTTGAGCTCTGTACGTAACAAATATTATTATCAAAATTGTTCCTTCAATGCATTTATTCGATTCTTTTCAGATTAACAGTAAAACTGATGCAAGCCAGCGGCAGATTTTAGGAGGAGTGATAACCTTTCGTTGGATTTCAAGAGCATATCAAAAAATCGAAAATAAAAGATCTAAATTAAGTATAACTTTGCTGAATGGCAGCAACACGAAATACATTCTAACATAATAAAATGTAAAATACACTTTCATACGGATATAATAAATATTTTAGTCCTACTATAAGTATTTGATAATTAATTTATTAATAATAAATTAAAAACAATTTTAGTAATTACTAGCTTGTCAAATACAAAATTATATGCAAAATTTGAAGAGAGCTTGAGGTCGCTGGTGTAGTGTGAGACACCGAATAATAATTTATTAGTTTAAAATCAATAAATTTAATTAGTTTATCAATTATTATCAATAAATGCCATACACTGAGGGAGCGGCCAATTTAACCACTATCTTATATTTCAAAGATAAATAATCATATCACTTACCTTGGTTTGGATTCGATGTAGCCCCACTGGCTTAACTCGTATCACTAGCTAAACCGGCCTAAAGATATTCCTTAATGCTGATGACTTCTGTAATCTTGATTTTCAAAATTTAACTTCTATAGCAGCCAAACGACAAACTTCTACACTCACTTCTTTTGAGTTTAAATAGCACTCAAATTATCATAAATCATGGTTTCTTCACAAGAAGCGATTTCATAAACATACAATAATTAAGTAATATTTTTCCGCAGGAGATTTTTCACAGGCGCAGATAGGACCAGAAAATATTTAATACTTATCTTGAAAATTTGAACGGATTATAATTAAAGTCGTACTGCAGATTTAAAGTAAAAGTGCATTATTGATATATGCAATTCATTGTTTTCGTAAGAGAGGGGATAGCTCGATGAAAATTATGATTAAAAATAGGGTCACAGATATTGAAAGTTTGAGAAGCACTGATATAAGCCTTGTACAATAGTTTCTTGCTCATTTATTGTATCCCTGTAGATACAATAAATCTATCTCCAATTGTAGATAGCAATTTAGGTTTTTGGAAGAATTACTCTGTGTGTGTGTGTGTGTGTATTGTGTTTTAACTTAATCTTATTTGTTTTTTCATATTTTAATTTATCATTTTTTTCTTTCCTTTTTTCGGCTAAATTTGGAATTATAATATTAAGAAAAATATATAGTTCTAATTCTATTCTCTGCTTCACTAAGCTCTAGTCGGGAATTTTAGGATTACACAATCTATTAGTATATCAATCGTTAATCTTTTTTCGTCGATACTTTTGACTCAAAATTAAATTTTAAACTCCATTTTTTCAAAACCTATTATTAGCTCCGAATCACAATAAATATATTTGTTTATATATCTTGTTCAAATTTTGAATCGTTAATAAAATACTTTTTATTCATCCATTCAAGTTCAAACACACTTTTTAAACTTGTATTAAATGCACTTTATGTTAATATATAATTTTCAAATATAAAATTCATCAATTAAATTAAATTAGTTAATTTTAATTTTATGTGGGTGAAAAAATTGAATTTGTTGCGAAAGAAGGTAATAGATGTCGAAAATAAACATAGTTAGCCAACTTCAGGTATGGAAAGCTCAATTTGTGTTTTTCAAGAATTGCAAGACACTGATAGATTGAGAGATGGTCCACCTTCCGCTTCATATATTATAAACTGAAAAAAATCAACAGTAGGCGAATAAATATTAACAAACTAAAATAATAGTCCAACACCCTATATAGGAAAGAAGATGGAAAATTGCAAGGGGATTAATTCACTTTCTATTTTATCAATAATTATTGTGATTCTGTGACATGCATATACATGTTTATGTTAATTGTAACTTTTTAGTAAAAAGTAACTAAAATAAAAATTTTCTTTGTTGACCTATAAGTAGGAATTTACCTAATTTTTTATATTACTTGTTGCTAATCAAATGTTGCCAAACTTTTGTCTGCATCTAATTACTTAGACTTACGAAATAAAACCTTATATAAACTTATTTATCATATACTTTATTTTTCGTCATGAAATTATTTGGTATGCATATTTGTGCGCAATTATTTTACAAAGAAAATGTATATTTATTAAATTTTCTCACCATGGAAGAATTCCAGAAATTTATTTTCTTTGGTGCATTTTCAATGAATACTTCATGAATCAATTTAAAGTTCTGTTAAGAGGTATTATATATTTAGGAAAAATATTGTAAAATAAAATATTAATAAACTAAACAATTTTATTCCTTTAATAGCAATTGATAGTGATATATATCTTAAAAAGACAGTAAACATGATGGACATTCTTTTTGAGATTTTACTAAAAAAATTTAAAAGGAGAAAAAAAAAAAAAAGTCATTTATGTATTTCTATAACCGCCTTTTTTAAAATAAAATGTTTGCAAAACACTATCAACGTTAACATATTAAACCTATTTAAAAAAGTTAACTAAAACGCTTCCATCCGGGACTTAGCAAAATAAAAAAATTATGTTATAGCGTGAGAGATGTATAACTTCCTTAAAGTTTATTCCTTTTTTTATTTAAATGTGAGCGAAATTTTCCCTTATTATGTTTTTGAAATTAAAAAATGTTTTTTTCTCATTGATAAACATTTAATATTTAAATTTTTCCTTTTCATCTTTAATGAATAATTCTCATATATTAATTGTAATATTTTTCTCTATCAAAATTAATTCATTTATTCGTATTGCCATATGATAAAATATTTGATATACGCGAGTAGTAAATACATTCAAATTCCTCCAGAAAATGGAAAACTAATCGTAACTTACATAAAGAAAATCAGATCACTAAGTTTCATACGATTTAATTATCGAACAAATATGATCATTGCGAAACGCTGTTCAAAAAGAAAAATTCTTTATTGTAACAAACAACTAAACTAAAATAAATTTTTTGAACAAATGTTAAGTATAAAATCATATTTTACGTTTAATCTTTAAAGTCTAGAGTTTGGGATTAAATAAGACATAATTCTTAGCATTATTATGTGTCCTGGGTAACTAAGTTGTAATGGTCGGCGGTGTTTCAGCAGAGTCATTGATTCCAATTCTCTTACCGCTGAAGAGACGCAGTGTAGAAGGTTTGTTACTCGTGTTAAATATGTTTTTTTTAGCTTTAACGTTAGGTAATTGAAGAACGGAAACCAGTTCAGGTTCTATACTCGCCAATTGGCTTAATTTTTGTAATCAAGAATTGAGTCGCCGATAGTCTTTGCATTTGTTTTGTAGTGTGATGTTAATAATCAGTCAAATAAATGAAATACATTCAGACCTATATATAAAGAAGTCACTAAAACCCGAAAAAAGTTCGTTATGTGGAAAATTCGTCATATCGAGGTTCATCTTTCAATTTTCTTTATAAACAACTTAAAAACAAATTTAAACTCTCGTAAACACTATATATTTATAAAAAAGTAATTATCCACACCTCTTTGTAAATTAGCATCCATTTGTTTTATGTATCTTACTTATCAAAAAGAAAGAAAGGAAAACTGCAAGGAAAGTTTCTCTCGACGTATTTATCCACTTCCTGAAGAATTAAATTTTTATCCTTAATGATCAAGCATTTATGTTTTGACGTTTTCGAGCCACAAGAAGAAGTTACCAGTACGAAAATCAATGAGCACTACTAAAGGACTCGGGGACACGAGATAACTTCGCTGAGGGTGCAAGGGGATATCGAAGATGTTTCTGCCGAACTGGACAATGGGGGTTAAAGGTTGCATTTCTTGGATGAAACGCTCAGAATTTTACTGCTTTCGGGGATTTAGGGACCTAATAAAACCAGTTCAAGATTTATGACCACCATAAAATGTGTTAAAAGAGAGAGTAACTTGAAATGACCAGGAATACTTCAAAAATAGAGAAAAAAATGGAATCACAAGAGAAAAAATTCGTTTCATAGAAATGCACTTCGCTATAGGGATGTTCTTTTACGAAGAAAATCGTAAAATGTTCTTGCTTACAGGAAAAAGTTCGCTATATAGAAAAATTCGCAATATGGAGGTTCGACTGTATTTAATGTTCAACTTTTATTTCTCTATCGTAATGAGGGGATCTTACGTGTACATGTAACGCACAATGTATTATTTAAAACAATACAAATATTGGATTAGTTAAACCTGGAAATACGCTGTAGAATAGTGGTTCTCAAAGTGGTCCCAGTGGACCTCCATGGTTTTCCGATATTATTCACGGGTCCGTGGAAAATTAAAATTAACTTGGGTTCACTGAACAACGTCAGGGTTTCCGTGCAAGGTTTAATATAAAATATTAAAAAAATGGACCATTTTTTGTTTTACGAAATTTTAATAAATAACAATAATTTACTTGTACTCGTATATTCCTGATGAGTGTTGAATCCAAGTAGACTAACTGAGATTCAAACATATATGAATCTATACTAATACATGGGTATCTTATTAATGTATCCACAAAAGTGAGGGACTTAGACAATTTTTGAACCAGGATGCCCCAAATTTCGGTTAAAGGAACATATCACAATTTTATGTCTTGCATTATAAATTATTATACAGTTCTAAGCTGTTGACTACTTTCTTGTCTTCGAAGTTGGTAGAACGAGGACTTAGTGCCGTTATAAACCACGTCACAGAAAAAATGGAACGTGAGTAAAAATTAGAGCTCATGAGGATTTGCAGTTGCTACTCACAAACATTGAGATGGACATAAATACACACAGATGACATCTAATAAAGCTCATCAAGTTATTAATCTTTTACACACCACACTATGATTGAAAGGTAACACAAACAAAATTTTGATAAAAATCGGATTAAAATTCAAAAATAAGATCTATGAAAGAAAAAATTTCAAAAAAATATTAGCATGTTTCAAAAATGAAAAACATTGGCGGGTACAATTTAGTTTTTTCACGTTTTTTTTTTAAATAACGATCAATGACATTTTAATTCAAAAATCAATTATTGTATACATTTTTAAAAAGTAGTTTTGAACCAGAGGGTGGCACTAAACATTCCCCCACGGGGTTCCATCAATCTCCGTTGTAGGAGGGGGAGGGGCATGATATCCGACAAACCATTGATATGGGCCTTAAAAAACTAAAAATTAAATGGGGGAAATGAACTAAAACTTTACGAGTGAACAAGCAAAATTTATCATTTTTTTCCATGCAGAATTTTGTTAATGTACTCCAATCGGGAGGGGGACAGGTTTTCCGACGGGTGCCCCCTGCTGGCGTAAACTCTGAAGTAAATTTGTAAATATAATTACAAAATAAATTTTTTTGTTGTATTTTTCTGACATACACAACGCCATGTTTAGCGCATTGCTAAATAGATTACAATACAATTTTTCTGTTTCTAAACAGAGACCCATATGTTTTAAGAAGTATGGCTAGTAAATTGACCCCTCCCATTCCCTCATTTCACATTTTTACAAGATTTGGTTGACAAATATCAATTTTCTTTTTTTGTGCACGGCAAAATCTCTTGGTTTTTGTGACCGACTCATGTGTTACGTTATTAGATGCTATACTTAATACTGCACTGTCATACTTAAAGCAAATGTACACTTGTCCGTCACTTCAGTAATCGAAATTATCTCTTTGCCATTTGTTTATTTCCTTTGGAGATTTCAAAGGGCATCTTTCTGTACAATTATTTTGAATTCTGCCAGTTGCTTTAAAATTATTTTCAGGCAGTTCTGTTAACAGCTATCTGATAAAAAAAACCGTCAAAGAATATTTCATGCTTGTCGGGACTTTCCGCACTGGGTAAAAGTTCACACACTACTCTAGATCAAAGAGGATAGTCTTCTATTTCCGGTTTTTTCCCACAACAAATTCTGATAGCCACTGCCGGAACACAACATGCATATTTTATATCCAAACTTAATCGGCTTGCCTTTGATAAACATTTTGGGTGAGTGGTGATCGTCATAAGGGACCATCGATTCATCTATACTCAGTTTAGAATGAAAGATGCCGAAATGCTGAAATTTGTTTTAAGTTCTACATAAAAAGGAGAAATTTTTTCTATTTCATCTCCTGATGTCAACTTGTTATTATCGATAATATGAAAGAATTTTTTTTTATCTTTCTGAATGTACTTCTAGACATTATACAGTAGAAGCAACTGAGAATGATAAATCCTAATTGATCCAGTATCACTCTTCTTCAGGTACTTGGAGATATCCAATAAATAAACGTTACACAGTAAAGTAACACTAATAAAGTAACGCGCAACATCTAACTATCAACAAACTCACATGCAATTTGGCTGCAGCTGAGAAATTCCCTCTAAAGTGTCCAGAACGGATAAAAGGGGTTGAGAGAGGGAGCTGAAACGAAAGTCAATAGTCTTAAATATCTTTCTCCGACATGTGCTTAAAGTTTTGTTAGCATTCAGAAATATGTTGGGTCTTCTGTGAACTGTGTAAACAAAATAACTTTATTGTGTTAAAAAGTATACCTCTACACGCTAATGTTTCATTTTTGGAACCTTGAATTTTCTTTCCCGAAAGTAAAAAAAAATACCGATATGTTTTATGATATCTTGCAGTCTATAGTTAAAATGATGATTTTTAATTACTTTTACTAAATAATAAAACTATTTTTTTAAACTTTGAATTTTATATGACATTTTGAATTTTACTCGATCAAAAGTAATAAAAAACACATGATTTAGAAATTATTTCTCTGAGAGAAAATTTACTTTAGCAACATCACTTCAACTCCGAAAAAAATTCAATATTTTTTTTTGTGTTCAAAATAATTTTCACGGAACAATATGAATAAAATTGAATTTTCCAGAAAATTTCAAAATTGATGTTACAATAATGGAACATTGGCGTGTAAAAGGTTAATTTAAAAGAAAAATTAAACAGAAGTTATAATTTCAGTAAAAACTAATTCTTCAACAAAATGTTTTTATTTTTTTTTAATTTCTTAGTTTTATATTGTGCATTTTTGTAGCGTATTTACTTGTTGGTCCTTGGGGAAGTTTTGATTATAAACAAGGGTCCATGGGTTAAAAAAAATTGGAAACTTTGCTGTAGAATATTTAAAGAAATATTTTATTGATTATATCTAAAACAACATTTTAACTCATTTTTTAAGCAAACATACTGCAAATTTTCTGATACCGTACTAAGATGTTTAATTTGATGTTTCTGATGAAAGTATACCAATGATAAATACTATCCAAAATAATTAAAATACCGTGCGCGGATATATCATCTAATATATATTATAAATGTGAAAGTTTGTGAAAATTTTTGTTGGTCATTCACGCAAAAACTACTGAATGGATTTTAATGAAACTTTACAGTAATATAGCTTATACATCAGAATAGCACATAGGCTATAATTTATAGCATAGACTATAATTTATAAAGATTTGGGAAAAGTGTCCAAAATATAACGATATTTGTCAAGTAAGTAGGAAAAAATTATGTCTTCTGCTAGCAATTCTGGCATGCGCTGCAAAAAAAAAAAAAAAAAAAAAAAAAAAAAAACACGTCTGCATATATCTATCTTTTGTTTGCGAAAAACCTTTTTGGTTTTGGCTACGCAAGGTGCTCGCTTCTAATTAATTCCTCTGATATAATGCCTATTTTTTATTTCAGAATCAAACTAAGTTTTGAAGGGAGAGGTTGTTATAAATCTCTCTTTATTTGAATGTTTATTTAATGATTTTATTTTGCACTTTTGGTAGTAAGAAATTGATCTTTTTTCAAAATAAATGCTTCTATAGGTTCTGGTACTTAAAGTAAATAAGCTTTCTCTTTCACACTGCATCATTTGGACAAATTTTCAAAAATTTATTTGTGGTTAGTAGTTAATTATAACGCTATAATTTTAATTGAATAGACAGATATAATTATTTTTACACTTAAAAACGCAATAACTATTGTTCTGTATTTCTTGGAGTGTGAGACTGAGTGAATATTAATGTTGCACTGTTCAGCTACACGAGGGCTTTTGGCAACGGATCACGTAATTTTGAACCATAGTCAAGTAACGTGGACGACATCTGAGCGGGCACCCTTTTCTCCTAACTACCACACCAACTTAGAAGGAATATTCTACCAATAATTAGCAGGAATATTCTTTGAAATCCACTCTTCCAAGATATATGGCAGCACGGGTTCCATGATGAGTATTTTAGCGGAAAAAATAGTTTGTCAAAATGTAAGTGTCTTATGTTTTTGTATGTTAATGAAGACCTTAGAAAATGATTTGACTACTTATTTTAAGTGAACGGTATATATAATTAATATTACAGTGTGATATCTTTATTTAATTTATTAGCTCTAACGGATTAAATTTTCCAAAGTGGAGTAATTTGTTTATGTATATCCCTTAATTTTAAATGTAGCGATTCCACAAAAAATATTGTATGAAAAAAACTGCAGTAAATCATAATGCAGTTGGATAAAGTATTAGCGTGCATCGCTCCCCTACAAGGTGGGTCTTACAAAGCTCTAATAAAGCTTGAGTTATGAAAGTAGCTAGGCATTTGCCAATTTGACTCTATCGTTAACATTTCGCTATGTTTTTCATTGGATCGTCATTATAATTTAAGAAACGGCGTTGCTTGCGAATATTACAATTTTAACATAAAATAAATACTACAGAAAGTAATATTAATGTATTATACTTTCAGATAAAACTTATTTACACTATTTTAAGCATTCATTACACAAAACTTTTAACAATGTGTTACTTTTGCTGAGCAAAGATCAGCTTAGGAAGGTATTTTCAAAAATCAACCCTCAAGAGTGTTACGGGGAGTTATAAATAAAAAAAATCCTTTTTATCAGGTATTAGACCTACACACTTAAAATTTAACAAAGGTGTTTTATTTCTCTCTTTTTTTTGTTACCTGAGTTACACCAAAAGCTTTTTTTTGTTTAATTTGCTATTCACGTAAAATTAACTCATGAAAAACTTCTTTATCCTTAAATCTGTGTTGTTTAATTTTTCAGTTCACCCGTGCGAAGAACGGGTATACCAGCTAGTATTTCTATAATATGAAGTCTTAAAATATTTTTCTTTGTGAAAAAAAATATCGAGAACATGTGTTTCTCCTATATAATATTTTTTTCTATATGTTTATTAAAACTTTACTGCGTCTTTATATTATTACAAAAGCTCTGATTTTTCAAGTGGCATTGAGTATAATGAAAAGTTTTGTGGTTTTTCTCTGAAGAAAAATCAATTATTATTTAGAATTTAATCTGAAATATAATGTTCTTTGTTAGTTACAGCTGTCTTCCAGCGTTCTGACAGTTTATCTAACACCTTAGTAAAAATTCGTCTATTTTGGAGACAAAGTATTCATTCACTGTCATTTGAACGCCCTCATAATTCATACATTTATTTACATCAGTAGAGTTGTGTAGTGATCTGTACAGATGAGTCTGCATCCTGCAATATGAAGAGGATATGCTGTTTGAGGTAAAGTTGTACAAACAACTCTGAACTCTCCACGTGCAGAAGCATATATTTACAAAGTTGTCGTGATGAATAATCACACCCCTTTTGTTGGTCAAAAATGGACGTTTAAGTTAAAATTATTTATTCAAAACATTAAATTGTATAAACAGTAACTGCCTTTTCATATTTTTTTATTTAACTCATATCTTTGCTGTCTCACCAACAACGCAACATAATCTTCTTCTGATGCACCCCAGCTTTAGATGTCGCTAGTGGTATATTCCCTTTGTAAATATATGCTTCTTTTCTAACCACGTATTTGTGCAAAGTCCACTTTTCATCTCCAGTCCTCAAGCTGTCCAAAAATGGTTCCCTTTTGTTCGAGCAAGATTTGAAGAACATATTGAAACTGTATGTATTAAATTTTTCTCGCTTAATTCATAGGGTACCCGAACAGAAAGTTTTAACATGAAACCAGGTCTTTTAATGTAATCCAAAGAAGTAGTGTGGTAAATTCCAAGCTGGAAACTCACATATGTGGAAGTTAACGCGAAATTTCTCCTGATCATACTGCTTATCTCTTCGTCACTGACATTTGATCATCTTCCTTATCTGGGTTCATCTTTCAAAGAAAAATCTCTCAAGCAAAATTTCACAAGCCATCTTTGACAATTTTGAGCTGTTACTGCATCCTGTCCAAACACGTCACATAAGTTGGTTTTTTTTGCCTCTATCTCGCTTTTTCTTTTTTGGAACTCAAACATCATACAGTGTCTGAAGGACGCTTTTTCTTCACTCAAGTTGACATTTTTACAAGTTAGAAGGGGAAAAAAAGCTAACTAAAATGCAAAAAAATGTGTATAAATGATCAATAGGTCTATATCAGTTTCAGTAGGATCCGAAGTGTTGCTATGAATTGACGAAGCTTAAAAGTGACCGTGTTCAAAAATGACAGAACTTTCCTTAATACCCCATATGAAATGAGACATTGAACTAATACAAAAAAAAGTTTTTATGACTTCTACCTACATTTATTTTATAGAAAATGATATCGATGAGTCACGATACCACCAGAGATCTTTGCTCATAATAAATAATCCCAATGAATGCTAAATTCAACTGTGTATTCAAGACCTCGTATTGCATAATAATACAAAAGAGAATGAACTAACAGCATTAGTGTTAGTTTCTTCAACTGAAACATGTATTTTCTCCAATAAATTTCTTCTAAAATTTGTGTGGATATAATTGTTGTACACAAACGACTAACATAAAATGATATGTTTTATCAAATACCAAGAAATGTGAAGAGGAACCAAAAAGGTAGAAATTTGGTATCTATAAATACTTGTGTCTATACTTAAATACGCATAAGGATTATTTAATATTTGATAATTGTGTTAATTAAAAAAATCAATAAATTAAAAGCTAAATAACTTTAAAATATCTAGTTTAGATTTATACCAAAGCATTAATTTAGTATAAGTGAAAAGGAGGAAGTAATTTATTTTTGTTCAATAATGACCATTCTTAATAAATTAGGAAGAAAGAATGAATTTCATTCTTCCAATACAAAGGATATACAAAATGAAATCAAAATTATCCATTTGAATTTTATTGCAATTTGCAACCAAACTATCTCCTCATACTAAAATTACTTTATAGCAATATCCGAACATTTTACTTAAACATTTAACCTGATTACATTTTAAAATGTATAAAATTACGATGACATTTAGCTTTTATTTGATTAATAAAAGTACATTAACGAAACAAAATTCATTTTTTATGTATTGATCCCCCAAACAAAAACAAAACAAAAGCCTTCACTTATCTTCGACAGAAGAGAATGTCTCTGAATTGATACTAATTAATCACCAGCAATTAGTTAACTCCCCTAACACAAAGCCTAATTAATTAAAAGTTTATCCTTGCTACAACATTTTGTTCTTACGCTTCAACAACACTTAAATCCATTTTATGGCAAGATGATCCACCATATTATTCTTTTTAATTGGAATTCAAAGGCTTTGAATAAAAAGCATTATTCTTAGTAATAAAATTGCTAAAATTCGAGCAAACCAAAAACCTGATCCTTTTTTCAATGATAAAGAAAATAACCTTTCAAATTAAAATTAGGAGTTTGTAAAGGTATATTAAATGAAAATTATTTTAAAAACATTTATTTAGTCTAAATGTACTTTGTACGTTTTAAAGTATTGATAGCTTAAATTAATGAATTTGAAATATAAATGTAAATGAAATTTTCTATATAACGGTCGACATTTCCTGATTTTCACTCTGTGTCATTTGGACGTTAATTTATTTCTTATACAATGCATGATGCATATGGATATGTCTATAGTAAAAAAAGTACTTCTTAAGAAATAGTCTAAGATTTGTAGCTTTCATTAATAAATAATATACAGGAATATATTTAAGGAATGTTGTGTTTGAAGAATAGTTTCAATTTACAAACTTTCTCATTAAGCATATGGCTAGAGTAAAAACTGATTAAATTATTTATTTTGTGAGACATCTGGAAATTACTATCAGAAACACAAAAAATATAGAAAAAATATTTCCATTATGCCGCTTTTAAGTTACATTTTTAAAAAGTACACTGTTTATTCTGAAACACACACAGGTGTGAAAAAAAATATTTGACCATTTTAATAAGCTTCACTAAATGATTTTAAACGTCTTAACCAAAAAAGTAGTTAAAAACCTTCCATTCTTACTGAACTTTCTTATTGCTTTTTATGTATCGTTGTTGTCTGTATAGTTTAAATACTACCTTTCTTAGAATGCATTTATGCAAGTAATCTATTTATAAGTAAATAATCTGCTTTCGCTTGACCTTGTGCGTCATTGACTGTATTTTGAACAATAACTTTATCAATGTTTGATTAGAATATTTAGAATAATTTGAAATTGCATAACTTCTACTTTCAGCTCAAGATTTAATTCTGTCTTATATTATGGTAACCAAAATTCTAGCAAAAGTAATTTTAATTTTAAATCTATTACTGAGCTTTCCTTGTAAGAAGCAAGTGTCCATACATGCTTATTTTTGGAATTATCATTTTGTTCAATTAAATGAAATCGGAGAACACTCAGATACTCATATGCATATACATATACCCTTAAGTGCCACTAAATTAGGAATAACAAGGGTTATGTAAATTGCGTAGCGCTGTGCATCGTCTGTGCGCAATTGAGGGTGTTGTAGTAACTTCATAAACAGCACGCACTGTGGTTGTCCTGAACTAGTTGTTGGAATTGCAAACATGGGTAAACTACCTGATTTAGACGCCTTTCAACGTGGACAAATCTTAGGTGCGTGACGCATATGCCATTCAATTCCCGAAATCGTCAGATACCTAGAATTTTCAACGTCGACAGTACCAAGAGTATACCAAGAATACATGGATGGTGGACAAAAAACTAGTGATCGGACCAGCTGCAAAAGACAATTGGCTTTGCCTGTGCGTGGTGAGAGACGGTTCAAGCGTATTGTACGTCACCATTGAAGGCAAAAATTAGCTCAAATTACCACCCAGTTGAATGACGGCGTCAATCGTATAGTCAGTAAAGGGACAGTGCAACGCTTGCTTCACCGTATAGGTTTCGGGAGCCGGCGACCTACGAGAGTCCTTTGCTCAATGCTCGCCATCTTGGGCAAGATAACACAGAGACTGGAGTGTAGATGACAAGAAACGAGTGGCATGAAGTGATGAGTCTCGATTCCGACTACTTAACGCCGACGGGAGACTGAGAATATAGCATCTTGCACATGGATCCATGGAACTTGCATGCTAGGATGGAACTGTACAAGGGCATGGTAGCTCAATCGTTGCCTGGGGTGTTTTTTATTGGCCCTGTTTGGGATCTATGGTGCGTGCACCATCCTCCCTCAATGCAATTTGTTACGTTGAGTTGTTGCATGATCACCGTCATCCACTTATGTTGTTATGTTTTCCGCAAGGTAATGGAGTTTTACATCAAGACAACTGTACCTTTCACAAGTTCCGGTTAGCTACTGGATGGTTGGATGAGAATTCCTCTGATTTTTCTGTCACACATTTGCCACCTATAAGCCCAGACTTAAACCCTACTGAGAATCTTTAGGATATGTTTGAGCAAGGCGTGAAAGGCCAACACGCAGCACCAACGAGCCTTATTGAATTATGGACAGCTTTAGCTAATACTTGCCAAGACATTCCAGTGGAATACTTCCAGAAACTTGCTGAATATATGTCTTGTCGTGTGGCAGCAGTTATCAAGGCCAGACGAGGCCTAACTCGTTGCTAGGCAGGTATTCCCAATTTAGTGGTACTTCAGTGTATATACAGTGGTCTAACTGTGAATATTCAAATTACTTATATTTATTGTCACAATACTTAAAATGTTGTTAGCTTACAGATTTCAGTATCTTACAAAAGAAAACAGATGTCATTGGCTCGCATCTCTCAAGATATCAGAGTAATAGAGACGTACTGCTTTTTTCTTATTTCAGTACACTTTGATTAGTCCTCGACATCTGAACTCGTTTTTTATGATTGTTTTTTCTTTAAATAATTTTGTAAGAGCATACATTTTTCGCATTATTTATCCATTAATTTGGTATTTTTCCAGCCTTCATTTGGTTAGGTTCTATTTTTTTTATTTCGAACTTATACTTGTATACTCTTTAGTTTTTGAATAGTTCTTCTATATATACATATCAAGTTGTAGGGGAGGGATACGTTAATATCAATACGTTAGCTTCATTTCACTTACCTAGTGCTCAGCTCAATATTGCGCAATTCCTTTCCAGGGTCAATTACTTCCTATTAAATTTTCTACTTCATTCTAGAAATTACTTTAACAAATTTTATTACACTCATATACATATGTGCAAAGATGTAATGGCCGTTAACAACCACTATGCTGAGTATATCATGATGTCCTATGAATATATACTGTTTATATACGCAAACGCATATGTACCTGTATATATATATGCAGTCGGACCTCTATTTAACGAAGTAGCGAAATCTCGAAAACAGTTCATTATATGGAGAATCTGTTAAGATATCCGCTATCCTGAAATCATGAATTTTGTTTTGTGTGTATGATTTTGTTTTATAACTCATCTTATTAGCTTTATAAAAATACAATTTTTTTTCCATTCACTAGAATAAAAACTACAAAAGGTTTAATAAAATCAGATGCCATAACTTCAAGCAAGCTGTCAAACTTTAAAATGTGTTTTACTGGAAATGTGTTTTTTAGAATTTGATCAAATAGAGGCAGCGATTGCTCAAAACGTTTTGGTGACAGTTTTTATGTTCATTCAGTATAATATAGATGTGTTTTTACTTTCATATTTATGAACCACAGTTTTATTACAAAATTTACAGTCCCTTATGGGAATATAATCACTGTTTTCTTAAGTAATTTCATATAATGACTAGGATAAAGTGGTCTAGTTTTTGTAAAAATAAAAATATCTCTTATCCTCAAGGTTATTTTAAAAACTAATAACGAAGTAACACATAAAAATTGTAAAATTGAAAATTTTTTCATAAGCTTTTTGTACAGAGTCGACAACATTTATAATTTTTTGTAATTGCTTTCCAATTTTTTTCCCATTTTATTAATAATAATTTATTTTTATCTTCTTAATTTTAGCTTTTTTTTCTTAAAATGGGTTAAATAAATCTAAAAATCATAAAAAATTACAAATATATAAATATATCTTCATTTTTGTTTCAAAAAAAAATCTGCAATTAGTTGGATACTTTAAATAAAGTTTCATCTTTTAATGTACTTTAGAAACCCCTTAAAAGTAATTTCAATTTCTTAAAAACTATATATTTTATTAAAAAAGATAATTATTCACACTTTTTTTTATCTAAATTATTATGTTTTTATTTTATAAATTTTACCCATCGGAAAGAAATCAGCAAGGAAAACAAGAAAATAATAATATATTAAGCATAAACAGTTCCAGAATTACACTATATCTGCCACTGCTGACACCTTGTGGGGTAACACTTGCCTAACTCTCCTCCATTAAAAAGATACAACTAAATGTAATTCGGAGAATACCCCTGGCTCTCCCTTGGTATTTTGGGAAAATACCTCATTGATGTCACCACCTTAATCTTCCTAGAAATCACAGCAGGCGGCTCTATCGCACATTTTGAAAGACCACATCAAAACTCTTACTTTTCAACAGAGCTGGAAAGTGTTTCCAGGGTGTCTTATGTACGAGACTGTTTAGGCATCTCTCAGTCAAATGCTTAATTGCTTGAATTTTGCAATTGATTAGGTTTTAGGAAATCCTATTTTAATTTTGGTTTTATGGAGATAGTGTAGGTTAGCTACTCCATCTGGGATAAGAAACAGCAATCCAATTTTACTTTAAAATGAGTTTTAACGCCATGTACTAATTTTAAACATAACTTATGTTCCATAACATGTATCACTAAATTTAATTACTGATAAAATCTGTTAATTTAATTTTATTTTTTTTACTTAAAATTAATTTCATTGATGTAGGCCAGTTAGGCATCTTGTCGAACCAGTTCAATGTTATTGATCACTGTATAATGTGTTAAAAGGGAGAATAATTTGAAATATTAAGAAATATTTTATTAAATAGGGAGAAAAAAGTCGAATAACAACAGAAAATGCATTTCGCTATTTGGATGTTATTTTACAAAGAAAATAGTAAAATGCTAGGACTCCATGAAACTTTTGCAGGTCAGAAATTTCGTTAAATAGAGTTTCATAAAGTGAAGGTCTGACTGTATATATATATATATATATATATATATATATATATATATATATATATATATATATATATATATATATATATATATATATATATATATATATATATATATAATCCTAAGTATAACTAGACACATAATAGTGTAGCGAACTCTTAACCTTAAGAACCCAAAATGCAGGTTTAAACAATGTTTTGAGATGAGTCAACCTTCACTTGTAGTTTGCGTCTACTACTGGGCTGTATGTAAAGGAAGTACTGTAAATATTTCCTTATTAAAAGATAAAATACAGTGAAGCTTCATTAAATAAAATCATTTCCGGAAAAGTTAATAAAAACTACTTACTTAATATAGAAATGAAAAATATTTTGTGGTAAATACTGTTGAAATAAATAAACATATCGTCTCAGCACATCGCCATGTTAACATGCCTCACCATTACAAAACGAAATAAACACAGCATCGCATAAAACTAAAAATGAGCAAAAAAAAAAAAGAATATCAATTATAAGTAAGTCTATACAGAGTGTTTCAAAACTTAACGATAATCGGGCACGAGGTGGAAGGTGAGGGCATATCTGTTCAGAGATAAATATATAATGAATAATCATCGACTTACTTAAGTAAGGACGAGCATATTTTCGAAAATGTAAAAAATATTCTCAATTAGTTCCGTTTTATTTCATGGGTTACTTAATTCGGACAAGTGTTTTCAACTTACTATTATCAGCATCTAATATACATTGATAGTTACGGCAACTTGACACTTTTTGCATTGCAAATATTTCAGTTTTGTTTCTTGTATTTAATTAAGTATTAAATTATCTTTAAAATGATGTAGAATACAAACAACAAATTTGAGAAACAAATTTGAAAAACGAAACAATTTTCAAAAAAGTGTGCTTAATTTTATCCACCATTGTATTGTATATATTTATATATATTGTATATATACACAAATTATATATAATTTAAACATGCTTTTATGATAAGGATAGTCGTTGGATTATTGGATCGTCTTGCTGGTATATTTGCAGTTTTTCGTCTCTAAGCACAAGGAGCCGTCATCTTAATTATCATTGACTGTCTATCGTCAAGAGTCTATTGACAGCCAGAATCCTAAACGAAAGATTCTTAAGTGTTCCATCAAACATGCGCAAAAACTTTCAAAGCAGAGGAACATCTGGGTAGTAGCGGCCGGTACTACTCACAAACACATATATAGACAAAGAGAGAGATGAATATATATATATATATATAGAGAGAGAGAGAGAGAGAGATTGAAAAGAGAAAGAACGTAAAATAAATATTTGTTATAATTAATTACAAAACATGGGGCGTTTTTAATACCGAAAACAAAATTCTCAGTTAGTCTAAGTAAACAAATCTACACAAGCGCTTGCGTAATGTGTGCAATGCTTCAATCTACTTTCACTAGATATAACGTAGAAAAATAAAAACAAAAATGTGTATTTATATTAGAGAGTACTGAAATTTTTTGAGAAACATTTAAAAATTACTTTTCTTCTCAATTTATGTATCGAAACTATTAGTTTTCTTCAAAACAATATTTTAATGTGGCTCGCAGCATAAAGAAATTCCAATACCTTGGTATCATTCAGTTAAGGCTCTAAAAGTTTTCACAAGAAATGAAATACTAAAATCTTTTAAGTGAAAATTTTTTTTTATTTTTGATTAATACTATCACTACAAAGAGGGTATATAATCGCAATAAGAATTCTGAATCATACATGTTATATTACAACAGCTATGAAATAACGTGAAAAGAACTGGCACCTGCGGAATGAAAAAAAAACATATTTTAATGGTCTAAAATAAGCTCATTAACGATAGAATACTGAATACAAAAAGAACATTATAAAGACATTTTGGCAGCTTTCAATGATCTGGTAACTAAGAAGATATGAATTTAATGGAGTTTTACGAATTTATGATAAAGAAAATCTGAGATTAAAATATATTAAAATATTTCTTCGATTTTGAGGAAAAAGTTATTCGCTTATTCATTATGAAGCATTCTGCATTTACTTTCAAAGGCCGAAATTTTGTTTCTTCTTGATTATTGTTCGAATGCACTTAAAAGAAAAATAAAAAACTAACAATTTTAATCCGTTTATTCAGTGTTTCAAGAATTCTATAAAATATTTCGAGTTTAATAATTATTTCAATTTTACATGTTCATTCAAATGGCTATTTTACTTCGAAAATACGTGAAGATTCTTGTTTAACCCTTTATCTACCGCATTGTGATTTACTGCTGTTTTTTTTTTCATGCAATATATATATATATATATATGATTCTCTAAATTGAAAATTAAGGGATATACATAAAAAAATACTCAACTTTAGGAATTTAACTCGTTAGGGTTAATTAATTAATTAAAGATAAACAACTGTATGTAAAATTAATTATATACACTGTTCGCTTAAAGTAAGTATTCAAACCGTTCTCTAAGGTCTTCATTTACATACAAAAAAATAAGAAACTAACATTTTGATATTAACTATTTTTTTCGGAACAAAAATGACAATCTTAGCAATACGCTAAAAAAGGCCGCTAGCTGAAAACGCAATTTCTCCTATAAAACTAGTCGCCTTCTTACTAAAATACTCATCCTGGAATCCGTGCTGCCATGCATCTTAGAAGAGTGGATTTCTAAAAATATTTCTGCTAAGTATCTTCTGAGTATTCGTAAAAATGGTTATTCTATGTAGTTTTAAAATGAGTGGTACTTATAAGTAACGCCGGTAGATAAAGGGTTAAATCAAATAATATGAGGAAAAGATGCAACTGTGCGATTATCCCAGATGGTGTAGCCGAGCTACACCATCTGGGATAAGAAACAACAACAACAACAAACGCGATTGCCAATATTTAAAGCCTATTATATCCTTAAACAGTAGAAATTAGAATTGTATTTTTTTTTTTTTTTATTTTTGCTTGTTGCTTTGTTGTTCCTTGATTGTGAAATTATAATAATTAATCAATCAATCAATTTCATTCCCGAATAAATCAAGATTTCATCTAGTTGACATAGAGAGAGAGTTTGCTTATTACGTTGAACAACATTTCACACCAATATATATATATATACTGTAATCCTTTATTTTTTTCTCACATTAGATTTGAATTTTGAGGCGTTGGAAGGTTTTAATATATATATTTTTTCCTTTCCCACTTAGGAGTTGCAATATTACGATTGCATTCTTTCTATTAGTTTTTTTGTTCCTCCTTTTTAAACATTAAAAAACTCCTGTTATTTTTATTTATTTATTTTTGCACTTATGCTTCTTAAGTTATTATTTTTTTATTGGGGCTTTTTCGATGCTGGATTTATATCTATTGCGTTATCCTACTGTTTTTTGCTTCTTCGGCTTAAAAAATTTCTAAGTTTATTTCATCTCATAGATTTTATCGTCGACTTGTTTTTTTAAAGCGGATTTTTCCGTTACTGTAGAATGCCGCGTATATAACGCGCACCTATACTTTCTAGCTTAATTTTTTAATTTTTAGGTCTATTCTCCGCATAACGTGCATTTTTGCAACGAAATATGAATTATTAGTGTGTGTTGTGTCATTGTTGCGACTAATGCCTCCTGCCTGACGAAGTCAGATCGAGGCCAGCGAAATTCAACGCGGCTAAGGGCTAGAATTTTTACGCCTGTCGTTAGCATTAGCTTTGTGCCCTTATGTAGTAAAGTAATTTATTCGAGGTATTATCCCAGACTTTTAAGAAAATTGTTTTCTTATAGAACTACAACTCTTTTAGTTCATAAGGCAAGTCATTTATTTTTATAAGCAGTATACACCTTGCTGGCCACCTTAAACGCAACACCAAAAAATACAAGATATAGCACAACAAAATTTATTTTTTAGATAACATGTTGACCAAGTATCAATTGATTAAATTTATACACTTCTGTGAAGTGTGGTTCCTGCCAGAATCAGTAGCCATAGCCACATGCCTCGACATTCATTCAAAGAGATTTTGGATGTGTTCGTGGGGTACAGCAGACCAAGCAGCTTCCAAACATTGCCGAAGTTGATCTGGTGTGGCAGCTGTGGGTGTAATCTGGGTCAATCATTGAGCAGCCATAGGCCACATGTTTTCTATCGGCAAAAGATCCGGAGAGCGAGCTGGACAGGGAAGCAATTAAATCTGGTGATTGACGAAGAGCCTTTGGACAATGCGTGCCACGATTGGTCGTGCATTATCCAGTTGAAATATGGCTGTGGCCAAGCTTTGAAGGTAAGGAAGGACAAATGGCTCGAACACCTCGGAGATGTAGCGCTGGCTGTTAAAAGTACTGGGAATGCGTACTAGAGGAGTGCGAGAGTGATACCCAATACCGCCCCACACCATAATACCCGTTGCAGGACCAGTGTGGCGGTACATAACGCAGCTGTTTATCCTCCTCTCTTCACGGTGTCTCCAGTATCGAATTCGACCATCGTGATGTTGCAGACAGATGCGTGACTAGTCAGTAAAGACAACATCATTCCATTCTGCCACCCACATCCTTTTTTCATGGCACCATTGGCGGTGGAGACGTCTGTTGTTCTGCGTCAAGGGTAGACCAAACAATGGACGTCTTGCGGACAGACCACTCTGTTGTAAACCATGTCCAATAGTACTCGCAGACACTGAATGATGCGTTGTAGACTCAATGTGCTGTGCTACGGTTTGTCATGTGACTGAGCGATCTGTCACTGCCATGCGCACAATTTTCCTGTCCTCACGGGAAGTGGTGCACTGAGGTGGATGCAATCGACCACGCCGGTCCATCGTACCCTCTGGCATCCAACTGTCACAAATCCGCATTACAGTTCTTTGAGTTTGGCCAACATGACTACAGATTTTCCTGAAAGATAATCCATAATCTCATTAGGCCACTATCCTCCCTCTGTCGTACTCGGATATTTGATCAAAAGCTGATCGCTTTTTTCTACGAGACATAAATGTCGTTTTTGAAAAAACCACAATTGCCGAACTTGAAATCGTTGAAATCTCCAAGCCTTAAATAGCGCTTTGAGGTTGCGGCACAGGCGTGCGTGATATGTGTTTGCGCTGAAATTCCAATCATTTGCATAGCTCACCTCCACTAATGTACATTGTAAATTTAATGTTATTTGCATTTACGCTGGCTAGAAATGTATTTCGATACATATATAAGTAAAAAAAAAATTCTCAACCTTTTTGTTATTTTTAAAGCTATCGTTTTTATACCTGGCGTATAGCGCACACCCTCAAGTTTGGAACTTATTTTTTGTGTTAAAAGTGCGAGCTATACCCCGGAGATTACGGTAGCAACAATTTGATTGATTACAATTGTTTTCTTTTGTTCTAAATTCATGTTGTTCGTGTTCTTGTGAGATAAATAGATTCAGTAAAAGTTAATACTTTTATAGTGCTCTTGATTGATTCCTTACAAATTATTTCCTTGTGGATTAATAAAAAAACCCAAGCCATCAAAAACATTTGTAATCAAATTATGTCTACATTATACGCATTATTGGTTTATTCGATATCGTTACGATTATTTTAGAAGCTCTTAAGCCTTTCCTACTTTAGAATCCATCATTTAATGTTTTTCATCATTCAACTTTAGGCCCTTCATCCTAATTTATTTCACTTTATGTTTCCTATTATATTTCTCCTCCTTCAATTATGTCTTTAGTTCTTTCTTTGTATTTCAGATCTTCATCTTGTAAAATGCCTTTCACTTCAAAATAATTAGGATAGTCAATATTCCTTTTATGCAGAGACTAGGAGACTCCATTTTCGTAATAATTAGACTTAATGATATTCTCCCAGCTTGAGGCTCAAGGTCTTTGTGTTGATATAAAACTTCGCATTTCAGAGTAATTGGAAGAGGCAATATTTTCATTGTTCACATTGTCAAGAACTTTCACTTTTGTCCAAATTTTAATTTTAAATGAAGTTAAATTCCTTCCATTTGTATTATTACTCGTATTTGTACTGCCATTTATTTTACTAAATTCTAGTTTCAACTTTTCGTGTTTATTTCGCCTTCTGCTTTGTCCAGTTATTTATTTTAAATTATCGTAGTCTTGGATATATTCTCCATTAAAGTGTTAAACAGATTCTTACGCTATTACATCAATCTCTAATATAATATTTGCTCAAGTGATTGTATATTTTTTTTTGAAAAACCAGTGGATTTTTGAATTTTAAAAGGTGGGGGGACACAATATTTATAGCTATTTCTAACACATGAAGTGCGAAAGTAGCATTAACACAAAATACAATAGTATATAAAATGTTAACCATTACATAGAAAACCTATATATCTAAGCTAATTAAAAACTATCATATAATAAGATATAATATACACAAAATAAAAAAAAAATATTGATATTTACTTTAAAATAAAAATAACATCACTATTACATTATATTCATTCTGATATATATATACATATAAAAATTAGAATTTTTTTTTGCAAATTATGAATTAGCCGAATTTGTTCATTATTTTAGTTGTAAAATATTATTTTCATATGAAATGAAAAATTTCACACAATGCAGGTAATCATTTTTTTCAATCAAAATAATTTTAACTTTTTTCTTAAAATTAAAATCTTATTTGTCAATTATTCAGCATTAAACAAGTAATTAGTTTCTACGTTAAAGTAACTGGGACGTCGGCGAAAAGAAAAAATGAATTTCTTACACCAAATTTAAATGGTACTCACTTAATTTAATCAATTAATGGTACTCACTCAATGGTACTCACTTAATGGTACTTACTCAACTAATTCACTTAAATTAAAAGCAACGGAAGTAAAATTTTTAAGTTGAATTATCTGGACATTTATGCACCTGTTAATGTAAAAAAATTGCCATTTTAAATTACGATTAAATCTGTATGAGCAATAAACAATTAACAACTATTTTTTTTTATTTTCGAGACATGTACTTACCCTTGGGTACACTTTTCATTAAACTCACTGCATATATAGCTATAAAATTTTACAGAGATTTTGCAAACATAACAATATAAAAAATGAATGAAAAGAAATTTTAAAAAATAAATTTATAAAAATTTTAAAAAAAACTTTTAAATTTAGTGACTCATATTTCCTTTAAATTTTACGCAGATATTGTGCTACAACTAAAATTTGTGAATGTTTATTTGAAAACGACTTCATTCACTTTTTTGAAAATTTGTGGTTCTTATAATATGTAAAATATCAGCTATATAGGGAAGTAGACTTTGAGAAAAGTGTACCGGAATGAACAAAAAATGTATTTTGAGAAAATCGCAAATGAAGACATTTTCATCTATGATTTGTAAAATAATACTTTTTAATGTAATATAAAGTCATACCATAATTAATTAGATTATTTTGCATCATTTCTCAGTTTTTAAATTCTAAGTTTAAAATTCTAGATTATTTAGAAGTCTTTTTAATTACTCTTTCTTTACTTCATCAACACTTGTTGTCAAGGATTCACACCTTCTTCCTTTTAGAAATACCGAAAATTTATATCTATAAGTTTCAGTATTTTTACTTCACTTTGAACATCATCATTACAGGATATTACTGAATTCCTTATACATATTTTTATTGTTATAAAAATACACAAATGAAATATCTTTGATTAATTAAAAAAGTTAATTTGATATCTTATTTAAATGGAACTCCGTTTTTAAAAATTATAATAAAAAAATCTCTAATTTTACTCAAACATAATAATATTTATTTTAAATTAAAATCAATAGTTATAAATATATAGAGTTATACATGAGTATTCAGATGTTAACAATAAGCAGTTAGGAAAAACGAAATGTTTGTTTTACAAGCTGTGCATTTAATTTAGAATAATCCTGAAGATCCACTTTGAACTAAATACACTTGATTTATAATTTAGAAACTTTGCCCAGTATTTATTAACGTAAAACTAAATATAATTAACATTTTAAAAAGCAAAAAAAAAAAAGTAATTTTGTAACTAACGATTTAAATTTTCCGTAATTTTTGCAGAAAAATGTAGAATTTTCAATAAGTTTTAACATATAATACAAAAACAAATTACATTCTTTGCATAAAAAAATTAGTTTTTTACAATACATGTTATACACAAAAGGGATTTTGAAAAAAGTGTACCTGAATCGTACTTACATCACATTTGCTTACAATTTTAAAATTCAATTTTCTAGCGTTCTTTTTACCGCATTTTCATATTTAATGCATCTATGGATGCAGAAAAAAGCCCTTTATTTTTTAAATGTAAAATAAAAAAATGCAAAATTTAAAGGTTTCGCGTCCCAGTTATCTTAAAAATTGATTTATGTGAAGAATTCTATTCCATGACTGACATATTATTGTTTCACTATTTCCTTAAAATTTCCTTTTGAATGCGGAACGATATGCAATTATATAAAATCGGCAGCATAGAAAAAAATTGTGATGATTAAAACAAAGACATTTTCGTGAAATTTCAATCATTTTTTTTTTCTTTTTTTGTGCATATCCTTTTAAAAATCTCTTCTGGTAGAACTTCATAAACATATTTATTCCAATCAATGGACAAGAAATGTAACTGAATTTTTCGTTGAAAACTGTCCGAGAAAATTATTAAAATGAAAGAAACAGAATATGAGGAATTAATAAATGTCGATTTTCTAGGATGAACTATCGATTCCCTGAATAGATTCAGTGCAACATATCGATTAAAAAAAGCCCGAGAAATCGATTCTTCGATTAATCGATCTCGGATCAACATTCCTAGCAAAACTCTACATAAATTAACTAAGAAGCTCATCGAACTTAATTCTCAGGAGAAAAAAAAATAAATTACCATTGGCTCATGAGATATTGAGACTTCATAACAACTTATAAAAGTTACGTACCTTTCAGGAAAACTATCAGAGCTCGCGTGATCATACCTTGCGACTAAATCTATCTCCTATCTATTTCTTCTAATCATCATACTGATATATGTACTTCAAGTTTAATTTCTATCAGAAAATTATTTATTAAACGAATATGTTTCTTTTATAGAATATGTTATAAATCTTAAGAAAAGGCTTTAACCACGTAATTTTTATCTTTCAGTTTTATTACCAATTTAATAAATGTATAGCCTGTGTGTGTGTTTCACCTTTCGATCATACTGCACCATTTAAAAGGTTAATGAACTCAGATATATTTTTTACAGTATATTATTATTTTTATTTAAATTATTTTGCTTTAATGTGTTTTATAGATTTGTCTGCTTAAGCTTAAAAATGTAAGGTGCATAAACTGGTTATTATATACCTACGTAACTTTTTTCATTTTCTCAAAGAAGTGTATAACTATTACATGTAACTATAAAGATAACAAATTATAAGAAGCAACTAAAAGCAATACTTGAATTTAAGAATAACTCTCGATAAAAATCTGGTTCATGAATTTGTTGGATCTATAGAAATATGGGCTTATGAATATTGACCGTGATAAGGAGTTCAATGACATCAATAAATTCCTAACACACACACACACAAATTGTTTGTCAAATATATATTTTTCTTGTTTTTATATAATTTAATTCATTTTATTTAGTTGAACTATGTTTTATCAAGAAAACATTAGTGAACTTTTCTGAAAGCAATATTTTTTTAAGAAACTGTCAAGTTTCAGGAATTGGTTATATAGAAAAATAAATTATGTGCATGTAAAGTTTTGTTTCAATTATCTACATTTTTTTCATAGATTAGTCAACTAAAAATAGTATGTATATTTTAAGGAAGTTTGAATGAACGAATTGAAGAAGTGATAAATTTATGTATAATATAACAGAGCATTTTATTTTAAGGTTATTAATTTTTGCGATTTAAAAAAGAAAGACGAGGATAATACATTTCATCAATCTTTATTTGCATGTTATTATTTATTCATTTCCAGCTATAATTGAATTTGTTGAAGCCAAATTCATTTTGTTTCGTCCTTAAATAATGCAAGAACACTTTTTTTGTGAGGGGGAAAAAACTTGATTCTTTGTGTAAGGAAAAAACATTCGAAGGAGGCGGAGTGAGGATATAAGACATAGTGAATCGGGAAATTGATTAATGTTTATTTCCCTCATCCAGCGTTTCCAGTAGACGAAGATGAGAATCCGTTTCATGTTTGTCTTCTCTAGGCATTATCTATCTCAGTCACTTATCTGGATTAAATGATTTTGCTGGAAACATTCTTAGACCTCATCATTCATGTTAGAAGACTCGTGTCTTGAATTCCATTGTTTGTTTTTGTTTGTTTAAAGAATGAAAGAAAAAATACAACCGGAGATTTGTTTATGTCAAATGAATCTACCTTTTGATATATTTACTTTTTACAAATGAAATTTTGCTTTAAAAATGCGTAATATTTATTATTGTGAGCTTTCTGTAAGGTGTGGGAGAATCATTAACAGACTGATTGAAAAATTCCTTTTTTTTAGGCTGAGACTTTAAAAATTACAGGTAATTTTAATATTAAAACGTTAAATTAATTTTTGAATATTCTTAAAGCTAAAGATCAAACACACGCTAATATCATTGGCATAGCTATTCTTGAGTGGGCCCTGCGTCAAAATTCCTTGGGTGCCATATTTTTGGAAAATAAATAAAAAAGATAGCATTAATAAATCTTACATGAATTTCAAAATATTACTCATGTTGGGACGCCGTATCAGTGATACGGTGGTAGATACGCATCTGGTTAATGTACTCTGTCTTTTCATAGCAGTTTTGTCAGCAAATGTATTAGTTATTTATTGGCTACTCTATTGCACAAACTCTAGTAAAAATCGTCAAGCATTTTAGTGAAGTAAAATGTAATTTACTAATTAGAAAATGAAAATATAAGGGGCTCATAGAAATGTTTCATTAACTTGAAAATACTTGCGGACTTAAAGAGTTTCACCTATTCAAGTGAACTCCCGGTAAAATAAAGCGACAACGCCCAATCTAATGCAAGCAACAATAGCTCCCCTAGTCACAAAATTTGTAAGATAAGCATTGCAAATTGAAAACGAAAAGAGATAAAATAAAATTTCCAGTCAGCATGTCTTAGAGTAGGCATGTCAAACACACGGCCTGCGGGCCACATGAGGCCCACCAATACATAGGTTGCAGCCCACGGAGACTTTCTAAAATCTTCTGAACAATTAATTTTTTTTCATTTAGAAATTTTTAATTAGAGAATGCTCAATTAAAGTGGAGGAATTATTATGTCCATTACAAATGAAAACAATTTATAAGTGCAAGTCGAAATACTGTAGCTAGCAGAGTTGATCAAAAATTTTAGAAAAATCTACATAATTCAACAATATCAATATCTCGAGCCTACTACAATTGAGGGCCGTGGAAGGCTAATGATTGAAGTGATGAACTCATTTCTACATTATCGAGTCACGGGTTCGAGTCTTCATGCCACTGAATACTCGCCGTGTAGAATTATATCTATCGAGGCTCAAAGTCATTCTCTCTTTGGTGTGAAGCTACGAGGTCCGTCGTCGAAAAACCTCATGTTGCTTCAGAGAGCGATGTTAATTAACATTAACACGTTGTTGCAATGATAAAGGACTTGGAATTCGAAATCACAGTCCGTTCTTATTCTGGGATGCGATGCCAATTTAAAAATAAATGAATAATTCTTGGAAATCATTCTAATGCATAATACAACCACTGGAGCTGATATTTTTGATAAAGTTATGCATGATTTGAAGAAGTATACGTCACCTTTGGAAAAGTTGGCTTTCCTTGCAACTTATAATGCACCTACTATAATTTGTGTTGATACCTGTAGTATACTCCTACTGTTATCACGCCCTCTGTAACTTTCATTCCCTTTGTCTTACTCATACACAGTGGACGTAAAAAACCGTTTGTATGGATGTATGGAAGTGCCTAGTGTCATAAAATACTTTCCCTGTGAAATATTGTTGATAATTATTACTTCATATTGGTGATAATTAATCTAAGTTTGTGTTAGATTTAAGTTCATTTTTCTCTCTAAACATTACAATGTTGGTTTTAATGCTAGCACTACATTGCATTTAAAACCAAATTTATGTCAAGTACTCGTTTTAATAAATCTTATTTTGTAATAGAATGTATATTTGAAGCTGTGAATGATTTCATATATTTAGGCTGTGAATTGAACACACTGAATGGCATAACCCAAGAGGTTCGCAATAGAGTTACTGCTGGTAACAGGTGTTTTTATGGTATTACAGGTGTTATTTCAAACATTTTTGAATATTTGATGTCTTATTTCATCAGCAGAAAAACGAAACTAATTTACAAGTTATTGATAAAGTCCTTTCAGACAAATGCTGCAGAAACGTGGACAATGACTGCGAAAGACAAGGAGGTTCTAGCCATATTTGAAAAAAAAAAAAAAAAAAAGAATTCTTTGAAGTATTTTTAGAGGTTTAAAATGTGATAATATTTGAAAAAGAAGAAGCAATTTTTTTTTAGAAATTTAGAAATCTTTTACATAACAAGATATTGCTGAATTCATTTCAATATAAAGGTTAAAATGGGCAGGTCACTTGATAAATTTGGACGACAACTGAGCCACGCTGAGCCAAGAAAAATATTTTTGAAGCCATACCATATGGTATTCGAAAACGGGGAAGATCACGACTAAGGTGGATAGATTAATAGTTTTTAGATCTTTTCTATGTAATGTCAGAAACTAGAAAAATCATGCCAAGAACAGAAGAATCAGGAATGGAATTTCTAGGAAAACCAAGTTTCAAAAACTGGGTTGTCACGCTATTGAGGAAGAAAGAATACCACCACATTTAGGCCTTCATCCTCTTATTTAAAACCAGAATTACTAAGGAAGTAGTTGCAAAAAATGAGTAAAAGAAGCATGTAAATAGCTTGAAAACTTTTAATATATTTTCATTGCATTATTCGCCAGCAAGTATTATGCTTAAAAGTTTTAAATATGTCTTTTTTTTAAAAAGTAGTCAGCAAAATTGTAAATTATATTCAAGCACACAGACTTAATTATCCCCAATTTGCTACATTTCTGGAAGATCTAGAATGTGGCTACACCGATTAATCACATTACACGGAAGTTCAATGGCTTTAGAATCATAAAATGTTGAAACGATTCATCAAGTTGCTGGACGGAAGAATAATTTTTTAAAAACAAAACGTTATGAATGTGCTAAATTAAAATATGGAAAGTAGAAAAAAAGGGGGGATGGCTTTTCTAGATGATATTTTAAGGCATTTAAACAACTTAGTCTAAAGATTCAAGGCAAAATTAATGTTGTTGCAACGCTATTAGATAATGCACTACAGCTTTAAAACAAAAATTATTACATTGGCGAAAGCAAACAGAAAAAAAAAATTGTTTTACTTTATGTTGATTGATTTTTATATTGATTAAATCACCTAAAATTAAATTTGCAGAGTATGCTTAACAAAGTAATTTGTTTGAAATAGAATTCAATCGAAGGTTTTCGGATTTTAAAATCTATAAATCCCAATTATCTTATTTTTACTTCACTTCTATATATCGATATCGAAATTGTAAATGAAAATGTATCTATCCATTGTGTGTGTGTGAGTTAAAGAAAATCGAATGTGATCTCTGTTGAAATAAAAGTGTACACAATTTGAAATTCCGGATTTTTATACATATTTATCTCTAGATCACTTTCCTAAAACGTCATCGTTTGTTTTACGTACAATGAATATTTCCGGTAGCACTTAGTTATGTGAGCAACTATTGTCTTTAATGAAAAAAAAAACAGAATTTCAGATAGGTCAAGATTAACCGATCAACAATCATCATAAATTATAAAACTTTCATCAGCTCCATACATTAAACTAAATTTTAATGACTTGTTTTATGAAAACTGCATGCGATGCTAAATATCTTATAAAACGTATTTTTCTCTTAACAGTAAGTCTCTTAAATGGTATTTATTATTATAACTATTTGGGTTTTTTAATAAAAAATATGAAATATTTATAGTGTGATTGTAATACTAACATGTAATATGTGAAACGACTATGTATGCATATTATAAAATGCATTTAGTCTAATAAATATATATAAAATCATTTTAAAAATCGCATTTTATTAATTTTGTTAGCATTGAAAACATGCGGCCCCCAATTTCATGTAAAACAGTTCATGGGGCCCACTATACCATGTGAGTTTGACATGACTCTCTTAGAGCATGAATTAATTAGAACGACACATTTGAATCTCTTTGATAACATAAATTGATGCCTGTATACACAAAATATCCGAAATCAATATACTTCATTTCGTGTAAATATTTTAAAGATATAACTATAGGAATGAAGGAATGCGCACAATTTATTGCATAAAATACATACTTACGTTAGTACAATTTGATGATATCACGCACAAATAGAACCTTAAAAAAACTATCACAAAGTCATAACAAGTTAACGTTGAGTAGATTAAATGACTTTACCATTTCTCAAGATACGCATTAATGTTCGTGTGAGTAGTTCTGCATTCACATTTCTATGCATATAAGCAGCTGTCCCATTATGGCAAGTCTCTATTATACTACGTCGGAAATCCAGCAGATTTGTACGTGGAACATAAACTTCATTTTTCTTGTTTCACCACAAGAATAAATCGTTGAGGTCATTCAAACCTATTCCCCTGTCCGATAATTTGCCACGTCAAAACAATCTTTGAGTAAGCTTCGAACTCCAGCTGTCTAGCGTACAGTGACGCAGTAATGTTCGAACCACAAAGACCATAATACGCACAAGAAATTATCATCTACAATGTTAAGATTAATACATCGTAAGGGTGTGTGTTAATGGTACCATTATCCGCTTAATGTATATTCAGAGAAAACAGGTCCCAGAAAGCGATTCTTTTAGATACCGCCTTAAACGTTAAGGGACTACTGTAAAACTCCTAAAATTGTGTTTAGTTTATTTTAAGTTTAAAGGGTGCCCCCCTCGGGTGCTATTCTCCTAGATTAGCAGAGTGAGCTAGAGGTGTAGGAATAAATGAAGAACTAGAAGCTGCCATAATCTTAATATTGCTTTATTAAGATCTTAACTTAAACCAAAAACAGATTAGATAATAATATGATATGTGAGAGAATCTACGGTGGCTAAACACACAATGTATCATACCGAAATAACGTAACCCGGACCACTATCAATAACTAACTCGCCTAAGCTCAATTCTAATGTACACTCAGATCCGAATATTTAAATAGTCACTCCTATCTTAATGTCCGACGAAACGACGATCTAACTAATCCTAGCTGAAGTTGCGTTTCACTGGAGTGCAATTGCATGCACCTTGACTAAGGACTCTCATTCACGTGTAACCACTCTTGAATGTCGCTTAACTTCTCGAAACACTCTCCACACTTGTAACACGAACTAACATAACACTCCCCAAATGTCACACCGCTTACTCTAAACTTGTTACTTAAAATCTTTCTAATTTGCATCCTTCCTTCTCGTTTTATTTCTCGGGTTGGTTGGAAAAGAATTGCCATTTATTCTGGCCCCAAAGAACCCAAAAGGATTTGTTAATGAAAAAACGCTTGAGCCCGTCACAAAGTCAGTTTTTTTTTAAAATTACCCTAATGTGTAAACATAACATAAGCAAAATACTCTAAGTCATTAAACCCTGATTTTTTTTATCTTTCTTATTATTTTAATACTGTATGTTAAAAATAAGAATAATAAAATACAAGCTAGTTAAGAGCTAAACACTTTAATGTATTGATTTAATCTTAAGAAATGCATGTTTATTCTCCTATTACTTTATTTACATTGTAAAAGCTTACTCACCATCTGCTAACATGAGTTTTGCTTAGAAAATTTCTACAATACTGGAATGGCTTTCATTTGGTCAGTCCACTTTGAAGTGAAAAGACAAATAATACTTAAAATGAGTAGCTATTCATATTTAATAAAACCACTACATAACGAATATAAGTATTTCTCTTTTTGATTTAGCGGTTAAAACTGAGATATTGAATAATTTCTTGAAATATTTTTAATAAAACACAAATAGAATAATTTATTTTGTAACATTTTCATTTTTGCACATTCAAGTAGAAATAGGTATAATTTTCTCATTTAATCTAATTAACAACAGAAGGAGTTTGGTATTCAGTATTAAATCCAATGATATTTTATTTTAATCATGATTTGATCAATGAATATACAAGGAATATGTTTAGTGTTTATAAAACACTCATTAATATGGATAAAATAAATCCATTTTTAAATTTATTCTAAAAGTATTTATGCATAATAATTCGGACGAATAGTTCAAAATATAAGATATTACGAAGAGAAATCTTAAAAAAGGCATTAGAAACAAATAAAAAAAATACTTTTCCTAATACAAATAATCACATTTATATCATCAAACTATCGTATAATATGATTTCACAGTACTCCTCTTACTTAACTGAAAGCGAAAAAAAATCATTAATGATTTCTGCTACTTTTACTCTAAAAACAGAAACATATTAATTTTGCGGATTATTGCTTTGATTTTCATAATTTTGAAGACATGAGTTTCTGTTGCAGGTATTCTGAACCATAAAACTTAAATGAATAAAAATTAAATATGGTAATGAAATAAGTTGAATAGAAAAAAAAAGCAAGATAAAAATTCTTATGATAATTGCATCATGGGACAAATTTAATTCCATTTGGCTAATAACTTGAAGATATTTTAAGCCCTTCAATTATAGTTTTGATATTTATAAGATCTGGGAAGTACAAATTATTACCAAATAAACCTAAGAGAGATTATAGGATTTCCATGCTATTGGATAAATGTGAGTGCATTTTTTTTACATTAACCTTTTACACACCGCACTATGATTGAAAGGTAACACAAACGAAATTTTGATAAAAATCAAATTAAAATTGAAACATAAGATCTATAGGAAAAAAATTCAAAAAAAAAAAATTGTAAAGTGTTTAGCATGTTCCGAAAATGGAACATTGGCGAGTACCATTTAGTTTTATCACGTGTTTTTTTAAAACATGTCCAATGGCATTTTAATTCAAAAATCAATTACTGTATAATTTTTTAAGATATAATTGGGATCCAGAGGTGGCACTAAACATTTCCGCACGGGGTTTCATCAATCTTCATTCTAAGGGGGGAGGGGAATGATATCCGGTAAGCCATTAATATGGGGTTTAAAAAACTAAAAATTAAATGGGGAAAATGAAATAAAAATTCACGAGAGAACGAGAAAAATCTATCATTTTGTTCCCTGAAGAATTTTTTAAATGTATTACAATAAGGGAAGGGACAGGTTTCTCAACGTGTTCCCCTTGCTGGCGTGATCTCTGAAGTAAATTTTTAAACATAATTCCAAAATAAATTTTTTCGTTGTGTTTTTCTGACATACACAACGCCATGTATAGCGTGCATTGCTAAATAGATTACAATACAATTTTTATGTTTCCAAACAGAGGTCCAAATGTTTTAAGAAGACTGTCTAGTAAATTGACCCCGCCCATTCCCTCATGGTACATTTTGATAAGATTTGGTTGACAAACATCAATTTTCTTTTTTTGTGCACGGCAAAATCTCTTCGTTTTAGTAACCGGGTCATGTGTTACATTATTGGATGCTTTACTTAATACAGCAATGTCTTTCTAATGGCAAATGTACACTTTTCCGTCAGTTCAGCAATCGAAACTACTTCTTTGCCAGTTGTTTATATCCTTTGGAGATTTCAAAGGGCATATTTCTGTATAATTATCTCAAATTTCGCCAGTGGCTTTAAAATTGTTTTTAGGCCGTTCTGTCAACAGTTTATCTGATAAAAAAACTGTCAAAGAATGTTCATGCTTGTCGGGACTTTCAGCACTGGATAAAAGTTCCCACACTACTCTAGATCTAAAAAAAAGGAGAGTTTTCTATTTCCAGTTTTTTTCACAATACATTCTGATAGCCACAGCAGGAACACAACATCCATAATTTATATCCAAACTTAATCGGCTTGCCTTGGATAATCATTTTGGCTGTATCGTGATGAGTAATAAGGGACCATCGATTCATCTATACTCAGTTTAGAATGAAAAGGGCCGAACACCTAAACATTTTTTTCGAGTTCTGCATAAAAAGGAGAATTTTTTCTCATTTTATCTCCTCATTTCATTTTGTTATTATCGATAATATAAAAGGATTTTTTTATGTTTTTGAATCTTTTTTCTAGGCATTGTACAATATAAACAACCGATATAAATAAATCATGTGTGCTCCAGTATTAATCTTCTTCCGGTACTGAGAGATATCCAATAAATAAAGGTAACACAGTAAAGTAACACTAATAATGTTTATTTTACAAATGCCAGGCCATTGACCATCAGGTCATTAGGCAACGGGCTCTCCAATACCTTTTTACAATGCAGTTAAGATCATTCAGTGCAGAACACTCGTCCAAATGAGCGACAGTCATGTCTTGTCCAGTGTCACACAAAACGCAGATAGGTGAAGTCACTAAATTAAAACGAAACAGATGAGCACAAAGGCAGTCATGTCCGGTTAAAAGTCTAAATTTAGCCACAGCAGCAGCACGAGGAGAACTTGGAATACCGTGGGATTTCTTACATAGTGTACACCAAGGCTTATCACGAGAAGCTGTAAGGCGAAATGATTCCCTAAAAATCCTTTTACTTTCCAGTTTGGCAGAATGAAGTGTCAGGTCTCTTCGAAAGTTCTGAAGGATACCCGTTCCCTTTTTTTGCCAAAAAGTCTGCCCTCTCATTTCCCCAAAGACCACAGTGGGATGGTACCCATTGAAAGACGATCTTTCCTTTTATCTTTCCCAGGAGTTCTCTACAGTTCTGCACACGTAAACAATTATTCTCATTATAGTTGGACAAAGTCTGAAGGGCAGAAGTAGAATCTGAAAGAATTACAGCTCTTTCAATGGGGGAAGACGAACAGCAAGTTGCTGAAGGGCTATATGTATCGCCTCAACCTCACCATCAAAGTGAGTTGTCAAAGGGCCGGCATGTAAATAGAAGGAGAAGAGGTGACTAAAAACACCAATGCCAGCACCTTGGGCAAAGTCCAAGAGTGAGCCATCTGTGTAAATGTGAAGCCACTCCTCCGGTGGGAAGCGGGTATTGATAGTTTCCAAAGCTATAGCGTGAAGAGCAGTTGGACTTAGATCACGTTTTCTCACATTCAGAACAAGGTCCAATCTGATGTCGAGTATTGCGTAGTCGAGTGGGTTAGCAAAAGACAGTAATTCAAAGGGCACATCATTAATGACTTTATATTGAATGTTCTCACGAACACATTGAATAAAGCCCTTTTGAGTCTTAAGATTACGTCCTCCATCGGAATCATAGTCCCGCCAGAATGAATTATTTGGGAGTCTAATAAGTCTATTGAAGAGAATAGCAGCATTCTTCTCAATTATCGGGGAACATATTCTTTTTAATAGAGCACCAGCACGGGGAGTCTTCTCAATTATATTAGTGAATGGTTGAAGGTTGCAAAGTAACTGCATGGCAAGTACTGGAGTAGTTTTAACTCCGCCAGTGATCATGCGAAGGGCTTGGTTATGGAAAGTGTCAAGAAGTTTTCTAACGTTCTCTGAAGCAGAGATCAGCACCTAATTGCAATAATTTAGAACTGGTTGAATAAATGTTTTGTAAGTTGTATTTAAGGTATCCCTATTGCATCCCCATTTAACTCCGGTCAATCTTTTGAGAATGGAGAGTCGCTTTCTTGCCTTAGAAACAACAAGCTCAGCATGTTTAGTCCATTCCAATTTGTTATCAAGAGCGCAACCCAAATAAATTGAAACATCACTCTGTTGAACAGGCATACCGTTATAAACCAATTGGGGACTGAACGGTTGTCTATTTAAAGTGAAGAACTGACAAGTAGTTTTCTTTAGGTTTACAGTCATATTATTTTCAATACACCAAAGGTGTAATCTTTCAAGGGTCAGATTTAGGATGGTATTTAGTTTGGACTGATCCCTCTTTAGTGTGCTGCACCAGATAGCAAGGTCATCCGCAAATAGAGCCGTATTGGTCAGTCCATCAGATGCCAAGAGATCAGAGAGATCATTAATAAAGATGTTAAATAAGATAGGACTAATCACAGTGCCTTGGGGCATTCCAGTTTCACTTTGTTTAAAACTGGAAATAGCATTTCCAAAACGAACGGCCGAGAAACACTGAGAAATGAAGTTCCTTATCCACATAAGCATATTATTGCACACACCCAGGGTCTGCAATTTTTGAATACATTTAAGCCGCCAAACTTTATCAAAGGCTGCTTCAAAATCCACAAATAGGGCAAGAGCAGAGTATCTCTGATCAAGGGCGTCCTTGATGGACTGGCCAAGAAAACAACTTGTTGGTTTGAAGACTGACATTTTCTAAAGCCAGCCTGAGAAGAGGTCAGGGAGATTATTAGTTTCGAGGTACCAGTCGAGTCGAGAAGTGATCATTCTTTCCATGACCTTAGATAAGATACTTGTTAGTGAGATGGGGGCGATAACTGTTTAAATCATCCAGAGGTTTGTTCTTTTTAGGAATAGGAACAACTATTGCCTTCTTCCAGATTGCAGGCACACCATACTTCCAGCTATTGTTATACAGTGTCAAAAGCACAGAAAGTGCATTACAGCCAAGGTGTTTCAAAAATTCAGGGTGAAAATTATCTGGTCCGGGACTCTTAGCACACCTTATGTGCCCAACAGCCTCTCTTAGCTCTGAAATACTAAAATTTCGATGGAAAATCTCATGTCCATGAGATTGAGACGAAGCAATATTACGTATTTCTCGCCCAATAATTTTCTGTCTGGTCTTAAGGCTCTTTTTTAGGCGTTGTTTAGTTGAATAAAATGAATTAAAGGAGTTGGAAATATCCATGTCGTTAGTTAAAACACGATTACCGACTCTCAAAGGTTCCGTCGAAGAAGTATTCGCCCTATTCTGAATCTTGTTTACAAAATTAAAAACCTTTTTTCCATCCTTCCTGTAATCGATTTTTGTTATAAAATTATTGAAACAATTACGTTTCGCGGTAAGAATTTCCTTTCGAAGGAGGGCGACACTCTTTCTCCAGTTTTGGACATCCTCTGGAGTTTTACTTTGTTCAGCAAAAAAAACGGGCAGTAGAAGATACTAATAATGTAACATTCAACGTCTAACTATCAACAAACTCACATGTAATTTGGCTGCAGCTGAGAAATTCATTCGAGATTGTCCAGAACGGATACAAGGGTAGAGGGGGGGGGTGTTGAGAGAGGGAACCGTAACGAAAGTCAATAGTCATAAATATCTTCTTTCGACACGTACTTGAAGTTTTAGCATTCAGAAATCTGTCCGCTCTTCTGTGAACTGTGTAAACGAAGTAACTGTATTGTGTTAAAAAGTATACCTTTATACGCCAATGTTCCATTTATGTAACATTGAAATTTCTTACTCGAAATTAAAAAAAAATAACGATATGTTATTAATAATATATTGCAGTCTATAGTTAAAATGATCATTTTTAATTACTTTTACGAAATGATAAAAAGATTTCTTTTAAATTTTGAATTGTATATGGAATTTTGAATTTTGCTCCTTTAAAAGTAAAAAAAAATGCATAGTTTAGAATTTCTTTCTCAGAGAGACAGTTTATACTCTAGCAACAACACTTCAACTCCGAAAAAAAAATCCATATTTGTTTGTCTTAAAAACAATTTTCACGGAACAATATAAATAAAATTGAATTTTTGAGAAAATTTTAAAATTAATGTTCCAATAATGGAACCTTGGCTTGTAAAAGGTTAAGATATCATTTTTGTATCCCAGTATAATCCTTTAAGACCTAGCCGCACGATCGTGCGTGTTAGATAGTCTTATATGGTATTTGCGCTTAGAACAGTCGTTTGTAAGAAAATCGCGAATCTAACGATTTAGCAGATTTGCAAAAAGTGTAAAGTGTTACTTTTTATCTACAGACGTTGTTGTGGTCCATGTTTTACTTTCTGCTCGCAAAACTAGCTTTGTTTTCTAATACAACGAAAACACGTCTTCTTTTTATGTCTTGTATAAAGGAAATTATCAATGTATTTCTAACAGCTTGGTTAAAAAATTTTGTATTAAAATTTAAATAATTGTAAAATAGAAAAAATATTAATTATACTCTATTAATGTGGCTAGTAGGACTCGGGATTTCGTTACCCATACGATCGTGAGAGTTGGGCGTTACTTGAGTCACTGCAGATGTAAAAGTAAGTACTTACCATACAATTTTTTTTCTGTCTTAGTAATTTAGTTGAGAGCCTACATAAAAATGAAATATATAGTTTTATAATCAATGCCGAATTTTCTTGGGAGTCCCTTTTTTTCCCTCTATCTCTCTCTTGCAATTAATTTTCTTTTTCATACATTTGTTGAGGAGTATGCCATTTTTATTCTTGCCACAGATATCTGCATCCATATGTCCCCCTCCCCCAAAAATATCTGTGTTTTCCGGTGGTAGTTAACATGGTGTGTTTTAAATATAGATATATATTTAAATAATAAAATTTTCTGATGCATTTTACTATTTTTCATGGAATACTAGGTTAACTTTTAACCAAAACCTCTTTCAGGTGTCTAAAAGGAGAAGGGTTCTCACAGAAGAAATTTTTCAATTGATGAATAAATCAGATTGCATTTATATCAGAACTTAGTGATCTCTCGAACGAGAGATGATAAAGCTACGAACAAAGCAGATGAGTCTCTTATACTGGAATGTGAATCACGTTCAGATGAGAGCGATGAAGAAACATGGGAATATTTGAAATGGAAACATAATTTTGGATCTTTCTTTACCATAAAAGTCTTTTGAACACATTCATTACATTATTTTAGCAGTTGCAAATTATTGGTTTCTGAGAAAACAAGATGCAATATCAAATAAAATTCCTCTAAAAATCAAATTGGATCGCTTAAAATTTAAGTGAGAGGTAGTTGAAGCGTTATCAGCCCTCCACCTACTAACAAATATATTTTAACTAATTATGAAACAAACAGTGTTTTAATTCCACTCGCGAAAAGATCGAAGCGTTATAATCCACCTGCTATACATGCAATGGCTTTAATCCTGGCCATTCCAAAATAAAAGACTTGACATGTATATTTTTGATGTGTAGATGATCTTTCAAGGCCTCGCAAGTGCAGATTGGAAAACTACGAAGGGAGTTCGAAAAGATTTGAAAAATGCAATGGTTATTTATAATTGTCAAAAGCAAAGCAAACGATTTTTACTGTAAATAAAAAAAGAATTAATAAAAAAAGTTAATTATATATCAATAATTTCCTTACTTTTAACAGTTTTTGTTGAATTAAAATTGTTTCCTCTATCAACGTAGAGCTAAAAATGTATAACTTGTAAAAATTCATAGGTAACCTGTTTCACAGATAACGCCCAACCCGCACAATCATGCGTGTACCGTCTACGTTCCAGGGGGGAGAGTGGGCAGCGGAAATTGTTTTATTATTTTTCCCAGTGTCATTGGGGTCCATATAGTATTAATAACTAGAAGAATTTAATATTTGAAGATAAAAATAATTTGGGTCTTAAAGGGATACGAAAAAGAATTTATAAATATAATAATAAATAAAAAAAATAATTAAGATAATTAAATCTAATGAGCAATTCAAGGAAAATTAATGGAAAAAAATAATGGCTTAAGTAAAATATATGCTCTAACACGTTTCAAATAATGTTTGACCTTCATTAATAAATTATAATTAAATTTTAAATTAAATATTATATTCTTAAATCACATTTATGTTTTAGAATCATATCTTTCAGTTATTAAGCCATAAATATGTGTAATAGTCTCATATAACTGAACTCAGTGACGCAACAGCCCATGAGGGACAAGCCTTACTGTTCATATCTCAGATTTCATATAACTAGGATTGCATATATTGAACTATTTATGAAGTGGTTATGGTAGTAGCAGTCTGTGCACGTTCCATGGTGTTATAGAACAACTGATCATTTATGCTACTAATCTAGCGAAGCCTCAATTCTTAGTTTATACAGTGTATTAATGATTGCGGAAATTACAGTCTCACATGAACATTGAACAAAGATTATTATTCTTTTGCTAATTTATTTTCCAGCGTTATATTTAATGTTACCTTTATTTTTCAATTATTTTTTGCTACACATTTTTTGTATTAAGGGGGGGGGGACGTTATCTACTATCAGATTGGTGTACTTATATTTATTTTTAAATAAAAAATTAATCGATTTAAATAACTCAGAGTTTCTCAAACTGTAAGGCGCGCCCTCTCCCTGGAGGGCATGATGACCCTGCGAGGGAGTGCGAGCATGTTGAAAAGTTGAAAACGAAGTATTTAAAAGAATTATTAATTTACTGAAAGTAAAACAAAATACATTCTGACGTAATGAAAAGAAGTACACATTTACACTGATATAATACGCCTATAAATGTATCAGTACTGCACAATGCATTTTTGATAACTAATTATTCTAAATCAAGAGCAAGTTTAACAATTACCAGCGACTACATGAGCTCGTCATTTATAAAATTATGTACAAAATTTAACATTATCTCAATAATTAATACCTTAACAGCCAATTAAAATTTACGCGATTCGCTCCTTAATGCCACCATTTTCCACGTAAGCGCGTATATGTGGTGTATGGGGGAAGGAATAAATAAGCAAATTATCTGAAGTAAGTAAATCCTTTGCAAACGGTGTGTGTGCCACGGTTATTTTATTCAATTCAAAAAAATTCATTAGTAGAAGTGTACATAATAGATCGTACTTCAAAAAGACGTATATATACGTCCGGGCAAATAATGCACTAGCTCAGTGAGATATTTATGTACACCGGTGGAACTTAAGAGGTTAAGGTGCCTGAGACTAGTTGCGAAGACATTTTTTTTGAAATTTTGCTGAAAACTTATTTTTAAACTCATTTTTTGTTTAATTATAACTGAAAACTAATAAAAATAGCAAAAAAATTTCTTTCAATGTATTTTTTAAATATGGCCAATTTTAGGTTTAAATTAGACGTTATTTGTACGTTACGTTAAACATAGTAAAATAAATTCTAATGCATAATATTTTAAAAAACCCACATAATTTTACTCAAAAAACAGTTACTAATGAATTGACCTAATATCTTTGAAAAATTTTAATTTGTTACTGAACTAGAAGTCAAAAAGTGCAGACAATGCAAATTTTTCAAAAATTTCACATTATCACACCGAAAAAAAAAAAATCATAAAAAGGTAAATATGCTGTTTTTTCTTAATCCCTAGGTCACAGCATACATACTATAATAATGCACAATTACACAAAATTACAGACAATTATCTACAGAACTTTTTGAGATATGCTTACCGTGTTGTAAAATATCAAAATCTGTTTCAGAGAAAATGCATTTAAAGATTTAAAATTCAAAATTTAAAAAACTATACTGCTAAAAAAACCTAAAACCTCTCTATATCAAAAGAACAAACATTTTCAAAGCAATTATGAATATTATATACTTTCTTCAAACTTTTATCTTTTAATATTTTTAACAATTTTATAGTGTCAAAAAGCTTTTTCTTAAAGTCTAAGTACACAGTTTACGAAATACAGATTAGACGTATAAAAGCACTTTAAAAAAACCTTATTGCATTAAAAATAAAAATATTTTACAAAAGAAAAACAAATATATATTATTCCATATTATTTTAGAAGTTAAGAAATATATCATACAAAATATATTTGTGTTGTTTTACCAGTAAACATTCACGAAAAAACTCTTGAAAAATATTGTTTATCACAAAAGTTATCATAAATTAGAATAAAAATCCTGCAAAGAATTACTTTAAAACCCTCCATATGAATATACTAAGCCTTCTGTTTTTCATCCTTGGTACTTTTTGTTTTCCTAGCTGCTTTTTTTTTTTCCAGACAATTTTGCAATCGGTAAAGAATGTCTTAAAGATGTTGAAATCCGTTGTTTATCAAATTTAAGTAACTCTTGAGCAACACTTTCAGGAAGGGAACCATTTACATTTCGAATTACTGATAATATACCAGCATAACCAGAATTATAAAGTATTAGAGCTAATAATGCACCCAAGTGAAATGTTTCCAGTTCAATAAATATATTTTTGGGAACAATATTCCACAAAATGTTGTTATAACTTTCATTGCAGTTCTGTGTCTTACCATGAAGACATTTCTTCAACAAAGTTTCATTACACAGTTTTAGATATGTAGGCTTTATTTGGTTTATAATTTTATTAGGAAGTCCTTGCTCAATTTCTTTGAGGGGACTCCCAGCTGCTTTTGCCCTTTGGTAACGACACCAACTCTCAAATCCTTCAGGACACTGTCCATGCAATGAATTGTTTTTTCCAGATACACAGTGAAAAAATTGAAAGCTATTACACTACTCATCATCTTTTGTAGATTACATACATTGCTTCGAATAGCTATTCCATAATTGTTCTGAATTCTGTCGATTAATTTATCAGTTAATTTATTTTTCCCTCCCAAACCTTTCGTCGTTTTTTTTAATTGTAGCAACCGCCCCCCTACACGTTACTGTACATGACCTATACACTCGAGTTTGGTTACTGTATTAATTCCATAAAAGTTTTTAACAGATTCATATCCTTTTGAGTCCCCATCTCCGTAGTATTCATTGTACTGTACATTTTTCACATTTGATCTCTCAAATATACGGTAGGCTCCAACAACCTCCATGTTCCCCGCGGAACCTTTATAGTTCGAACATACATGTTTCGATGATTGGCTATTGCCTTTCGTGCATATGTGGCAATATTGCGTCATAACTTCAATTTCTAAAATTTTACCGGTGTCAACTGATATGGCGCTTACACACCCATTCAAAGATGAGTAGCCTCTGCGTTGCCAAGTACCATCAATGGATATTCCACATTTAGTGAAACTATTTGAGCCTTTGATTTCACTCAATGCAGCGTTGATGTTTTCTTGAGCAACGCGTTCAGTTGCTTTCAACAGTTTTCTTTCTTGATTGCGGAAAGCAAGTTTTGACAGGAAAGGTAAACCGAGGAAAAGCACATAACTTTTGCCAGCTGAAAATCCTTTCCCGATTATCCTTAGCCCCAAAACAATTGAAGAGTTTATAAGACAAGAACCTTTCATCTTCTCTGTCGTAGGGAAACCTTTAAAGAAGGAGCAGTTTTTGCACTTTAGGTTCATATGTGAGCATAATCCACTGACAGAGTCTTCCATAAGTTCCAAGCCCTGAGAATAACAATCAGGACAACAAACTATGGCAAAAAATGAAATCAAAGTTGTCCAGCTGACAATTCTATTGTCTTTAGAAGTTTCAAACAATCTTTCTGAGAAAATTTTCAAACTTGTATGGCTTGATTCTAACTTTTTGGCACTAGCGGATTCAGTAGAATTGAGCTCAGATGTTTCATCATTCTCATTAATAGTGGCACGAATGATATAACGATTTCCAGTAAATCGGCGCTTCTTAGACCTCCCAGATCTTGATTTAGCCATAATTAATCAATATTTTGTCTTAAGAAAGACAGTGTTTTTCATAAAATATATCAAAATAATTAATTAAACGAGGAGCGAAGAATCGAGTAGCTAGAACATAAACAAATCGAAAAATGACAACAAACCTGTAAAGTTGTTGCCAAATTTTACTAAAACTATTAAATAATTTTTAAAAAAATATCACCATATTCAGTTTTAATGTTACCAAAATTAATATTTTATAAATAAATTCCATAAAACTCCAAAAAAGAGTAAAAATCCTTCAAATTCAAAGTACTTCCGGTTTCGATTTCTAACTTCCGGTTCGTTTTTGTTGTTCTCACTTGACATAAAAACTGCTATAACTTCGTAAATAATTGGAGTACAAGCAAAAGTAAGGTATTTTTAGAAAGAAGAAAATTCAAATATTAAAAATATCAAATAAAATTTTTTTTGTCATGTTCATCAAAATTGATGATTTTACACTAGTCAGGCACCTTAAATTCGTAGTGTAGCTTTAGTGTCAAGTGATATTATTATTGAATGATATTATATAGAGGGGGGCACGATGAAACTTATGATTGAATATTGTGTCGCAAATATTGAAAGTTTGAGAATCCCTGAAATAACTCATTTATTTATTTATTTACTTTAAGTATCTTTGAATATTATATTCTATGCCTTAAATAAATTGTCATTTACATTTATCTCTCTCCCTCTCTCTCTCTATATATAAATTTTTGTGATGTAATAAATTTATTTATATATAAAGAATATTTATTAAAAATGGATCAATAATATTTGAATTTAACTGAAGAAGAGTTCCGAGAACGATTTCCTTAGGGTATCTCCCCTTACCCTGCAGCACTTTCTAGAAAAATCGGCTTGCATCTTAGATCCAGATGTTACAATTTTTTCCAGTAATTTCCCTAAGCATCTACATGGCCGCCAAGTCTACAAAAATGGTCGTCAATATAGTCACTAAATCGACTTATGTGTAGCATCGACGGAAACAATATTTACTCATTCAGAATTGTATGCAGCTTTGTCAAGGTGCTGTAAGATCGTCTTGTAGTTGAATTAACCAGCTCTAATTAACCGGATTTACCGTTTTTATCGTTTCCTTCAAAACATACCGCTATATTAATACTTTCATTTACAATTAAAAGTCACATCGGAAATTACAGGCAGCTTCGTCCATTTTACGTTCGAGACTATCTCTTCTTCTCTCCTTCCCGCTCAAAGGCCAAAACAGTTCACAGCAGCGCCCTCTTTCTACTCTATCGTGTGCTATTTGTCAAGCCTCCTAGTGGACTATGTGCCACGCCGTTACAGTGCTTAAGTAAAGATGGAATAAAATTCAGTGTGGATTAGAAAAAAGATGATTGGGAACTTTGTTCTTGAAGATAAACTAAATTGAAATATAGATTAAAATGCAGAAATAAAGACTTGATATTTATTTTTTCTACCTGATTATAATATATTGAAGACATTTAAAACTATATAATACATATAAATTACAGCTGTACAGCTTGAATAATGTGTATGAATGATTGCATTATTTGTACAATCGGAGTTAGATGTTTGTCCGCTATTCCAACTAAAAAGTATTTTTTTAAAAAAATACTTCTACAGAAGTTTTTACATGCAAAACAATAATTATCGAAGTGTTTTTAATTGAAGTAAATGGAGGGGAAAATTTAAAAAAAGGACTTAAATACTTAAAATTTTTTAAAAATTATTTTGGCCAAAAATAATGTGAAAAAGTTTATAATACCGTTGCAAATGATATAATTTTAAATTTTCATATTGGAAAAATTGTTTCAAAGTACTTGAATTAACTTAAAATATTTTCTAAAATTTTAAAGGCAAATTAATCTTTAATAAACTTTAATCGAATAACTTGATTTAAAACGATTTTTTTTCTTTTTGCAGAAATGAATTGTATTACATTTTATTATGTAGTTGTAAAATTATTTCAAAAGAATATAATACATATTGAAATATCTTCTTATTTATTAATTAATGATTTTCAAAATAATGCATCGTGCTTTTAGAGATAAATTGAAATAGAGTTTGAAGATTTGGAAGGAATTTGACTTATGATGACTGAGTTTTAAGGTAGGATATGGGAAAAAATATACTATATGTATTTTGAGTTGTAATCCCTAAAAGTATTAAAAATGCAGTAATTCTATGTAAATTCCTATATGATTCTGATAGCCTTAATGTAAGAATTACGTTTATTTAATTGTTCATAATTATTGAAGACGAAATACTAGTAGGAAAATTTGAAGAATAATTATGATTTTAAAAATATTGTTCCAGTTTAAGTAATTGTGCCTGCTGTTTATTTCTAAGTAATTAATATTAAATAATTTTGAAAAAGTCTCGAAAAAATTAACAGTGCATAACTTTCAAGAGGTAATTTTCATTCGAACTTTTAATTGTATGTACAATTAAAAATATATATCCTTCAGCTTTTAATTTTTTTCAACTATTTATTTAGATTTAATTAATTTCTTATTTCTCTCAGACTTTTCTTCAGAAACTGAATAAGATGTGTAATTAGCATTTTAAAAAGATGAAGAAGCAAAGCAAATAAATCATCTATTTTCAATTAAAATTTGAGACTACTTTAAGAATATTGATTTCTTTTTTATGCACTTTTCTTTTGTGTGCCATAATCTTCCATTAAATTTTCTTTTAACTTCAACCATTTGAAAATGCGTCATTTCAACCATTTAAATCGTACAGTGAACAATAGTTTTACTGTCTACTTTTTTCTTTGTCTAAAAGGTATGAAAATATCTGAAGCATTTTTTTTCTCTTTTGGGCTTAAAATACCTGTAGCCGTATTGGAAGGAATGTTTTTTAATTAATTCCAGAAATTAAGAAAAGAAAAAAAAAAACTTGTCAAAAGTTGTTGAAGACTCTGAAAAAAAAAGTCCTCATTTGTTTAAAAAAAATCCAAAGTTGAACGAAGAGAAGATAACCAGTGTTTACTACAGCTCATTGTTGAACATGCTAAATGATATTCTGTTCAAGAAACTGCGTGATCAAAGATAAACATATCGTCACTTACCTCCAGATGTGGTAGATGAATCAAAAGACGAGTTTTGAAATTTTTTGCCACGTCAGCCCAGTTCTCTTGATACTAACCTCAAATACTTTATTATTTTTGGAAACGAAAAAAAACAATTGCGAATTTGGTTATTTGATAATACAAATGGAGTAATGTAAGAAATAGAGCAATGGTTTTCGAAGCAATGGACTAAATTCATGATAATCATATGATAAAGGGGAACACGTGTTCTAGATTGAATTCAAAACAAACTAATTGTACTTGTTATTCTATTTGTAAAATTTAGATAAAATTTCAAGTTTCATAGTAACGATAAATAACGATGTCCAAGTATAAAAAAAAATTACATCAAAAGGTTTTTAAATTGAAAAAAAAAAACAATAATATTAATTTTATACGTGTATTTTTAAATCAAATTTGTTTTGCTTATTTATAATTGTTGAGAAATATGAACTTTTTAAAAGAAAGATTTTTGCAAAAATAAAAAGTTCGCAACAACGAAGAACGTTGAAGCGATTGGCTAGAAACACATGATTGAATTTATTATGTGGCTATGACGTCATATGTAATTTATAAATTGATTAGCTATAAACACTTGTTTGTAATTTATTATGTGATTATGACGTCATATGAATTTAGCCCATTGGGGACTCGGCTCAAATATTGATGCACAAAAGTCATACTACGCAGGTGACCGCTTCTAATGCGCGCCAAGGCCGTCTGATGAGTCCTGGAACTCCTGCACTGTATACATAGGCCAGGACTCTTATCTGCGTACCAGTGGTGAGCAAAATGGTTTCTCCAAGTCAAATTCATTTTATTTCTTTGGAAGGAAGGAATTTACGTATGGGTTAAGACAGTGGAACTGGGGTTATAGAGAGATCGCATCCCCTACCAACCCGCACATCAGCAGCTTCGTTCAAAGGCACACCCACATGTGATGAAATCCTCTGGAGACATACCTGTTCCTCTGACCAAGCTTAACTAATTTGGATAAAATATCTAGAACAGTACTGTCCATAATTTTTGGCCAGTTATTCAAATATTGGATGGAGCTTCTGCTGTCTGTCAGGATCCAGATACTGTCCTTATAAGAGTTGAGAGCATGATCGAGAGCACCACTAATAGCAATGAGTTCCGATCTAAGATTTCTGATGCTGATTTTAACATCGTTCCCAGGATTTTTACAAAAAATACCACTCCCTTCTCTACCCGTATCCCAACGACTACCATCTGTGTAAATAATCAAGGCTTGATGGGGTACGTCATTTATAGGGCATATTTAATACTCGGAAATGATGAGTTCAAAAGTTAAAAGTGTAAAAATATAAATTAATGTTTATTACGGTTAATTTTAATCGTAATTGAATATTTGTAATACCCCATGGTGTATGAATGGTTTACAGTTTAAAAGCATATTCTCAGCATGGATATTTATTAAATAATGCTTTGAGCATAAACAGAAGTAAATACTGTTTACAAATATATGAAAAGAATCTGTATGTTACTTTGCTCAAAACATCATTTTGTGAATGGTTGTATTCTTCAGAAATTGGTAATACATGCAGCACACCTAATACATCCGCATTAGCATAAAGTGAAATGTTATTCGATCTTAAATAAAAAGTCTTATAAAATATTTGACTTACTTGAAATGTTAACTATCCTTTTATAATCGTGTGTGCTATTTATTGCGTATGAGATATATGACTGCACAGATTTAGGCTATCATTTGTATTGCTTTGTCTCATTTTACAAAGGAAGTTAAGTACATTCAATCCCGATGGTACAATAATACAAACGCGCGCAACTCTTAATCCAGGATTCTGCATTTCGGTGGCCATAAATTCTGTTATTTAATCTCTACAACTATTTAGCTTCTCTAAACTGAAGCTTTAAGCATAACTTCAGTTTTAAAATGACATATATTCGTATTTAATATATTTACTTAATACTTGGACTACGGTACGATTTATATAATACTAAAGGATATATTTATTATTACATTTGGTCAATCAGTCTAAGTTAATTGCGAACGTGTGATGATAATTGTATTTTAAATAATAAATATATAAATGTATATTTTACTTTTAGATTTTCATCCAAATTTTCTACTTGTGCATTTCCTACAATTGAACGAAAAATTATTTTTAGTGGGTTTTTTTAATCAAAAGATAGGCATTTTACTTATTTGAATTTTAAATTATATTGTACAGAAAATGATTAACTCTTGTATTATATGTCCAGTAATGCCCCGAACTTAAGCGATAGCTCGGGCTAAGTGATAACTGCGTATGTCGAATTCACGTAATTTCGCATAGAAATATATATAAATGTCTTTTATTTGGGACTAGAGAAGAAAGATTATAATAATTTAGAAAAAAAAATGTTTAATAAAATCTTAAATAACACACACACAAATACGAAATTGCAAACCGAAGTTATTTCTAGATAGCAGTTTTTCAAAATCTAATAAAGCAGTTTGCCTGATCAAAGGTTTTTTCCTCAAAACTTCCTTGTACTATTTTAATATTTTTCTTCATTTCTCGCTTTGTTGAAAAAATACGATTTTTTGTTAGAATCTACGTTTTCTAAAATTTGTAACCCTTTTTTCGTATAACTAAGGACTTCTGTGAAATTCCAAGCCGTAATTTTAAACCTTCTAATTGAATTAGGTTTAAAGACTCAAGCTCTATGTTTTGCTCTTTCTCATGTATTTATATGAGCTCATCAATTTGCAGCTCCTAATTGTGCGAATTCAGCAGTTATTAACTATCTACTTCTTAATTTATTTGTTTAGAAAGATTGACATCTTCTTCAATCACATTACCAATTTCATCAGGCTCGGGTGCTGATTCCGCCTGAGTTTCAGTGATGGAAAAGGATGACACAGTTTTTCAAAGACGCATTTAATTTTTTTAATGAAACTTTCTTTCAAGATGGTCTGATTATTCCCCCTGCTAATAAAACATTGAATCGTCTCCAAAAGTCATTAACAGAAAACTAAAACTCATTTTTGCTCAAACAAAAGAAGAATCGACGAGATTTTAAAATTGCGTAAGTCAGAATAGCATAATTCGAGGTAGCAGATGTCGATGTATTACTGTATTAATTTCAGATGTAATACAATTAAAATCTGACAAAAACTAACTGTTAAAGTATATATAAATGAGTAACTATAACTATTTAAGCGAAAAGCAAAATTGACGATTGACTGTTTATATTTCTGCGGACAAGTGAGTGATTATAAATCTGGGTAATTTAAAGAGTTCGATAGATAACTTGATATAAAATAAGTGATAAAAAGTTTAGGAAGCAATTTGGTTAATGTTTACGTGGGGAAATAATTTTAAAATAGTCTATTACTGGTTTAAAATAAAGTAATATTTGCAAAATCAAAGTAAATTTATTAGTAAAAAATATCACGTTTTTTTATTAAGAAAATGCTCAAAAATTTAATATAATTTTATCACACACACAGACATATTCATATAATATAAGTTTAAACAATATCACAAAGTAACAATTACGTTTTAATTGCATATGAAGATAATACATCAAATTAAAATTTTTGAGTCAAACTTTATACAAAGGATCCCCAGTTTTAATCCTAACGAATCTAATATAAAAAGACGTTGAAGTCTGTGCAGCAATAAATAATAATTTCTATCAAAATTCAGTTCTACCAGGTGTATGCATAAATACTTATCGGTTTAACTAACAGATGGCGCCGGCAAAAAGTATGCAACATATTAATTTGAAACATACGTCACTTTGTATGTCTGACTTTAGGCAACAGACACACATACAAGTTGAGACCACCAATAACTATTGTCTTTGTTTAATCGCTCAATAATCCTGACGAATTTTGTGCCTGAAAAAGAACACATGCGGCACGCATTGCCTTCCTTATTTAAACAAAAAAGGGGGTTGAATGTCATCGTTTGCTAGTAGAAACATGGTGAACACGCTCTATCGATTACAACATGTGAGACATAGTTTCAACAATTTCAAAGTGGGGATTTCAATGTGAAAGACAGAGAGCTCTGGTAGGCAACAAAAGTGCGAAAACGAGCAATTACATGAGTTATTGGATGATGACCCAACTCAAACTCAGCAGCAATTGGCAAAATCATTCAATGTGTCACAAGAAACAATCAGCAGACATTTAAGAGCAACGAGGAAGATCAATAAATTGAGTAAATGGTCCCGTATGATATGAACGAACATCAAATGGACAATCGCAAAGTCACTTGTGAAATGCTGCTTCAACGTCATGAAATAAAATCATTTTTGTATCGACTTGTGATGGTTAAAGAAAAAGAGATTTGTTTTTAGAACCCGAAGTGGAAAAAACCATTGCTTTCACCTGGCGAAGCCAGTTTTTTAACACCAAGGCCAAATAGCTTCGGCAAGTAGCCCATGCTTTGTGTCTGGTGAGACCAGAGCGATATTGTGTAAATGGACTCTAGAAGCATGGTGAGACTACGCTTTGATCAAAAGACGACCGGAATGGGCCAGAAGACATGGCAAAATAATTTTTTTGCTACACTATACTACACCATCTCACACAGCAAAACGAGTGAAAGACCTTGAAATCGCTTAGACGGGATATCCTTCCGCACCCGCTGTTCTCTCCAAACTAAGCTCCAATTGACTATCACCTCTTCGAATCAAAGGGAACGGGCTCGCAGAGCAGCACTTCAGCAATTTCGAACGTTGAAAATGGTTGCCACAAATGAAGAGCAGCATTTTTGGTATGGTATTCATAAATTACCTGAAAGATGGATGAAATGTGTAGAAGCTGATGGCCAACATTTTGAAAAAAAAAATTCTCTTGAATGTTACGTGTTTTCTTTACCAAAAAAAACCGCAAAAAACGTATGAATACACCTGTATAAAAACCAAGAACAACTGTAAAGTATATATGCAACACCAAGAAGTATAAATCGGTAGATCAAAATAGGTTTCAACGATGTTACCGTATATCTCGAGTACACTAAACTAACATATTGTTGCAAATCTGCGTCACGGGAAACGCAGTTGATGACTTTACTTGGATAATGAGAGAATAATAATAGACAAGGACAAAAAAATGAGTATACAAAGACAAATCAATTTATGTACACAACGAATTTTTGTAACCAATTATTTGTAATTTTGGAAAATGCGCTCGTTATAGAAAACATTTTTACAGGGTTTTAGTAAAGGCTCCCTGGAACAGTTCCACTTGCAGGAACTGATATAGACACATTCTTTCTATCACAACGTAGCCTACTCAAATACAGAATTTCAGAATTATTTTAAAAATTCAGTTATTATTTCTGTCAGGGTACAGTTAAAGAGAAAACAACTTATTAACTCAAAACTCATATTTATTGACGATCACAACATAAAGCAAGCAATAACAAAGAAAGCACGACACCAACACGCGTACATCTTATACATTTCACAAAACTTTCTTTTTTCATATTTTTCGATATTCCATTCATCAATAGTTCCATTCCTCGATACCAAAAATCTGGTAGAATCATATAGTTTCCGTTAAAGAGTTTTCTGATTGGTCCCAATACATGACTGATATAAAATTGGACCATCCTGTTTTAAAAAGTCTAACATTTCAGATTTTTAAAAGAAAAAAAAATTAAAGAAAAAAATATGGTTATTTCCTGTTAAGTGGTTAAAATGAAAATAAACTATCATGTGAAATCTTGGAGGGCTCAAGACTATTATGAATTAAATGCCTGGTAAGAAAATTTAAGTGAATTATTACATACACACAAGCAAACGTACATACGCCTAAGCAAACACACACAAATACATACACATTTACACACACACGCATATATATATATCATATATATATATGTATATATCTATCTATCTATCATATATATATATCATATATATATATATATACTTGTTTAAACGAAAAACTTGTTTAAACCTGCAATCTTGGTTCCTAAGGCCAGGAATTTGTCTTTATACTATGTACCTCCTTCCTACTTTTAGTTATCTTAGGTATATAACTATATGATTATTTTTATATTTTTGTTTATGTATATGTATATGTGTGTATAAATTTATATATATGTGTATGTATATGTATATGATTATATATTGAAAAAATTCTTTTATATTTGATTATATTTACTTTTATATTCTTGGCTGCATTGCGCCTATATATAGAAGAAATTTATGAATTACTGCTGTTTTTTCATATTGTAAGCAATTACGCTTATAGCCTTATTATGATTTCTTAACAGATTCTAATTTTGGCTATTGTATATACTCTTTTACTTTTCTATGTATCAATGTTTTTTAACTCTTTGATTTCATATTCAAGAATTGTTTTACTTCTTTTATTATTATTATATTTTATGGCTTTTAGTGCATTAATTTTAGTTTTATATTTTTATTCTTTTTTTAGTGTATTCCAGTTTTTTAGCTTTATTTTTTACTCTTATATATATATTATATTTTTTTAAATTATTGTTTTTATTTATGTAATATGTTCTATCATGTAATACATATTTGTTTGTATTAATTTTTGGTATTTTGAGGTGTTGATGGTTATGTCTACTTAGCAATGCACTCATTTCTCCTTAACAATTATCTACTTTATGATTTTGGCACAATTTGTATTAGCGACTGGCAATTAGGTTAGTTTTTAGCTGATCTTTGCTCGGTGGTGTACTTATTAGGTAAGTACAGCATCGTTATAACATTACCTATTTGTATCCTTCTGTTTTTTGTGTGGTTGATGGCTGTCTTTAGAGACTTTTCTTAGCTGTGGTTTTAGTTTTGAGCATAGCTTTCTCTTACTTTTAAGAGCTTTTCATCAATTTTGTTTTGATTAAAATTAACTTGTTTCTGCTTTGCTGATTTTTTGAATGGTGAATGGCTGTCTTTTGAGCCATTTCTTGGCTTTGGTTTTAGTTTTGAGAATAGCTTTCTCTTAAATTTAAGAGTACTTTCAAGTTTGTTTTTTTAAAAATTAACTTGTTTCACACTCACTTTGACTTTGTATCAATTTCTGGATTATTACAGAAATCTCTATTTATTTTGACTTTTATGAGCTTACTTTCAAGTTTGTTTTTTATAAATTAACTTGTTCTGTTTTTGCTTTGGTACACTCTCTTTTGATTGGGTATCTACTTCTGTATTTCACAGAAATATATCTATTTTGACTTGTTATTAGGATGAGGGAATTTCATAACTCTCCCCCTCTTTCTCTAATAACAATTTTGGAAAGGATCTGAGTTCTGTTAAAGAACTACATCTTCGTAATAGTAATTCTAATATTAAAATCTTCAAGACTAGAATTTTTGGAACACAAAATTCATTATTGGCCATCAAAATCATTATAAACAAAACTTGTTAGATTCTAATAATCACATTTCTCAAAATATTAATAAATGTTACACTAACAGTCCTGCTATACATGGAATTATTAATAATTTATCTTCTTATAATTTTGATAACTCTCAATCTTATAATAGTCTTAAGTTAAAATTCAATAAATGTAGAGATAGTAGATGTAAGACATGTACTATGTTAAATATGGATCAATATGATAGTGATTCTAAATTTATCCTTTGTAAAACCTTTAATTGTATATATATATTTTAAATTGTAAAGTATGTCAATATAAATATATAGGACAGACCTCCAATACTATTAACTTAAGGATTAATCAGCATAGACATGATGTTAAATTCTTTAATTCCAATAATTCTAATAAAATTGAACTTAGACACTTTTATATGCATGATTTCAAAAATGTTGAACTGTCTATCACATTAAAATTTCTCCAATTACTAAGCACAGATTATGGTGGGAAAATCACTTTATTAGGAGTTTTAATACAATCTATCCATTTGGCCTTAATGTTTTGTATTTTGCTAAAAATACTCTGCAAATAATGTTACAGAATAATAATAAAGAATTTTTTTATAATGCCAATATATTAAACAATACTTCTAAAAGAAAATCCAGAAGTAATAGAACTAAAAGGAAAAATAGAGATATAAATTCATTAAATGACAATATTAGAGTTCTTATTGATGATTTTGAAAAAAACTTTAATATCAAGAAGATCAAATACTTCATGTTTGGTCTTAATAAACATGAAATTGCATTGTTATATGAATCCTTAAATAATGATTCCTTAAAGGTTTGTCATGCAGTACACGTTATTAAAGACATTCTTAACTATCTAGTTAATAAATTCAATATTAATGTTGAGAAAATTAATGAACCTATTACAGAGTACTGCACTTTATTATTCATGAATAAAACTTTTGACAAAATTAACTTTTCTAGTGTATTTAATAGACATTTGTCTCTCTTTCCAGTTAAAAAGGTGGTTGTAAAGAAAGCTTTTAAATATAACAAAACGATGGGCAGATTTATCTTTAATCACAACAATAGTTCGCCCTCTATTAATATAGAAGATTGTATATGTAATAACTATAATGATTTTATTGATGGTCATCATAAACATGTAGTTACTGGCAACTTAGATATAATCAATGATAATATTTTAAAAGATATAATGAGTAAAGGCACTAATTTTAGATTAAATGCTTCTAATAACAACAATACTGTTAAAAAACAAATTATTAAAGATATAGATAATTTTATTACAAAATCTGCAATTAAATTTGGACTACCTATTAAGGCATTTGATGAGTATAAGTACAATATTTTAAAAGACCTTATGAATTTTAGCTACCATTCTCAATATGAAACTACTTTTAAAGATATAAAACAGAAAATTTGTGAATTACAAAAGAATTTTATCATAGTTTACATTGATAAAGTACCTGGTAACTATGCTGTGATTTGTAAGTATTTTTATTATAATATTCTTTATGATCACTTTCTTACTAATGGTTCTTTTAAAAAATTAGATTTGTCACATAATGAAATTAGTAATCGTATTATTGCTATTTATAAAAAATTAGGTTATTGTATTCCTAAAATTAAGTTTCCTTATATTTTTTTAACTCCAAAATTCCATAAAAGTCCGGTTAAATTTAGAACTGTGACAAATGGTTTTAGAACATATATTACTACTGCAGGCAAATTACTTCATAATATTATACAAAACTTTATTAATCAGCAATGTAATAAAGCTATAATTAAAAATAGTAAAGAGATTATAGATTTTTTTAATGATAAAAATATTTATTCGGTTCATAGTTATGACTTTGAAGATCTTTTCAATTCCATTGATTTATATGATATTATTAAAGTAATTTTAGAAAACCACAGTATGTATAACCTTAATATTAATTTTAACAAATTTAAAACTCTCATAGATTTTGTCTTAAAAGAAAATTATATCAGTTTTTTTTAATGGTTCTTTATATAAACAAGAGAAAGGACTCCCACAAGGGGGCCCAGCTAGTAATAGTTTGGCTATTCTTTATTTACATTTTTATGAATATGGTTATGTTATTAATAATGACTCCTACATTTTTAGATATATAGATGATTTATATATATAATTATTTTTGGTAAAAATGATAATTTAAATCCTATTATTAATTTTTATCCGTCCTATTTAAACTTAGTTAAAATTAATAATAATCCAATCAAAACAAATTACCTAGATGTATCACTGTATATTAAGGATTTGAAACTACATTCTAATATTTATGATAAAAGAGATGCCTTTAATTTTAATATCATCAAAGTGCCTTACTGGAATTCTAATTTATCAATATCTATATATAGAAATATTATTTTTAACTATATTTATCGCAATAAAGTATTAGTTAGCGATAAAGATAATATATTTTTTTAAATCTTAAAATATTTTTAATCACTGTATTGAACATGGATACCCTGCTAATTTTCTTTGTAATTATATTTATAATAGTTTTTTATGATACACAATTTGTATTAATGTAATTATTTACTGTTTTTATGTTTTGTAATGTTTTATTAAATTTAGACAATATCTAATTTATCATACAATTATTATATAGATGGCGCCACATGCTTTTTTTTAAAAAAATTCTTAATATTTATATTTTTCTGAGTTTCTTTATTTTTTACACTAATTTTATGATTTTTATTTTTATTTTTATGATTTTTTAAAAGTATATATATTTCTTATTATCGTATATCGTATCGCAATTAATCGTTTCTTATATCGTATCGCAATTAACTTTATGCGGTTCTGCCCTCCCTATTTGGTGGGAACACGATACTGCACTCTTTTTTGGCCATCGTTATAAATACGTTTTAGTAGGTTATGTTTATGTTCATATGTTCTTTAGTTTAATGATTTAATTTTTAAATTCTACACATATATAACTCTTTCCTTTCCTCTTGGTACATAGTATGACAAATTACAGGTGAAGGTTGGCGCCGAAAAACTTGTTTAAACCTGCAATCTTGGTTCCTAAGGCCAGGAATTTGTCTTTATACTATGTACCTCTTTCCTACTTTTAGTTATCTTAGGTATATAACTATATGATTATTTTTATATTTTTGTTTATGTATATGTATATGTGTGTATAAATTTATATATATGTGTATGTATATGTATATGATTATATATTGAAAAAATTCTTTTATATTTGATTACATATATATATATATATATATATATATATATATATATATATATATATATATATATATATATATTGTAAGGACGCCCCCCTCGGGTGTCCTTCTCCTTGATTATCAGTGTGAGCTAGAGGTTAAGGAATAAATGAAGAGCAAGAAGTTGTCGTGATCTTAAAATGACTTTATTAAGATCTTAATTTAAACCTTTAACATATTAGATAATAATATGACATATGATAGAATCTATGGTGGCTAAACACACAATATATAATACCAAAATAATGTAATAAGGACCACTACCAATAACTAACTCGCCTAAGCTTAATTCCAATGGTATCACAGATCCGAATATTTAAATAGTCACTCCTACCTTAATATCGAATGGAGTAGTGATCAATCGGCTCCTAGTTGAAGTTATGGTTCACTGGCATGCAATGGTATGCACCTTGACCTACGGGCTCTCTGTCACGGGGAACTTCTGTTGACTGCCACTTAACCATTCAAAACTTCTTCACACTTGAAATACGGACTATTATAACATTCCCCAAATGTAAATCTAAACTTCTGTTATTTAAAAGGCTCCTAATTGGCATCTTTTCTTCATGTTTTACTACTTGAGTTGGTTGGAAAAGAGTTGCCCGTTCATTCTGGCCCCAAAGAACCCAAAAGGACATGTTATTGAAAAGCGGCGTGAGACCATCACAATATATATATATATATATATATATATATATATATATATATATATATATATATATATATATATATATATATATATATATTTCTGCGTATGTTGATGAGGAGAATGTAAAGCAATTTTAATGGAATTTTTTATATACTAACTCAAACATAATGATATTAAAGTTTTCTATACTTTTAAGGACTGGCAACTTGGCTTTCAATATTAACTGTCATTGCTTGGTGGTACAATATGATGGTGTTAGTGATATCTTCAACTAATTACCATTAGATTGAGACTGATATTTTCTGTTAAGATGGAATATGATAAAATAAGACAGTTGCATAATTGTGATTTGGAGAAGGATAAGGGGCGCAACAACATGAGACAGCAAACAAAAAATTATAAATAAAAAAAAAAAAAATAATAAATCGTTAGCTTCTTGTTTGTTGGTTAATGAGAAATTTCAAGGTTAGGAGTACATGATAATCAAAACATTAAGAAAAATAAAATGACTATTATTTGAAATACTGGATTTGTAAGGAATTACAATGATGTATCGAAGTGGAGGAATTACGAATCGAAATGTAATTATTTTAAATATGACGAAAAATTTGATAACAGGTTTCAAAAAGATTTGGATCTCTTAAAATTGGGATTTAAAAAATGTGGGGTTAAAAGATGCAAAACCTGCCCAATGATGCAACATGAACTGAATAATGTAGAATCAGAATTTAAGTTATGCAAAACATTCAACTTGTTGACATGCGGTGTCTGCGGCTTTAAATATGTAGATCAAATATCAGGAACTATGAACCTAAGAATCAATAAACATAGATCCGACACTGGAAAAAATACATCAACAAAAAATATAGGTAGAATAGAGATACAGCATTTTAATAAATATGGTTTTGAAGGTGCTGTGTTGAATATTATTAATATTGTTCCAAGTAAGGTAAAAAGATTATGCTATGAAATTGTGTACATTGGTGTTTATAACGCTGTGTATCCTTACGGATTAAATGTAACATGGAACAACAAAAATTTAATCCAGGCTTTGAAACAAATCGATAGGGCAGTGTGTCTCAAACTGTGGGCCGCAACTCCACCTTCTAGGGGGCGTGACAACCATACAAAGGGGGTGCAGGTACATCGAAAAATTGCAAAAAAAAATATTTCAAAAAAATATTAATTTACTTAAAACACAAGCATAACAAAGTACATTCTGACATAATAAAAAAAAATAAAATACACATTTACATTAATATAATAAACTTAAAATTGTATCAGTATTACACAATGTGTTTTATAATTAATTTAACAGTACTATATTAAGAACAAGTCTAATAATTACCAGTGTCGCTATGTGCATGACATAAAATTATATATGAAATTTAATACTTATCTTGATAATTTGTACGGTTTATAATTAAAGCCGTATTGCTGCTTTAGACTCAAAATACATGATTATTGTTTTCAATACATTATTGTATAAAAAGGGCGTGATGAAAATTATGACAGAAAATTGAGTCGCGAATACTGAAAGTTTGAAAAGCACTGTGATAGGGAGTTTATATATAATGGTAGAAATAATAGTAATAAGACTAAAAGAGGTTGAAAAAAGGTAGACGCAAAAAGCGAGGAAATAGAGAAAGAGAAACAATTAAAAAAAGAATTAAATAAATTATTACAAGACTTTGAGAATAATTTTTAGTGTTGGACAAGTATATTATTTCTTATTAGTACTTAATAAAAATGAAATAATGAGAGTTTTAAATTTATTAAAAAAATATTGGATTAACAGATAATCACTGATCACACTTGGTCATGGATTTATGCTAATATTTTGCTAATAAATTAATAAAGATAGACTCTAAGAATGCTTATAATATAGAATATTGCACTTTGCTATGCATGAACAAATCATGTAACGGGTACAATTTTCTGAAATATTTAAGAAACACATGGATTTATTCCCGGTGAGAAATGTGTTAATAAAACGAGCGTTCAGGTATAATAAAAAAATTGATATATTAGTTTTTAACTATAATAATATTAAAGCAGTGTTTCTCAAACTGTGGGACGCGTGCCCCTCGGGGGCCGTGATAACCATACGAGGGGGGCACGAGCATATTGAAAAGTCGAAAACAAAAGATTAGTTTTAAAAATTATTAATTTACTGAAAGTAAACAAACAAAATACATTCTGACATAGTAAAAAATAAAATACAGATTTACACTAATCTTATACACTTATAAATATATCAGTATCGCGCAATGTATTTAATAATTAATTTAACAATATTAAGTTTTGAGCAAGTTTAATAATTACCAGTAAACCCATGGGCTTGTCGGATAAAAAAATTAAAAACACAAATCGACTCTTATCATGGAAGTCTGTACGGTTTATAATTAATCCCTTACATGCCGATTAAAAATTACGCGATTCGCTCCTCAGTGCCACCGTTGAACACGTAAACAAACGTGTGTGATGTATTGGAGGGGGGAAGAAAAGTAATAAACATTCAAATCCTCTGATTTATGGATAACAGTGCGCAGAAAATATCGTACTTCGTAAAGACGTATACATACGTCCGGGGTAATTAACACACTGGCTGAGATAGGCAATATATACACCAATGACAGTTACGGTGTTAAAGTCATTATGTTGCTTTAACGTCAAAGTATAGTATTATTGAATTCAAAACAGTGTTATTGAATGGGGGGACGCGATGAAAATTATTACTGAATATTGGGTCGCCAATATTGAAAGTTTGAGAAGCACTGTGTTAAGGTATTAGTAGATCAAAAGGAATGTAGATGCAATGATTACAGGAAATACGGGGACGAATATCATGGGCACGTAGTAAGAGGCAACCTAGAACTAGTTCAAGATCAGAAATTAAGAGAAACTATGTGCAATGGCACTGGTTATCAATTAACTATTTCAAATAGCAAATTAAATGTCAGAATACAGCTATAAGAAGATATCAATAAATTTATTCTAAATGTTGCAATTGAATGTAGTTTACCTATTTAGGCCACATATTAAGGAATATGGTTTACATGTCCTCAGGGACTTATTAAAATTTAATTTTAGTACAAAAAATGATGTTTCTTATAGAGAAATTAAAAGACCTATAGAAAACTTACAAAATCACTTTGTGATAGTCTATATCAGTGGTTCTCAAACTTTCACTACTGGCGACCCAATTTGCAATCATAATTTTTATCGCACACCCTCCAAAATAATAATTTATTGAAAGCAATAATAATGCACTTTGGAGCTAAAGCAACAATACGATCATAATTATAAACCGTGCAAATTAACGAGATAAGTATTAAATTTTGTATCTGTTACTTTTACGTATAACATATATTTTTATTTTTTTTTTACTTTTTAGTCCGATTCACTATAAAAGTGTGTTTTTTAGTTAAGTATAGTTGTTCTTAAAATATAATTTACTTTATCATTATTTTCTATACACGTGTTTTTAAAATATAATTTATTTTAGCATTATTTTTACTATACACAATAAAAATCACACAATTCCAGTGAATTATTTAATAAAGAGAAAATATACTTACCTACTTTGAAGGACTTTTCAAATTTGCCTTTATAATTTGAAAAGAAATCCAATAAAACTAAGGAAGATATTTCCAAATGTGTGTGTCCTTAATAAAGGACTTAAATCACAGACACTTTTCGCTAACAAAACAGGAACGTTATTTTCCAGTAAAACTGTCATATTTTTTTCACGTTATTGTAGTTTTGCTGTCGTTTGATGATCTAAAAATAGCATTTAGAACATTTTTCTTCCATGCGTCTTTTTGACAAGGCGAAGTGCTACATTTATGGCTTCATAGTTTTCTTTATAGAGTTCTTTAGGCGGCATTTCAAAATTTCAGCTCAACTCAAACTTTGCATGTCTATCACTTTTCGCATATTTACTTTCACTATCTTGATATTAATATATATTATTTCAGCAAGTTCTTCAATTGCTTGATCAGTCTCAATTTCCTTCAATACAGATCACGCAGATGACCATTTTTTTATATTCTGTTCATTTACATTTATAAACTATAATAAGTCGTACAACACAGCAATCAGAACCACAAAATTTTTCATGGAGTAAAGTGTAGCATGTTAAAAAAATAATTGTGTAAAACGTTTTTCATTATGCATCATATGTTTCAAAATACTCAAAAATACATCTTGGCCAAATAATCCTTCAAAGTGCTCAATATGCTTATCTATATATCATAAAACTTCTTCACATGGGAAAAAAGCAACTGAAAAACGTTATCTACTACTTTCCTAAAAGAAAAAGAAACGAAGTGAAACATACCAGTAAATTTGAAGATCAAATATATGATAATCAAAAGTAGTATTTTAGGGGTTAAAAGAAACGTAATAAAAAATCTCTAATCGTGGGATTACAGCAAAGCAAACAAAATGTCTTTTTTTATTTGGTTATAGGATCAAAGATAGCTAATGAGCGTTTGAAGTGGAATCTTTTATTTTTGATGATCACCAGCTGATCAAAAATAAATTACATCAGTTTAAATGTGTATTTTTTTATTATGTCAGAAAGCATTTTGTTTTTTGCTTCACTCCAAAAAAATATTTTTTTAAATCTTTTATTTTCATTATGCTCGCCCCCTCGCAGGAATAACGCACCCCCCAGGGGGCGGGTGCCACAGTTTGAGAAATAGTGGTCTATATTGATAAAGTCACTGGAAAATATGCACAATAATGTGTAAATATTACTATAGTCAATTAATAAATGATCATATAAAAATAATAATGCATATGAAGTAAACAAATTGAGTAAGGAAGAAATTAACAACAGGTTATTTGCATTTTGTAAACAAATATTTCTAGCAATAAAATTAAATATCCCCATATATTTTTGACTCCTGAATTTCGTAAAAATCCTGTCAAATTCCACAATGGGTTCAATACTTATATATCCAAATCGGGAAGAATTTTACAAACCATATTACAAGATACAATAGACACATTTAAAAATACTTCTATTATAAAAAACAGCCATGGTGTAATAAAGAAGGTTGATCAACAAGAGGTATTTTATGTGCATGGATTCGATTTTGAAGATTTATTTAACTCTATCAAAATAGAAGATATAATTCAGGTACTTTCAGAGATTCACATGATAAATATGGCTTGAATGATTATTTTAGTTTTTAAAAGTTCAATACAGTACTTCGTTTTGTAATACAGGAGAATTTTATTATTTTTGATAACAAACTTTACAAACAAATCAAAGGATTGCCTCAGGGTGGCCCAGCCAGTGATAATCTCGTTAACCTGTATTTACGCCACTATGAATACAATCGAACAAATAAACCACCTTGCCTATTATTAAGATACATAGATGTTTTAATTGTTATAGGTCGCGACAGGGAATTTAAACCTAGCTTTAATTCTTATTAGAATACCTAAAATTAATACAGAAAAATTTTAACTCGAACAAAGTTGAATTTTTAGATTTAGATTTAAATATTATTGACAACAAATTATACAGCAATATCTATGATAAAGGGAAGCATTTAACTTCAATGTAAAGATACCGAACTCCAATAGTTGTTTACATATACAGTGCGTGATCGGTTAATGAACATAATCCGTTCCAAGACTATATTCGCTATCCGAATCGTTCATTAACCGATAATCGATTCACCATAGACTTCTATGCAAAATCGATTAATTCGTGCTGGAGGCCCTAAAAATTAAATTTTAAAAAATGTATAATTTCTTAGTAAGTTTTTAAAAAAATAATACGTACATGTAGTCTTACATATTAATCAGGTCTTTTCATTTTTTGCTTATGGGGCGTTGAAGAACATGTCCAGTGTCGATTGCTTTTCTATATTTTTCAGGATTCTCCGGAAGTAATTAATAGTATTGTTGTTGTTAAGATCCCCAACTCTACTGACATCAGCTTGGTTTGGGTGTCATTCTAAGACCATTGTTCTGACAGCCTCCCACATTTTCAAAAGATCTTTTTCGGCATTGGTCCTCTTTCGTCTTCCTCTTGTTCAAAAAGAGACACATTTCGTTTTGTTTCTTGGTGTTCTTCATTCAAAATTTCACCCTCGTTCACCTCCAATTCCAGATCTCTAGCAGTTGACAAATATCCATCCATAATTTCAGGGGGTGTCTCCCTGATTACCTCCGAATATGTGTTCGTTGTCCAAACACAAAATTTTTTCTTGAAAGTGTTCGTTAACCGATCACCCACTGTATCAATATTTAGAAATATAATTTAAAATTTTTTAATGAGAAATAATAATTTAACTACACACAATATTGATAAATTCAAGAACATCAAGAAATTTATATTTTGTTGCATACATAATGATTACCCCATCAACTTCTTAAGAAAAAACATAGATCAAATATATTTCTTAAAAATATTTTTAAACTCATAAATGCTCAAATCCTCCACACAACATTAGGTCCACAAAGTCAGCTTGTTAGTGGTCCAACAGTGAAGAATATGTGCATTCCACACAAAGGATACATTTTAATACACATATAGACCAATATTTACATGACTGCACTTAACAATTATTTGTGACCAATCAAACGTTTATGACCAATCAAGCAAGTTTTTTTGCAGGCAATCGTATTTGCATCTAATACCAAATAGTTAAACTCTAGTGTGAGATTATGAATCATTTGGTTTGACATGACATTAGTGGGAGTTACGAGCAAAATATAGGAGTGGTATTTGTTGTATTAAATATGAGAAATCGTTCAAAAAATATGAATTGAATTATTGATAGGATACTCTTTGGTTAGTTTTTAATGATTTATGCTGTTCATTTGTGAACATACTGTGTTTTTAATTTGAACTTTTGGATTTTAGATATTTTTTCTACATATACAACTATTTTAAGACGGGTGCATCATCTTTGTTGTTCGATGGTTCAGTTATGTTATGCACTTAATTGTTTTAGAATTTTAATATTTTAATGTTATAATATCTTTCAGAAAGCGATGACGAATAGTTTAATTTTTTTTGTATAATGGTTTAATTTTAAACTTTTAATTTTTAAAGTTTTAAAAATTGGACATATTTTCCGATTAACTTACCAATTTGCAATAGGGGGAAGGTTGGCACCATCAAACTTGTTTAACCCCACTTATCGGTCCTAAATCTGAGGTTGCAATTGGATATTTTATAATTTTTAAAATTTTTTTTAAAACGTTGGAATTGTCTTCTATATTCGACATTGATATTTTGAAATGGGATTTAGTATTATAAGATTCATATAATTTTATTTTTTTAATTGATTATTAAGTCGTGATTTATTTATATATATATATATATATATATATACATATAAATCGAGAGACGTATATGCATAACTTAAAGAGTATGCCAGAAATATGCATTATTACTTGTATTAACTTAAATCAGGTAAATACCATCTTTATTATTTCTACGCTTTTAGATTCAATTTCCCTTTAGGTATTCTGAAACATTTTCAGAAGCAAGATTAAATGCAAATATTTCTTTTAAAGATTATTTTTTTTCTATTCAAACCCATTCCCTTTCATCAATGTTCGGTATCTGGATTCAGTCGCGTACAATTTGTTCTTATGAGACCAACTAATGTTAAGAAAAAATGAGAAAAAAAATGAATGTCTTTTCAAACTTGCGGAAATATACCCATTAACGACAGAATTCTTAATATAATAAGCGCCTTAGAAAGACATTTTGGCAGACTAGGATAGCAGGCATACATCGAAGATGTGAATTTAATGGAATCCTTAGCAATTATGGTAACAAAAAAACGAGATTAAATGTATTAAATTATTTTACGACTTTGGGAAAGACAAAGCCTCACACAGATTTATATTGAGTGTAATATGTATGATTTATTACCTAAGTGAAATGTTTTATTGAATCTTACATACTGATTAAATAAAAAAAATGTAAAACGCTTCACATATATTATACTATTTAAATTTCCCGTTTTGCTTTAATCGATGCATCAGTTTTGAAAAAATACTAGATATGTTAACATTATATCTGTAAATATATGGAAAAAAATGTGTAATAACAAGAGAGAAAACATTTTGCGTGTTGTGTATGCGTGTAGCGTCGGGGCTGCGGTAGCCCAGTGGTTAGGGTATCGGACCATGGCAGGTATGTCATGAGTTCGAGCCCAGTACCACTGAAGAACCGCCGTGTAGGGCAGCGATGCACGTTAAATCTATCGAAAACTGAAACGTCCTCCCGTTGGTGTGGTAGTTAAGAGAGGGGGTGCCAGCTCAGGTGTTGTCCACGTCACTTGACCATGGATCAAAATTACGTGGTCCGTCGCTAAAAGTCCTCGTGAAGCTGAACAGTGCGACGTTAATATTCAATCAATCAATCAATGCGTGTAACGTCATATATTAACAAAGCATATATATATAGTTAACGTTTATAATATTTTGCCATCTGCTCTTCATTTCACAAATGCCGCCGTATCCTAATGGTCAAGGTAACGGATTCGTGGCTGGCGTGTCATAAACGCCCGCAGGGTAGGGGAGCCATGCACGTTATATCTGTTGAGAACTCAAACGCCCTCCTGCTGGTGTGATCTGGTAGTTAAGAGAGGGGTTGCCAGCACAGGTTTCATTCTCGTCACTTGACCATGGTTCCAATTACGAAATCCGTCGCCAAACCCTCGGGTGCGACGTTAATATTCACACGCTTACTCATTCGTTTCACAGATTAAATACAATAGGTCATCATAGAGCAACGTCATTGGCTACCGATCATTATGATATCAGGTATAAGACTGAGTAATAGCTGAAATTACGTAACACATCTTTCGCAAGATTATGATGTAATAAGTTATAGTAATTAAATATTTTATTGGATAACAGTCTAACAGTTTATTAAGTCATTATATTATGTGTTCCTAGTACCTTGTTTTAACATTTTCAAAGATAAAAATTTTGATATTTTTTTTCATAAATTTAAAACTCATAATTGGTTTATATATTTTTTAAATATCTTAGAACAACTATACATGTGTTGATAAATGTGAAGAAAAATATAGTTTAGTATTTTTAAACCATTAAATAACAGAATTAAAGCAAATGGCATTGCACTTTAATTTCTTAAATTAAGTGAGCATCACAGGTTTCAAATATTTTATCAGAAATGTATTCCAAATGAAAATATTTTCAAATTTATTATGAATTCAGTGCTGAATGGAAATTGTTTTTCTTTAATGCATAATTAATTTTATTTCAACTAATGGTGCATATATTCCATTTATTGAATGTTATTAACAAACTAAATGAAAACAATACTTCATTTATGCTAATTTTCACAAAGTTATTAGAACATAAAGAAGCACGGTGTCTCAAGGATACATGTAATTCTCTTTATTACTTTGAGAAAACATGTTACTAGTTCGGAAACACTTTAATGAAACATCAAAAAAGAATGCCTTTATAAATAGTTATTCAAAGAAGCAAAATGAATTGAAATTATTTTTCTCAATTAAAACGATCGTAAAATTACTGCATTCAATTGAAAGCTTCTGAATTTCGTTTTTAACACAAAGATGAAATTAAGGACTTAACTTTGAAACATATCTAGAAACAAATATTAGTTATTAAAATTGAAAACTATCAATTCATTTCTGACTAAATTTTTTTAATTAACTTCAATAAATAAGCGAGAGAGAGAGAGAGAGAGATGTATTCAAAAACATACATATTTTATTTAAAAGCAAGAATGTTGAAGTAAATTTTAAGTTAAGTAGAAGAGTAGAGTTAAATTACAAATATTTAGTAAAACTGAGAATTTTTATGAGGTCATGAGACAAAGAAAAAATAGTTTAAATATTATATATGTGTTTCCACACATTGCGTAAAAAATATAGCAATATCGTTATATTCGAAGAATCTTAAAATATTATACCATTTTCTTTTTATATATATTTATTATATATATATATATATATATATATATATATATATATATATAATATATATATATAAATGAAATAATGACCGATATACTTAAAATAAAAATTATTCTCAATTATTTTATTATTATCTTGATTAACCAAAAAGAAAGCTGTTTCTGTATCATCAATAAAAATAATCAAACTATAATTGTACGAAATGCAATAAAAATCTAGCATTTCTTAAAAGTATTTTTTTTTTAGTCTTATCATAAGAATTTACTTCTAAAAAGTTTATGAATGCCTGACTCAGTTCATCCGATGAACATAAAATATAAAGTATAAGAGCTGTTCAGTATTAAATTGCTCATGTATCTTGGTCATGATATTTATATAAAGATGTTTAATTTAATTAGTTTTTTACCTTATCTCTCTAAATTTGAAAATTATAATTGCATTATTCAATTTCATACTATTCCATCCTTGAAAAAGTGATATATTCTTTCGAAAAACACACACACACACACACACAAGTAATGTAAAAAAAAAGTTAAGCCAATTCCTACTTAGATCAACAAAGAAAAAAAAATTAGCTACTTTTTATTAAATAGTTACAATTAATATAAATATGTATATACATATCACAGAATTACAACATTAAGTAGTAATTAATTTTTATTAATTATTATTAAAGTATTGTATTGTCATCCAAAACAATCATATATATATAATTTCAGTTCAACTTTAAAACGTGAGAAAAAAATCTTTTATAAAATTTTGACCCAAGTTACTATAAATGAAACCAACGTGGCTGTATTTGTAATTCTTTAAATAATTAGTTTCAGTCAATTAATGTTCATTAATTATAATTAAATTATCATATTTTTACCCAAACCAGTAGTGTATAGAGAATTTCAGCTCAAATGAGTGATTTAAAATGTGAGAAAAAAACATATTCAAATTTTGACACAATTCACCAAAATGGTCGCTAAGTCGCCAAAAATGATGCCAAGGTGGCTGTATTTGTAATTCTTTAGATAATTAATTGTATTCATTTTTTAATTAATTGTTGTTAAATTACTGTATTGTCAACCAAAATAATCATGTATATAAAATTTCAGCTCAATTGAGCGCTTTAAAATTATTTTATTAACGATTGAAAATTCCATGAAGATAAATAAATAAGTAAATATATAGGGAATGTGAGCTAATGGAAGGAATTGAAAAATGAGTTATGATTTGGCGTTCAGACAGTAAAAATGAGCACGAGCTGTGTGTGGTTCTGCAGAAGTCTTATAAGATAAAATGTGTCACAATTTGCTGAAATTTGTACTTTTTTGTCATAGTTTCATTTATGACCTGTCAATTTCTGATTCGTTCGACAGAAGACTTTTGTGTTTGAATCCTAAGTGAATTGATATATGGCAGAGTATTCCCCTGCGTACAATCAATTTACGGAAAAATTGAAATTAATTATCAGAGATTGTGAGTCTGAATCAATTATCTATGCATTTAACTGATATGCATATACTGTTGTATAAGAAAATGTTGGCAGGCGTAAAGAAATAACAAATGATGTTTATTACCTTGGGAAAATATAACTGTTATTGATGAATTAACAACTATGAATCAAAGATATGCTATTATAAAAGTGGAAATTGCAATAAAAATGAAAATAATCAAATAAAAATAAACTAGACTGTCAGAGATGTATCAAGTACTATAATTAGTAATCGAAGGTACAATTCCGTATGACTTTTTACTGATGCTACAACTCAATGATGTGCCTTGTAATTGAGTGGTGAGGATATTTTTTTTACAGTTTTAAATGAAATTATCACTAAATACGAGATATTTTAAAAGAATGTGCAACGACTTACAAAAAGTCAACTATGAAAAGAAGCTATGAAGAACAGTGAATAAAATGTTGATAAATAAAGTGTTAAGAATAATATAGAAAACTAAAAATTAATTGAAGTTGAATGTTAAGTATGCCTTTCATCCTTTCAGTGGGTTGATGAATAAGTGACATGCTTGCATGAGAACTAAACACTGGGGTTTCGTGACAGATTGGCCACCTGACCGGAACATTTGATTATGCACCTTAGCACTGCAGGTCGCATACACTAAAATTGGCACAGTAGACCTTGGCTCTTATGGGCTGTTGCGCCAATGAGTTTAGTTTAGTTTGGAATGTTAAGTATAAGAGAGTTTGAGAGAACTAAAAAAAATGAAGGAATTACTCGGAAAAAAAACAAACGAAATCAAAACTTTTCGATCCTGTGGGAATCATATCAGGCTGGAATGTCTTCTCTAAAATTATTTTGGCACTGGGGTCTAGAATGGTATGACAATGTATGCATGAAATTAAAAAATAACTGCGAGTTTTGGTGTACGGGACTGAACAATTTAAATAGTGTACGCATTAAAATAAAATATAATTGTTATGATCTATGAAGGCTAATGATGACATCAGCAGCTGAATAAAAAATAGTTCAATATGTTATAAAACATTTAACTTTTCAAAGTTGGCCATATTTTTTTCTCGTTAGTTCCAAAGAAACAAATTTATAGGAAGATGATAAGCAAAATAAATCGTGAAGCAATTTAAAAAAAAAGAAATATTAAGTGTAAACAACTTAATGGTTCTATAATAATTCAGTGAAAAAATATTTTCTATAGAATTCAAGTTTTCTTGCAAATATGGTTAGTAAAAAATAAAAAAATATTTTAGATTTTTTTACGTCAGATAAAACATGATATATTGTAGTAAGCAAAATTTTATTTAAAGATAATCCTTGTAGTAAAAGAAGAAAATTTTTGCAGAAATTTAAACCAAAAAAAGATTTGAACAGCATTAAAGAATGACATGTTTAAATATGTTACATAAGAACAAAATCATTCCTAAGCGATCTTTTATGGCTTTCCATACGACAAAAATTTCTTCTGAAACATTCAAAAGCTTAACCATAAAATTGATGAATGTTGAATATTTTTCTATTTCATACAGAATTTTTTCAAACGATCTATAGGAAGCATTTATTTTAAAAATCGATAAAGTTATGAAGAACGCATTCTAAGAGAGTGTTAAAATATTTCTCGTCTATTGAACATCATGCATGTCTTGATAGATACATGTCAGATTTCTGCTGAAATCGATAAATTAAGTTCTCCCTGAGACAGATAGGCATACATATATATATCCTCCATCTTGCACTCTAACCTTAACACTTTGTTTCACACCTGTAGTTTTTTCTTCTTGATTCGTTTATCAAGTATGGCAAAGGGAAAAAACACCTTTGAAGTTTATTTATATTTTCTTAACCCTTTCAACATTTTTCATTAAATTTTTTTTAAAACATTGGTGTTACATTTTATAACAATGCAATCTAAGTAATTATTGATTAAATTTAATGAAAGAATCAGGACTGAGAGAGAAATAATGTTATTATTTAAGGAGGAAGTAATATCCTTCGTAAATGGAAAAAAAGCAATCTATTTAGGGATACGGAGTATAAGAAATACTTTGAAAAAGGCGAAAACTTATTTTCAGAAACATATAGGTTTCAGATGAGTTTCTTTTTTTTTCTTTAGGAAAAGAGACTATAGTACAGAAACATTTTCTGTTCTCTTAATCTTAGAAAGCTAAATGAGCAGAAATATATTATTTTATTGAATCAATTTGTGTTATTTTACTCACTTAGTTAAATAGGTCCAACCGAATGTGGTTTGTCGTTTTCACTCAAATATTTTCTCTACATTTTCAATGTGTCTTTCTTGGATAAAATAGACTAATAATTATACTTGGATTGACTTTTTTATATTATTATTTCTTATATCTCTTCCTCCCCCCACGATTTTGTAAACTACATACATACTAACAACTTGAATTTGGATTAAACTGTACTCGAACTTTTCAAAATTAAATATAAATATGGTGAAATAAAATTATTTTGTTAAAACTATTGATAAAAGATTAGGTTTTTTGTGAGAATATTTATAATTCTACATTTTCTGGCTTGAGAAAGGTATATTAATTTTTTCCATAATATATAAATTATGTTTCGGAAACAATCAATATGGCAACAAGTATTTAATTTTGAACAAAGTGTTTAAGAGATAATTACTTATAACAATTCAAACTGATGTATATGTACACAAAAAAGCCTAATATTTATGATCTTAATTAAAATATTTTTTTAGTATTTTTCAACAACTGTTTTCCCAAGTACATTTTGTTAATTCGTATCCACTTTTATCTTTCTTAAAATAAATCAATATTTTTTGTAAAAAAAATAGTAACTCTCTATTTAAATATATGTTATATGATTTTTTGAGAAAATTCTAAGATTGAGGAGACATATATATTTGTTCTACAAATCAGGATCCATATTATACTTTAGTAAACGATGAACCTTTATCGCATATAAATTTCGCAAGTAAAATTAATTATGCTTTATTAAATTGCAATTTTTAAAATGGGTTCGACATAGATAAAACAATTTCTTATTATATTTTACCGGAAATTATCTGCGTTATGAGGAAACTTGAAATAACATCTCAAGCAAATGTACGTCTTTAAAAACATGAAAATCGCTTTTTTCTGATCAAATATTGTCTGAAAGTAAATAATGTATTTTTTGAAGTATTTTGAAATTATACTAGTACATATCGTGGTAGTATATCTTAAAGAGAACAAACAAATAAAATGTCACAATCGGGCAATTTCCTTTTGCTTGAAACAATAGAAAAAACCAAGGGAAGTAAATATGCTTTCCGTTGCAGTGTACTTTTCTTTCAGTTTTATTTTTTATTCTTTTTTTTTAGAGTTTGAGAGATTCTGAGAAAAAGAAGGCCGTTTGAAGAAGGAAAACACCCATTCTTTCAACTCGAAACCAGAACGATCCCTTAGGACCCGCTCCACAACAGAAGAGATATACGCGTGAGTGTAAAAGCGGTGTGTTTGCAGAAGATGCTTTTTATTACAAATTTACCATTTAAATGGATATAATTGGTCAAAAAAATGTTTAATAAGGAAAAAGTTTAAATTTTATTTCTACGTGAACATGCTTCAATGAACACCTGCAAGGAATCAATGCTATTCCGATTTTTAAAAAAATAGAAAAATGCAAAATAATTCCTTAAATTTTCCGCATCTAGTCGCATTGAAATTTCTTACAAATAAGTTTGAATCTGAAACTGTATATGCTTCCACACATTTTTTGTTATCATATATTATTTTCGTAGGATGCATAATCTTATAAGTTGGAGCTTATGCATTAACATAACCAATGTGCATAATATACACTTGTGAATTTTAGCAAATATTGAAACATATTATTTATCAATTGATATTTTTTCAGTTCTATGCATTTATAATATGGTATAATTTATGTAACACTTTAATAAAACGTATATATCACTTATTTCTTCTAAGTTTTAATAAGCATTTTATAATTCTCAGAAGACTATACTTATACTTAAGTAATGAGTGATAACTAGAAATTGAAACAATTTTAAGAAAAAAAAAAAAAAGACATGCTTGAAATCTCTAATTCTTAAAATTTTGAATAACTACTATAGAAAGAAAATTTTATGAAATTATATGCCATGTTATGTATTCAAAATATAAAACTTTTTCTGTTTTCATAAGTAGATAATGAAAACAACTTTTATAAGGTAAATTAAATTAGTAGGAGAAGAGGGAGATTAAATATACACATATAATTTTTTCCGAACTTGTAAATATTTGTTTTAGAAAGTTGGAAGTCAGCGCTAATTGAATTACATTTTAGTGTAAACATGTATCTTATTTTTCTACAGTGTGTATTAAAGTATTTAATTCACTTAATATACTAAGGGATGTCAAATATTTAGGCAATAAATATTTGTTTAGCATTAGTTAAGACAAATTTTAAGCTTTAAGTTGTAACAGGTAAGATTTCTTAAGAGAAAAATGCAAATATATTCAGTATATGTCGAAAATGCGTTTTTCATAAGGAAAACACTTCCATTATTGAAGAACACTTTAAACGTGAAAAAAATATATACGCAAATACGTTTTAGTTTTATGAATTTTTAAGCTATTTATAATTTAATTTAATTACTGAGTAAGGTGATACAGTATGCCAATAGATTTATAAAGAAAGAATGTAATTGCTTAAAATAATTATAAATATTAATGAAGCGTCTACATTTTCTTTTGTGGGATAAATTTCTTATTTCTTCTCATAAAATAAGAAATTTTCCTACTCACGCATGCGGATTATCAATATTATCTCTCCCCCTTTATTATGCATTGTCAATTTTGTTTTGCATATAGGAGATCTTTATTATTTATAGTTATTACTTTTTTAACTGACATCACTTAGAATCCTACAACTCAGTTCCTGCAGAATGAAATTGAATAAAACTTTTAATAGAATTTGTGTAAATGATGCAGTCAATGTTTCAATTGGTAAAAAAAAATAGTTTTGAAAATTGCCAAAATATGCAGTAATAAAAATAAAAATAGCAATTCCGAAATAAAATAGTACAAAAATATCTTTATTAACTCACTTGTGGTATCAATGTGCATACCTTGGCCATCAATAATATACGGAAAGCGAATCTCTTTATGCACAGCTGTACGAACTATATAAGTGCTTATATTAGAGACACAGTGAACGAAACTGCCCAACAGCCTGAAATCAGAAGGTTTCAAATATGTCGAGCATTTTTAGAAGGCACCAGGAAAAGTACAAGAAATTTCAAGTTTCTCAAGGAAGCCAACGTGAATTGAGTTCTTGAGTTCCATACATGCTTTGTCGTATGAGCAGTTGCTCCTTATTACGTGTACACTGTGGTAACCAGATAGTCTCTTTCCCTTAATTTCATGACTATTTGTTTCTTCAGGAAGGCGCTCTTTCGTTTTGTGACAGTACATTTAACAAACCAGTCCAATGTGACTTCTTCGAAGAAAGCCCCCCACAAAAAAAGAGAATATTCGCCTTTAAATCAAGTCATAATTCTGCTTATGAAATATCAATTTTGTATACATTTCTTAAGAATTTTGTTTTTAATTTGACGAGCGTTAGATTTAATTAATTTACTTCTTAATATGTATTACTTACTTTGTACATTTATGTATGTGACTATCGTATAGTTTTATTAGATATTATCTTGATTTAATTCAGTTATAAATAATTTTAACATCAATACTTTCTCTTAAAAACAATATATACATTTTGCATATTGTTTTTACATTTTGCTACGCATAATCTGTTTTTGATTTAGTGAAAGAATATGTTTATCAGCAGATGAGAGATTTATTGCTGTAAATCAGTTATATGCCATACTTTATAACGGATTTTATCAGTGAGTAAAATAGATAACTTTTTGGAACTTTTAAATTGATGTGATTTTAATTTTTGCAAAATATATATTTTTTGAAACAGTTTACTTACATTATTTCTAACAGTATTTTCTTTTCTGTATTTTCTAAAGTTTTGATATAGAAGGGGAAAAAGAAATTAGACGTTTTAAGACTATATTTAATCCTATGTATGCCATGCTATAAATTATCTAGTATCAAATGGAAAAAATAAAATAGAAGTTGACTTATTACATCAATTCCAATCAGATATAATCTCATGTAATATAATCTTATAAGTAATAATACAATCTGATCAAATATTATTTTTAACATCTTAATATATATATAACTAAACATTATTCTTCCATAATACATAAAGTCCACGTATATGCATTTTTTGCATGCATAAACAATAATTTAAGCTGCATGAAAGATGACATGTTTTAAGTTCTTTTTATAACTTTCTTCCTTGAAATATAGCCTCACACCATTTTCGCTCTCAAATTGTTAGATATTGTCCCCCAAAAGTATAAAAGTAAAATATAAGGAAGAACAATAAAAGTAAAATTGGACTCAAAAACAAAAAGGCTGTCCAGGAAACTATTTTTCACTTTTCCGAAACGAAAAGGCGTAGCTCGTCATTGTAGCCCCCTGAGAGTTTCCTGATTGGCCGCGAGCTTGAGTGACATAGAATGGACACTTACACGCGCCACACTTCGTGACAGGGAATTGGGGAAAGAAGAAAAATTGGGAAGATCTACCCTCTTTAGACCATCAACTTTCAAATGGACTTTTGCCAGCTTTATATACTGGATGTGAACTCTCGAGTTGGAATTTCGAGACAAGTTCGTATGCTTATTTTTTAGTATAAATTTTGTTATTAAATGAGTTAGATAAATTAGAAGCAACGTTCATTGAATTTCAAATAATGAATGAGGTTCACACAAAAAGGGCAACTATTGCATACTGAGAATCTATTGCGTTTTTTTTAGTATTATAAGTGTTATAAATATCAGTTTCACTAACTTAAATTTTTTTAAGAAAACTGTGATTTTTTCGGCATAATTGCAGTTAATCTGGTGGTATGTGTTATCTTTTTACATACACCTAAGCAGTTTATTTCTATAAAAAAATAGTATTCAATTCAGAAGTTTGAAAAATAATTTTCATGTCAAATATATGGATGTCAGAAGGTGAATCATTTGATACAATAAATGTACAACCTTTATTTAAGCGTATAGTAACCTAAATAAAATAAATTGTTGGTATTGATTTTCAATTAATATTGATAAATTTAATTTCGGGTCAATGATTTTTAATTCAAATTATTAAAAATTATTATTATTTTCTTTTTTTTTTTTTTTGGAAAAAGCACTTTTGACATTTTGAAAGATTAAATCGTTTTAAGTCCAAAACATTTAAAAATTTTAACATACCTTTTTATGATAGGTCATTATTAATATATTTCAACGTATAAACTTAATTCACTAGCTTTTAAAAATAAATAAATATAGCAGTATACTTATGCAAGAAGTATAAAAGTAAATATTTAATAAACAAACTGTGTTGTCTGAATTCTCTTAAGCATACAAAATTTGCTCAAATTTGTTTTTTTTAAAAATATTCAACTGTTTGTATTCCTTAACACTGGAAAGTCCATCAGTGTCGATTTGACACCAGAACCCGTTAATTTTTTACTCATTTCCACATTTTGCAAGAAATTTGAAAATGTTTTGGATTTTTAATTATTTTCAATGCTAATCACATTGTAAACGTTTTGTGGTTCTAGGTTAATTAGGAGAAATTTTACAACTAAATATATCCAGAACGTTTTCTGGTGACATTTTGACATCAAGGCAATTTATCATCCTAAATAGCTGTAGTTTATCATTACTATTAGTAAAACAAACTTACCAAAGTTATATCACACATTTATTTGACCTTGAATAGAGTGATATTTGGTTAACAGAGGAAACGAATCTATGATTTTGTTTTAAAATTGTTATGTCTGTTTGTTACTACACTGGTGTGCAAAACTTAAGCAACAATGTAAGCATTTAGCAGATAGCCATGGAATTGCAGAAAGGGAGGTCTGGAGATCAGTACAGTGAACAAGTAAGTCAGTAGAAACGTCATGCGTATGCAAATATCAGGAACTAAACGTCAGAAACGATGTGAGGGTGCGCAAAACGCGTGATGTCGGCGCGTGCTGCTCAACAGTAGTATAAAATTAAAGACGGAAACGCAATTCAACATATTCGTTGCAAGTGCCAGTGAGTCAGTTCGTGAAATATGGCTAGAAGAAATCACCTGGACAAATTCACACGTGGAAGAATGATCGGAAAGCTGGAGGAGGGACGTACCGTCACCAATGTAGCTGCAGAGTTCGGAATCAACAAAAGTGTCGTTTCGCGCGCTTGGAATGCGTTCCAAACCATTAGTATAGCTGTTAGAAAGGTTGGTGGTGGCTGCCCGAAGACGACAACTGCCGGGGAAGAACGATATATCATCCTGCAGGTGAAAAGAGCAGTTAGCAAGCGTCATTGCTCAGCAACGGGGCGACAAGTGTCCCGGTTTACTGTGACCAGACACCTTCACAAACGGGGTCTGTTCGCCCCCCTGTTGGAAGTTGACCACCGACGTCACCGTTTACAGTGGTGCAAAGAGCACAAAAACTGGAGAACTGTCAATGGAGTCGTGTCCTCTATACGGATGCGAGTCGGTTCAGTACCAGAAGTGATTCTCTAGGCGTTTTGATTTGGGGAGAGATCGGGACACGGTTTTATAGCAGTAACATCAAGGAAAGAGACCATTACGATGGTCCTGGAGTTCTTGTCTGGGGAGGCATTATGCTGAACGGGCGAACTGAGCTCCACATTTTCGATAGAGGGTCTGTAATCGGGGATCGCTGTTGTGAGAAGGTACTTCTTCCCCATGTGCGTCTGTTCCGAGGTGCCATTGGCCCAGTCTTCATTTTTATGGATGACAATGCACGGCCACATCGGACTCTTGCTGTTGAGGAGCTGCTGGAAAGTGAAGATATCACTTGAATGGATTGGCCAGCGTACTCCCCAGATTTAAATCCCGTCAAGCATGTGTGGGAGGCTTTGAGGAGGCGTATTGCAGCATGCTGACATCACGCGGAGAACACCCAACAACCCAAACAGATGCTGATTGAAGAATGGGCACTCCTATCGCAAGAAATGTTGCACCAGCTGGTTCTGAGTATGCGGAGACGGTGCGAAGCAACCATTGCAGTGAAGGGAGGGCATATACCATATTAAGGAACATCTGCTTGTTGTTCTTCCTATTGGATAGACCATCATGAGTCACGATACTATGCGTTCAATAAAGCTTGTTTCCGTTTGATTCCATGCCGTATGCATTGTATTCCTTTTTCAGCGCCGATGATTTCGTCATCCTTTACATACATAATACTCTCCCTCATTTATGAATTTCATGTCTCTCAGATGATTTTTCGTGAAGTTATGGCAATAAACCCACCTGTTGCTTAAGTTTTGCACACCAGTGTAGCATTTATTTATCTACTCATAAAAAAAATAATAATTTGATTTTCGAACCTTGTGCAGAGCAAACGCTCTGAAACGATGAATGGTAGTTAACGTCTAAGCATTGATGGAATTGCTAATTTATTGAGAGAGATTTCTCAGAATGAATCGGATGGTGTGGTGAGCTATCTTGCTCTAACTTAGATCCCGATAAAGACAACATAAGAGTCAGCGAAAGTAACTGCAAAGAATCTGGAGAAAGCACAAATGTAATTGATAATATTCCTGTAAATCCTGATATATATATATATATATCGCTAAGGATGGCACGGAAAGGATACCGCATAATGGTAATGTTCCTGGCTGATTTGCGGCTCGAAATGTTCTGCGACAAAGCAGTGGTTCAACAAGCTTCGTGAAACATATTGTCGATGCCACAGTTTCTTATCATATAATGGGTTATAAAATATGTTATTACATGAAATAATATTAAAAAGTCTTAACACTGAACAATGCTGAACTGTAGTCCTAAAAGTATTCAGTTGAAACATTTATTTTATATATTTTATATCGCTGTTTTGAAATGACACCGGTAGACATTTAAGGGTAATCGAAATCCCGGAAGCTCTAGTGTTAAGATAAATCTCTTCATTAAGTATGAAAATTATTGAACACTTAATATAAATATTTTACTACATTGTAAATACGAATAATCTGACACTTATCTAATTTTAATTATTCTAGAACTTTCAAAACAGTACATACTCAGTAAACTTGAATACGTTGCGTCTATTGATTAAAATTAAATGGGATTGCTAAGTACGTGCAACGTTTTTAAAGAATAAAGTATACATTTGCTAGTTTTCTTGTTGAAGGAATTATTACCAAATCACAGATATAATCACGTGTTTTCCCTTTTAGGTTCCTGATATAGTTAGTTGTTCGATTTGAGAACTTCACTTTGTGAAGGAGCCACGATGCATCAAACAGGATAGTTAAATATATCTAAAGGTAGAGAGATAAAAGATAATCAAACAAGGTATATATCGACGTGTTAGGAGGTAGTATGGAAAGAGCTTGATAATCATATAGAATGATTGCCTTAGTACATATATTTACTGGCATTCATCAGTAAATAGTAAGGGTCATAGAGACAGCCGCTTAGATTCATCGCTGAGACACTCACATAATTGCTTGACTCTTTTAATATTTACTTAGGTTCAACAATAGAAAACGTTTTAATACTATAGTTGCTTCATAGATATTTTGAACTGAGTTAAAAAATTAGAAAGAAATATTAATTTAACACTTAACTTAGTAACTTACTTAAAAAAGTAACTTGCTTTAAATATCTGTTATTCAAAAGTAACATATACATAATTTAATACTTATCTTGACCGTGTTTTAATACTTATCTTGAACATGTTGTAGCTTTAGCATCAAAGTACATTAATCCATTCAATCCACTGTTATTGTATGCGGAGGGGTGGGGGAGCACGATGAAAATAAAGTCACAATTATTGAAAGTTTGAGAAGAACTGGCGTATACTATTTTTTGCGCAATATCTTTTCCTCTAGCCATTTACACATTGCCATTCTCGGCTTATGAAAACTAATTTTTCTTTTGCTGAAAACACTAAGTAATCACCATAGTTTACTGAATTTCTAATATTGTTGATTAAAAGTCTTACTAAATGTAACAACCCAGTACATGGAGTATAACAATAAACGTACATTTAAATTTAAAGACTACCTTTTACACCATACGGAAGCTGTTTACAGCAGTGCTTCTCAAACTTTCAATACTTGCGACCCAATTTTCAATCATTCTTTTCATCGCGCCCCCCACCCCGACACAATAATAATGTATTGAATGAAATAATAATGTACTTTGATGCTAAAACTACAGTACGATCTTAATTATACATTACTTAATTTATCAAGATAATTATTAACTTTTGTAAGTTACTTTCAAGTAATAGATATTTTAAGTAAGTTATTTTTAAGTTATAGATATTTAAGTGATTTATTTTTAAGTTATAGATGTTTTAAATAAATTATACTTTCAAATAATAATGAAAGTATTATGTTGCTTTTCTTTTCTAACTTTTAAATTGGATTAGATAAAAATAAAAGTGCAACGCGTATTTTTATTATGTCATAATGCATTTTTGCTTCACTTCCTTTAAGTAAATTTTAATTTTTTAAAATAATTTATTCTTGGCAAGGGGGCGTACCCCATAGTCCTTTTTTGTGATACCTATGAGATTCCGTATTTTATTAATGAATAAAAATGAATAAAACATGATTTTTAGATACTGATAGAACATATAAATGATGTGCATTTCTTAAATTTCAATGTATATTAAAGTAGATTTAATTACTCATTCGTAATCAATTCATAATCCGTTTGAAGAAGAATAAGTTATGGCATATTTTTTTACTATCGTTATTCCGGAAACACTGAACAAAAACAACTGTGAAAATTGTATTAATCATTATGCTGCTTTTCTAATCAATTCCATAGATTTTTCAAACTAACCATAGTTCATGAAACATATAATTATAAAATGGCTATCAGAAAAAAATCCAAAGAATAGTGCGGATATATGTATGTATTTCATAAATATATGGCATAAAACTATATCTAAAAACTTGCAAGAATCAAATTATTTAATTTTATTTAATCATGAAATGAGCTGTTTCTACTTTTTGAAACTTTTTCACCTTTTCTCGTACGAAAAGATTTTATTATTTTCGCGAGAACTGTTAATTATATGTATTATTAAATTTGCTGCTACCATTTGATGAGTAACAAAAAAAAAAAAAGCTTTTCCTTTTCTATTGATAATTGTATGACAATTGTTCATGCACAGTTCAGTAGTTGGATTTAAAATTAAATGCTCCGTTTTTCTTGTGAAAAGTTAGGAATATTTTTTCTGAATATATTTAGGAACCAATTTATATGTAAAAAATCTTAAATCCTTAAAAATAACGTACAATTAAATAAAACAACCTACAATATATCAATGGTGCGGTTTAAAACTTCCTCAGATTACTAAGCAATTCGAAATAATTTTTTTGATTAGAAAATAAGTATTAAAAATAACTAATAAAAAATTATTTCCTTTTAACGTTACTTACTCTGCATTACTTAAGCGAAGCGTTTTGGTCTGTATACAGAGAAGTCTTCGAGAAAGAAACGGAACTCCTTTTTGAATAACTCGAGTTCTACTTCCTTGCCTAGAGCTGTCAGAGCGTCTGTCTTAGATTTGCCACTCATCTTGACTATTTACAGATTTACCTGTATAGAATGAGGATGACAGATTCATATTCCTGTCCATTTTGTGAACATGATGCTTCCCTGACTGGGGGTCACTTTAGTACATGTCATACAGTTCTACACTACTTTTCTTCAGATGTTATTCACTGGGACATTGACGATTACACATATCGTTTTTCATTGTTTGTTGAATTGACGGAAAAGTCGAAGATGAGCACTAGGTAAAAGATGAATTAAAACTATTTTTAAGGGGAAATGTTATAAGCCATTCCACATTCTATTACTACAAATAAATTTTGGAGAATATTCTGTTTGAAATTCATTTCATCAGATTATATTTATAAAGAAGTGTTAAATTCTATGCGAATGTGTGAAATTATCGGAAGTACCTTAAGATTAATGGAACACAGTATGGTAATATAAGATTGGTAATAACTACATTAAAATTATGGCCAAAAAAAAATCTCCTGGAACTTACTAGATAAGGGAGATTCAACTTCGTTCACATTTTTTAATTTACAAAATACTCCAAAGAGATCATATACCTAGGAATAACACTAAACCCCAAACTTTGGTCTAAAAACGAAATCTACAGTACCGAATAGATAAAATAATAACATATTTATCATAATAATAACATAATAAAATAATAACATATAATAGTATTTGTAACAAATCATGATGTATTTCTTTCTAAAGCGTTATTTATTAATGAGCCATTACTGCTCTGTTGATATCTGGTAGAAATTTTACTTACAATTATTAAATACGCTCTAAAACACTTCGAATTAAAATTATAAAATGACAAATTTTGATTTAGTTGACTATAACAACAGTAATAGAATTTGTCATAAAAACAGATGTGTGGAACTTTTAGAAATTGGGGGTGGTTAAGTAACGCAAACGGAATTGTGTTCAGGAAGTGAAATTTGATTCCCTTTCCACCCCTAGGCACAGTTCAGTTATTCACTATCTTGGATGTTCAATCGTAGATTAGGTAGCAACTACTAGCCACTAAATGTAAAATAAACGAGAGAAGGATTGCCAAATATATAAATAAAAAGTCATTCATAACAGACATGAGCAATTTTTCCGCGAGAAATATCCGATTTGCATGCAAAGTGTAGTACACAAGGATTTAGCTGTATGGGACTAACTGTATGTAAGAATGTAAAGTACTATAAAAGCTCTGGTTGTCTGAATTAATCGTATTTCCGTTATTGACAGGTGTAGAGATGATCAGCTATACTAATCATTGAATGGTTGATATCTATTTCATTTATGGCTTTGCAGATGGGAATGCCCTGAATGCCTGGTGACAATACGGGGAACGACTTCCTCCGAGACGCTTGCATAACCGAAAAAAAATTCGGGTGCTTGCATCAGTGTCTCAGAGAAACCAGTTCATTTGTCAGTGGGATGCACGACACAAGGCGTAATAGGAGTGTGACGACACATAAACTTGAAGAACATGTGTTGCGTGAATTTGAGGAGCAACCAGAGACGAGTAAGGGAATGTATCCGCCACCACAGATGTGAACCGCATGACGATTCAGCGACCCTATCATGTGCAGCGTGATCACGCCTTAAAAGCAACCGACCATCAGCCACGTGTCGATTTTTCACGACTGGCTGAACAACCAGACTTTCCGCACACGTGCTATTCATCGATGAATGCAGTTTCAGTCGGGAAGGCATTTTCAGTGCGCACAATGCACACAGCTGAACGTACACTAATCGTCGCGTTATTCGTCCTCGTTCATATCAACGGCGTTTCAGCGTCAATGTGTGGGCCGGAACTATGCCCGATCATGTGATCGGGCCATATTTTCTGCCAAGGTGCATGGATGGCGGAATGTATCAGGTATTTCTACAAGAGGTGCTTCCAGTTCTATTGCAAAAAGCTCCATCCAATATAGTGGCCGTGGTAGTCAAGTGGTATAGGTATCGGATCGTCACGAGTTCGAGCCCAGTACCATTAAAATCCCACCGTGTAGGGCAGCGATGCACGTTAAATATGTCGAGAGCTGAAATGTCCTCCTGTTGGTGTGGTGTGGTAATTAGGAGAGGAGGTGCCAGCTCAGGTGCCGTTCACGTCACTTGACCATGGTTCAAAATCACGTGGTCCGTCGCCAAAAACCCTCGTGCAGCTGAACATTGCGACTTTAATATTCAATCAATCAATCTCTCCATCTATCCAATATATAGGCTCGTATGTGGTTCGAACATGACGGAGCGCCTGAAATGCGAAGTGCATTGGAAACAGCATATCCAGGCTGATGGATTGGACGGGGTGGTCTGATAAATTGGCCGGCACTGTCACCCGATCTCTCCTGCCTAGATTTCTTCGTCTGGGGCCATATGAAGAGTCTTGTTTACACAAGCCTCGTCGAATACGACGAGGCCCTGGGTGCGAGGATTTCCGTGGTAGCAGGCGATATCCGGGAGATGCCGTGGGTATTTTTTTAATTCTCGACAGCCTTTCTGATGGCAGTGTGGTGCCAGCATCCTTGGTAGTGGACGTTTTTTTAAGAAGTTTAGGAGATTCCACAAGAAAATCATGCTTGTACTATTTTCTACGTGTCATCATTCACTCAAACTTTATTCATGCGCAGTACGTGCGTACATCAAATTGTTTCTTTTTATTTGGATAGATGAAATTGCTCATGGCTATTCTGAATATTTTTTTTAATTTTGTCATCTCTATCGTTTATTTTTTCTTGTAGGTGGTATTAGTTGCTGTCTGGTCTACAACACCAAGATCGGGAATTCCTGAATTCAGGGGGGGGGAAGAGTTTTACATTTCACCTCTTGAACACAATTCTATTTGCGTTACTTAACCATCCCAACGAATCAGATTTTGAGCTCAAAATTCAAGTTTAAGTATAAGCTTTTGAAAACATTTCATGTGATACAAAAAATAACATTAAACAATAGTTGTTCGTTACTCCAAATTCTAAAGCGTCCTATATCAACATTTTTCATAACTTTATCTTTAAATTTATTTTTCAAGAAAATACCGACAAAAAGAATAATTTTAGCGAAAACTGCTAACAAATCGACTCATTTTTCCGCTTTTTATAATCATTTGAAATTTTGGATCCTACACTTTAATGGTGCCTATCTCCTTCGGAAGACCTTTGGGACCCTAAGTTTCCTATATAATATTTTTTTTGTCTTGATGTGTACTATCAAGAGATTAGGCACACATGTATCGATGACACATGTATCGATGTACACATGTATCGACATGTATGTATCGATAGGCAACAATATGAAAATTCATGAACAAATTATTCATTTTATCAATCTACTTCGAAAAGATTGTTCAAAAATTATTGAATGAACTTCTTTTTAAACTAATAGGAGGAGTCTTTTTCCAGTTCCAAAAAAAACATACCTTTTAATTTAAAACATTCATGATTTTAACTTAGGGAAGAATTGGAAAACATGTGAATGTTTTTTTTGAGAGAAAGAGTTTTAAAACATTTGAAGTAGCACTTTTTAAAATGTTTTTTGGGAAAGCCAAAGCACTGATAATATTCTGAACAAGCACAAACACAAAATGACCTTTCTCTTATTAGGTCGCTGGACATCGAGTTATCATATGCAGTGAAAAATGAGATAATTTGGGCTCTACAGGGTTTTCTAATCCTTTTATTGGACTAAATTTTGAGACTTCTTAATTTGAAGAAAATCTTAAGATAGCGAAAGGTTTGTGGAATGTTTACTCTGCAGCCTCCTCGAAGAACATATTTTAAAGGCAATATCAAAAACAGAAACACTAACATGAATTGCATAAACTGTACTTTCGAAAATAAATTAAGTTTGGTATTTTATAAATGAATCAACATATAAGTAAAACAAAAAATTATGAGATGTTTTTACATCGAAATGAACTTCGAGCACGTAAAACTTCGAAATCGAAGTTGGGAACAAACATATTTTAAAAATACTTTTCAAACATCGAAATGCAACGTGAACGTTTTCTTTAAAGGAAGGAAATACTTAAAATCTTGATATTTGACTGCCTTCTGTAATAACATAATTTATTTCGAGGGAACTAGAAGAAAAAAAAATATTAAAAATACATAAGGAGTTTGCTATTCAGAAGATTCAAATTAAGTATCAAAAGATTTCGATAAAGCTATCCGATCATTATCATTCATCGTATAGTTGGAAGTTGTTTTATATTCATGAAATCATTTTAAAGAATGTGTGTGAGTACAATATTTAAAAGATAAATTTGAAAATTCTTTTTAATTTTTTTTCTTTTTAATTTTTTTTTCCAAACGAAGGAAATAAATTTATGATCTGTTTGGGGGTATGTTGTGTATGCATGGTTAAATTTTGTCGATAAATTAGATGTTATGGAAAAATGGAGGTATGCTAAAAATCCCCCAATTTTCTGAAGACACAAAGAAAATAATAATTGATTTACGAAAAGATTTTAATTAAGGACATTTGTTAAAAATAAACAGATAGGTAACAACGTTAGCGGAAAAATGTAGCAATTCGTGCCGACTTCTTTTATATTGAGCATTTTAATATGATGAACGCAATTCAACAAGTTAGTGACAAACAAAAATGGTATAAAAATTAGATAGGAACATAAAAATAATATAAATTAAATAGTTTTCGAATAGTAATGTAATCATAAAATTAGCATAGTAAGTGCAGTTTTGAACTACATGGGGCAAAAATAACCTGAACCAATTTAACTGAAAAAAAATGAAAATAAAATGACAACATTAATATTAATTCAAGTCAAAAAATTAAATTCAAAATAGATAAACTAGTCTTATTGATCATGCCGTCATTAATAGAACGAATACTTAATCCGGAAGATGTTTGAGTCAAAATATATCTGAAACAGTTAAATTAAACCAGAGTGGAACTTATGAACACTAAAAAGGAGGAAAGTTAGTTTGACTGAAATGTATCAAAAATGCAAAAACCGAAGTATTTAATTCTAGCAATTTATGTTGCTAGAAGTAAAATTAAACTGTTGAAAAATAAGTTTTTATTTTAATTTCTTATCGTATGAGAGCTGCAATTTTGCTTAAAAAACTAACAAAAACACATTTCATTTAAAAAAATATATACAGGGTAATGAGGAACTTGAAGGTATTCAGGCACAAGGTGAAAGGTGGTGTCGTATCCATTCTCGGAAAAAATATAAAGAAAAAAAATTACGTTGTGCTTGGTTAAGTGAGAACAAGCACATTTTCGTAAGTGTGAAAAATTGACACCCGTATCACATCCTTCGTTAATATGACAACAAATTTAACGATTTCACAATGATGTGTTCTCTAACATCCCCTTACATAGCCATACTATTAAACGGAGTCACAAGTCGGAGAAAGAAATATGCTGGTTTGGTTAAAATTAATGTAATTTATGTGAGTCGGAGTTTTCTAAAAAGGTATCACCTGACTTTGACTCTCCAGTAAAAAGAAAATGTTGAGTACAACTCCAAGCAAGTTTCTCAAAAATCGACCCATTTAATTAAGACTCCAAAATGTTATAACACTTATTATTTTATGTGCATAACAATCATTGATTTTTTTTATTATTTTTATAGGATATCAACATTTTAAAAACACCTCTGTGTTTATATCTTCCACCACATCAGTAGGTATTGTACACGAAACAAAGGATAATCCAGTGAACCCTCCAAACATGTTGAACTTTCATTGTTACAAATAATAATTTTGTTGGGTAATATATAACTAAATCGAAGAATTTCCTTTGTGCACGTGTTTATTCCGGCATCACTCGCGCGAAAAAAAAAGTTCTCGAGTATGATATTTCACACCCAAGGGTTTTTACCGTAATATTTGTATGCAAAAGTTAAAAAAGAAGAAAAACAGGAAATACAATACGTTGTGACGGTCTCACGCGTCTTTTCCTCAATATGTCCTTTAGGTTCTTTGGGGCGAGAATTAATGGCAACTCTTATCCAACCAAATCCAAGAAGTGAAGGAAAGATGTAAATTAAGAAACTTTTAAATATCAGAAGTTAGAGTAAGCGCGGTGACAATTGGTAGAATGTAAAGATAATCCGTGGTTTAAACGTGAAGAGGTTTTGGAAAACGTTACGTGGCGGCTAACAGAAATTATATGTGATAAGGAGCAATTAAGTGAAGGCGTATACCATTGCACTTGAGTAATTGCTTAACTTCGTATGAAATTATTGTGATAGCTACTTCAGACTACATCAAGGTAGTATTGACTATTTAATATTAGGATTTGTGATAGTATTGGATTTGAGTTTAGGCGAATCAGTTATTGATAGTGGTCCGGGTTAAGTAATTTCGGTAATATTTATATGTTGTGTGTTTTGCCACCGTAGATTCTCTCATATATATTATTAAAATCTATTTTGTTAAAAATTTAAGATAAAAATCTTAATAAAGTCATATTAAGATTATGCAGGCTCCTAGTTCTTCCATTAATCTTACACCTCTAGCTCCCGCTGATAATGAAGGGGATGATTACCCGAGGTGGTCGACATTACAATGTGTTTAACATTTTCTCACGTACATTTAGTATTTCTGTTATCTTTATAAGGGCATTCAGTACATTGTTTATATACTCCTTAAGTCTCGTCGAGAGTTAGTGCGATACTTTCCCTGGATCCTAATATATATATATATTTAAATCTGTATCTTTTTAAAACTAAACATATAGGAGTAAAATTTGCTGTTTTTTAAACTCAAAAATTTTGGAATTTCTTTTTTATTTTTCTCTTATTGTTCCAGCAATAGTTTTATTTTACTTCAAAAATTCATCTGAAAGTAGATAAGATATGTAACAGTTATCTCTTTTAAAATTATGTTTATCCCAAATATTTTTTGTCTGTACATATAAAATATTTATTTTCAACAATGTCTCCCTGTTCTAAATCGGGATTGATTTCAGTGGAGGAATCATACTTGCTGTTATACATTTTATCATTTCATTCTTTCTCAACATAACAGCGAAGAGAATTTCTTCATCCGAAAAACTTTTATACTATATATATATATATATATCTATTAAATACTGCATCTATTAAATTACTTAAATATCACATTTTTTCATCATAACTACAATAATACACCATAACATAAGGAATATTTAAAACGTGTTCCTGCATTCTGAAATGTAACGGTAATTTGCGCGCGGGGTATGATATATATTGTTGCGTAGATCCAGGTTCGTGGATTTTATGCAAAACAATCACAAAGAAAATAAACATTTCTTTAAGAGCGATGCGGATTTATTATCATTAAATCCAATCCTTTCAATACAGGATTCAGCAGCAATATTCACAGAGTAAATCTCTGAAGTTCTTCACACCTTCAAAAGCATTCGAATTCAATTGCCATTGTTTAAAAATACACATATGTAACATATAATTCACAAGCACAGTCTAGTTAATTGCTAGTCAAAACAATGTTTACTCCTCGCTGGTTTAATCAAGACTGATTGCCGTATCGGCGATCATCTTTATTTATAGTCGCGACAAAAACTTCCAGAAATATAACGGCCCGTGACATTAGTGGAGAGAACCACTACATTCTAGAAGATTCCTGAGGATTCTGAACTCGCCAACATGGTCGCCAAAAATGATTCCAACGTGGCTCTACCGCCAAGATTTCCCCAAATTCTCATTGAGTCGCCATTATTACGGGGTGGCATTGCTTGTGAGTAGCCCAATTTTAACATGAAATAAATATAACATAGAGTAATATAAATGCATTAAAAACACAAATACAAATTATTTACACTATTTACACAAAATTTGCAACAATATTTAGATTTCTCTTACAAGCTAAGGCTCCTCAAATGATATGACCTTAAAGTCAGCTACACAAGAAACTATTCATTTTTCAAAAGAAAAAGATTTAGGAGTGTTGAAAAAGGTTAGACGGTGGGTATGACACACCCTTCTCGAGAACTGCCGTTTAAAATAATATCTGAAAATATTTAATAATAATTGTGTTGAATTTTTCATACAAGTGATGTATGTACATATATATATACGAGGTATTACACAAAGAAACTCGTGAATGGCAAAAAAAGTCGTTGTATATATGGAATCAGTTTTCCGTGACATTATCATTTTCAAAATAATTTTTACTAGCATTCACACACTTCTGAATACGGTACTGTCATTATTGGTAACAATTCTGGAACGAGAGGTTTTTGGAAGGCCCTTCTTAAGATTTTCCGTTTTCGCCTGAACCTCTTCAACTTAGGTAAACTGGGCTCCCTTTAAGTAAGATGTAATTGTAGGAGTTAAAAAAAGGCGCATGAGGCTAAATCAGGTGGAGAAGGAGGAATCTCCATCATTTCTAATGTTTTTCTGGTCAGAAACCGCTAAGGTGTTTCAAAGGTGTTAACTTTGTCCCGAGAGATTAAAATATAAACAATTTTCAAACAGCTACAATTCCTTCAAATTTATATTAAATAATTTGAATCTTTTACACATTATTTGCAAATGACTACGGCTTCAAAAATTTACAGAATGTTTGAAATATAATCATAATTTAAAAAATTATAAGCATATGAAAATACGTAATAAATATTAAAAAACATTTGCGTTGCGCACGTTTTATTCTAAAATAGTAGCCTCTTATATATCTTTATCTTTATGCATAAAAATTACGTGTCACAATGTTTTTGTCCACGATAAACTCCAAAACTATTCAACCGATTTTAATATAATTTTGTGTATTGTGTGTGATTTTGTCCAAAATAAAATATAGGATAATTTTTTTAATTAATGGTGTCATAATTTTTTATTGCCCGATATGTGAAAATTCCGGGAAACGGGAAAATAAGCAAAATGTCGCAATGTGTGTGTGTGTCTGCAGAAATGGATTTTGTTGATCAAAGTGCACGAAAAGAGAATGCATGGCGTATTTCGGCGCATGGAATCCGAATTTTGTATCAGTTTCCCATTTTACCTGGAGATTTGGCGGATAATGCCGGTTAACCGTATTTTAGACACATCGTGGCAGAGGCTTACCTTAAAAGACTTGGAGCACGTAAACTTGGTCCCTGACGTATTTCAAAAAGGGTAATCCGTATCTAATATCCTATATGAGAAATTTCCTTAGCTTTGCCGGATAATTCCTGACGACCGTCTATTACGCGAACCGTGGCAGGTGCTTACCTTTAAAGTTTTAGAGCAAAAAAATTGTGTTTATGGTATATTTCAGGATGGTGAACGATATTCTGAAATCAGATTTTAGAAATTATTTTAACTTTACCGAATAATGCCGGAGGGCCAGCTATAAGTGAACCGGGCCCAGAGCTTACTCTAAAAGTCGTATAGCAAAAAAGAGCTTTTCTGATGTGCTTTGAGATGGCGAACGTGAATCCAAAATTGAATTTTAGAAATGTTTTTGACTTTGCCGAAAAATGCCGGTTGACCATATTTCAGACAAACTGTGTCAGAAGCTTACCTTAAAATCCTTGGAACACGAAAACTTGGTCCCTCTCCTATCTTGAAACGGACTATCTGAATTCGATATCCTATCAGAGAAATTCCCGTAACTTTGCCGGATGATTCCGAACGACCATATTTTACGCAGATCGTGGCAGGGGCTTATCCTAAAAGTCTTGGTGCGTGAAAAGTGTCTTTCTGGTCTTCTTCAAGTTGGTGAACGAGAATCCGAAATCGAATTTTAGACTTCCCCAAATTTGGCCGGATAATGCTGGAGAACTCTAATCCCCCCTGTCCCAGGAACTGAACTCACTGGCTCGATTGCAACAAAAGTTATCTCCGGTTGCGTCTAGGGGAGGGAAAATTAAATCTCATACTTCAGAAACTCCAGTAACTTTTGCAGGATATTACCGGAATTAGGTGGAAAGGCTTTGCACTCAAGTCCGGCTTTCATTCCCTCTAGAAACTGTAGGTGCACGCAATGGGGCATCAAAAGTCAGTCCCGTGTGCCTTTTGGAATGTGGAGTGATAATCTGAAATCGATTTGTAAGAGTTCTGATAACATTGCCGGGTAATGCCGTACGACCATAATACTCATGGACAGTGGCACTGGTCTAGCTTTTAGAAGTAGGAAAGCAAAAAGTGAGTTCTGATCGGAATCGCTGATCTGAACATTCCCATCCGATTCAAGAAAAGCTCATAACTATGTGTAAAACACCTGACAATTACATTGTGAAATAATGCCAGATCCGTATTTTACGTGAACCATGGTATACGCTTACCTTAAAATTCTTGGGCTGTGAAAAGTGATAACATGGTGTTTTTTGGGTTGGGTACAAAAATATGAAATCGAATTATGAAAGTTTCCATAATTTTACCCGATAATACAGGGTGCGGCCGTAATGCCCCCTTTCAAGACTGAACTTGCAACGGGTAGATGCATCGAAAGTGGTCACCGGATACATCTCGCTGTAGGGAACTAGAATCTGGGATTGGATTTCAGAAATTCCCCTAACTTAGCTGGGTATTCCCGGATGAGGTCGAATGACTTTGCGTTCGAGAATCGCGTCCGGTTGTTAATTTCCTATAGCAACTACACTTGCAGGCACAGCATTGCAAAAATACGACTGCAATAGGAAATTACATTGGCAATTGCAATTTCATGCATTGTTGTCATTTTGTTAGATGGCGAACAAAATACACATTCCGCATTCAAGCTGTCATTAGACATTCATAAGAAACCAGGCGTAATGTGTAAAGTTGAAAAAAAGCGGTTTGGCTACGGTATTGCAAAGGAATCCATTCATAATCAGATGAGTGTACCATATTCTTTAAACATTCATTCGATGCATTTCATAGAACTTTGCAAGATTTAAGTGGGAGAAAAAAATATTCAGTGGTACTGTCCTTCTACTGTGTGGTGATTTCCAACAGACATTGCCAGTCTTTCCTCGCACTACTTTTGCTTACGAGATTAACGCATGTTTAAAAAAAATTATGGCGAAACGTCGAAACATTTCAATTGACCATAAACACACGAGTACAATTACAAGTTGATCAATCGGCGCAATTATTTTCTAAATGCTGTATATTATAAACGATGAAGAACTGCATCTCAAACTGCAAACAACTTCTGCACTGCTGTTCAAAAAAAATGAACTGATTGAGAGTGTCTTTCTGAATATAGTGAATAGTTATCTAGATAATGATTGGTTCTGTAATCTTGTTACTCAAGCAGACAATATGTTAATGTTAATGAAATAAACTTCCAGATATAGAGTTGTTGCCAGGTGATTCAATGACCTTTAAATTAATAGACACTATTGTTGATGAAAACAAAACTTTAAATTTTACAACTGAGTTTGTGAATTATATGGATATATCAGGAATGCATAACCACACAATCTTCGGTTTAAGATTGGTTCACTGGTTATTTTGCTGCGTAACATAAATCCACCTAGATTTGCAACGGTACATGTTTATTCATCAAAATAATTACCGGAAAACAACTTCTTGAAGCAAATATTTTGATTGAAAAGTTTAAAGAAGAAATCATCCTGTAGCCACGTATTTCACTGATATCGCCAAAATCACCAATACCATTCAAAAAGCTTCCAATTCCCGATTCGTTTGGTTTTTTAGATGACCATTAATAAATCTCGAAGCCAAACAATGTCCATTTCGTGTTTGAAAATCCATGTTTCTCGAATGGGCAACTATATGTTGCATGCTCACGTATGGAGAGAACGTCGAATCTATTTGAGTTAACAAAAGACGAGTTACCGAAAAATATTGTGCACCGTTTAGAGATTAGTTACATTAACTTATTTATTGTTATACTTTAAAATGATATAAAATAATATTAAAAATTGATAAAAATCAACGTTATATAGTCATCTCATTCATAAAATTAAATCTTCTTATGTTGTTACTTAACAATTCGTAAGTAATTCATGCATGATACTATAATCAAAAAGGAGATGAATAAAATGCAAAATTATAATCATTATGTTGTTTTATGCTGAATTTCAACTCTTCGAAATTGTAAACGAAGCTTAATTCGACTACATTGAATGGCTTAGAATAACATTAAATCAACGTATTAAAACAAAGGCACAGCAACGCGTGGCCGGGTCAGCTAGTAGAAGTATAAAATATACCATACTCTTTAAGCTCTACATCATTTAAGAATAATATATCTTTTGTATTTCAAAATATTTGAGAAATATAGAATTTTTTTTAAAAAATTAAAATGTATATATATATATATATATATATAGTTTTTTTTATTTTTTTTAAATGTAATTTATTATTCTACTAATATAAAATGACTACAGAGTAATAAGGATACATTTAACTTTATAAATAAACTTATAGCTGGTAATTAAACTACTGTTTTACAAAATAGCATGCGCAACGTAAAACTTAATATATATTTCTTATAGAAATATTTCTTATTTACATATGCATATGAGTTTTCAAATTATGATTATATTTTAAACATTTTATACTTTTTTGAAGCCCCACTCCGTTATGAATAATGTGTAAAAGATTTGAATTATTTAATATTAATTTCAAAGAGTTATATACACTGCTGGACAATTGCTAAGGACGGATAACACTATCATCCATAGAAACCACAAAATGAAAGGAAGCAAAATGTGGAAAGTTAGAATAAGTGCGGGATATTAGTAAGAAGAAGTATGAGTATGCAAATTTTTTTCCCACGTCTGTTCATCCCGTGATAGCGTTCATAAGAGCTTTAAAGGTTTTGACGCGTGTGGACAGTTGTTGTTTCAAGTCAAAGTTTTACAGGAAAGATTTAATAGACAAACTTAAAATTTTTGGCATGTCTTCCCGACATCACATAGATGATTTTATGCGTGGCCGAATTATTGGAAAGATCGAAGAAGGGCGAAAAATAACAGATGTTGCCAGGGAGTTCGACATCGCTCACAGCGTTGTTTCACGGCTGTGGAAGTCATTTAAAACTACTGGAATGTGTAGTAGACGGCACGGGGAGGTCGTGTTAGAAGTACGACGCCTGCAGAAGACAGATATATCGTCCTATCAGCAAAAAGGAACAGGCGCACCACAGGTCAGCAGGTGGCAAATCAGTTTCTTGCTGCCTCAGGAGAGCAGATCTCCCGAAAAACTGTTGCCAGACGTTTGAGGGGAGGAGGACAATACGCACGCAGACCTGTTGTGTGTGTCCCATTGACCAGAAAGCACCGTACTGTCCGTTTGAAATGGTATCGTGAGCATTACAATTGGACTGAACAGGACTGGACATGCGTACTATTCTCAGATGAGAGTAGGTTCAGTCTGTCATCGGATTGTAGACGCCAGTTGATCTGGCGCGAGAGTGGTACTGCTTATCGTCCAGAAAATATCTAGTAAAAGGACCGATATCCGTTTGCAGTATCATGGTGTGGACCGGCATCATTATCAATGGCCGCAAGCGCCTACATGTGGTTGCGAATGGGACTATGACGGGCCAACGATACATTGATGAAGTTCTACTTTCTCATGTTCGTCTTTTCCGTGGTGTTGTCGGTGATAAATTTGTTTTTATGGACGACAACGCAACATGTCATCGAACACTCGACGTTCAGGATTGTCTAGACAGTGAGGGTATTCAACGTCTCGTATGGCCAGCGCGTTCTCCAGATCTAAATCCCATTGAAAGAGTGTGGGATGCTTTGGGGAGGCAAGTTGCTGGTCGAAACTATCCTCCGACAAACAGGAACACCCTCATCCATGTACTCACAGAGGAATGGGATAAATTGCCTCAACAGCTGCGGGATAATGTTGTGCAAAGTATGGTACGACGTGTGGAATGTTGAATCACACTCCACGGTGGACATATCCCGTACTGATACCTTTCTTTAAGGTGCCAGCTGACTTTTAGATGCATTGTTCCATTTCTCCGTACGCAGATCAAATGAACATTTTTTTTTCTTTCAGATGTTTCACAGCTTTTGTACTTTCCAGAACAATAAATATTCTTTATTCTAATGTCTGAACAGTGTGGAAACTATATTTTATCCTACTAGGCCTCATGTCTCGCTTAATGTTATGTTACATAGCAATTTGTGATGCGTCCTTAGCAATTGTCCAGCAGTGTATATTTGAATATTGTTTATTATCAGCCCTATAGATAATGTTAACACCCTTGAGATCCCTTTAAAAATAGGGCAGTGTGAACGCATGCATTGTCTTGGTGCAACAACCATCCATCACTCCCGAATTCTGTGACTTTTTCCTAATTTTTTCACGTAGTTTTTTCAATACTTCAATGTAGCTGAGCTGATTAACAGTCTGACCACTGAGGTGAGTAGGGACGTATTCATGTCATGAAATTTGGCAATGTTTGGTTGCAATCGCTTCCCTTGGGATACCTGCATGTTTCAATATTTTCCACACTGTCCCTTCCCTTGAAAATCATTTAAAACAGGTGTACAACACAAACTTTCATCTCCATAAAAAACTCGGTTAATATTTCAAATCCTTTTGTGGTGGATTTCTTAAGTTTCACAAAAAGCTTGATTTTAATTCGATATTTTACCGGCATAATGCATTTGCACACGCTCACTCAACGACGTCCCAACTGGCGAAATCGATTTGTTTGAAACTGGCAGCATAGATAGAGAAGGAGTGTGGGATGATGTCATTACATTGTTGCCATCTCTACTCTTTTTTTCAAGCTATACACTTAGTCACGTTTTTGTTCTGTCACACCTTGTTTATCACCGAAAACAAAAATCTAAATATAGAAGAGTTTTGCTATCCCTGCAAATTTTATTTTTATTTATCAGATATATCGATATGAGATTTAGTATCTGTGCTTTGAAAATCCATTATAAAGTTTTTTTACCATTCTCTCAATAGTATCATAAAAATAACATACAACTTTTAAATCTTGACCAAATATATTTGCTCTTTAGCAAAAACAATTCATAAACTATAGATTTTGCAAGAATTGCACAATTCCTTCTGAAAATGCATATATAATTATTGCACATATAATTCTACATTGATTAGTCTCATTTGCGTGTGGTAGAAAATTAATTGATAAATGTATCACTTGGCAACTTTCTAGCAGATTATCTGAAATGGTGCTGCGGCAGTTTTGCTTAGTCTTCTGTCCTGCATCAAAGTTTTTCCGTAAATTAATACAAAATGCAATTAAAGCTTTGAAATAATTTTGTAGGCATATTTATAATGAATCGAAATATCATATGAGCCAATAAAAAAAACGGTCTTTTTGATGATGGTTTGGGTATCATGTCGTCTGAACGCAAATTGTATTTGATATTTTTTTAGAATTGGTTAAATAGCTTTTTGAAAAAATAAATGGGAATTTTCTTAGATCGAAAAGTTAAGCGATTAAATGGGACGAAAAACCCTTAATTTGATCTAAATACAAGTTTTTCAGATTCACTATCATATATTTTAATGTACCAATACCCTGAGAAAAGGTCTATCGCGGAGAAACATTTTGCCTGTTTTACACCACAAGAACGTCCGTCGCTGTCAATTGGACACCGCAACATGTTTACTTTGCTCTTCCTTCCACATTTTTGTAGGGAATCGGGAAATCTATCGTGACTTTTAATCATTTTCCTTACTACAAACTTACTAAATTTGTTTTCTTACAACTAAATATACCTAGAATGTCCACTAGTGTCATTTCGACACCAAGGTAATTTATCATAATCAAAAAGTGTCGTTCAACAAAATATAGTTCACTAAGCTGGTACAAACTGTAAAACAAACTTCCCAATATCTTATCGCACAATTTCTGACTTGGAATGCAGTGCTATTGAGCTCACAGTGGAAATTAAGCAATTATACTAAAATTATTGTATTTAAGTGTTTCGTTACATAGTATTTGCTCATCTGAAAATACATACATCTGTTACATAGTATTTGATCATTTGCTCCTTAAAAAAATTCATTCGATTTTCGAACTTAGTGCAGAGAAGATCCCTTCAACCGATGACCCTTAGAAAAACTCTAAGACCTTATGAATTTGCTAATTTGTTTTTTGAGCTTTGATAGAATGAATCGACTTTAATTTAAAATTCCGATGAAGGCATTAGATTGACTGAAAGTGAGGACGAAGAATCTAAAAGTGCAGATGTAATTGATAATGTTCCAGTAAATCCCGATATATATATGTCGCTAGGTATGAATCAAAATAGATACCACACAATAATAATGTTCCTGGAAGATTTGTGACTCGAAATGCTTTGCGACAAAGTAGTGGTCCTACAAGCGTCGCGAAACATAATGTCAAAATCCATTTTTTATGATATAATGCATGTTAATTGCATGAAATAATATTAAAGAGTATTAAGACTAAACCTTACTGAACAATATTCCTGCAATTATTTAGCTATAAAAATCACTTTATATATTCTATATCGTAGTGTTGAAATGACACCGGTGAATGTTTAACTGTAATCGAAATACTGGACGTTCTAGTGTTGTCTAAAACTGAGTCTATTTAGGAAATTAGTTCATAGTCATATTTTGTGATAGCATTCATCTTTCTATAATTGACACATAATCGTGTGCGAGTGTTGTCCTCTTTTTTTTAAAGGCTGAAGATATACGAGCAGTATAAGAACTATGAGAAGGTTTAATAATTACTACTTTTAACAATGCATCTATTTTCTTTTCCTTTTTTTTTATTTCGACGTCATTTTCCAGAAAGTTTCTATAAGGATGCCTTGCAATGGGTAATTCTGAGGTAAGTACTGTTTTAGGGGAAGTAGAATTTATATCAGCCACATCAAATTTGTTTTCATCAAAGACATTTTTATGCTTATTCATAATCACATTAATAATAGCATAGACTCTGGTAGGAATTATTTCTATATTAAACACACGCGTGATCAGATTTCTTAGTTGTATTTTTATTATTATCAAATTTGAGAATTTTATTTTCTTGTTCACACTTATTTTTGTTCTGTTTTGATTTAATTAGATTGCACAACTTTTTATATTAACACACACAAAAACAACTTGTTTAAAGTTCCCTCTTGCCTCAATGAACATTAATTCTCCTCTCCGTTGGTGTTGGTAGGCAGTATTTTTCTTAAAGGGTGGGCACTATTTTTCCTTTGAGTGGGGTAGAATGTTGAAACACATTTTGCCGCAAATCTGCTGGTAGTTGCTGCGAGACTCGGTCGTTCCTCAGGTATATATTTGGGATCGAGGAGCGAAAAACCGGACGCTGAGGAGAGAATACCGGCCATTGAAGAGAAAATACATCGTTCTTTAAATAACCCACAGGGTGTTGTTGTTGACGACTTCCCCATTCTATATTCCGTACTGCTGTCTATAGGCTGGCCGTATCAGATTGTTAGGTACTCTTTTTTCACAGAATATTTTAGACGTATAATTTCTGGTTAACTGGAGGTTGAATTTGTTTGTTTTGTATGGTCAACATTTTCAGTTTTTGTTTCAGGTCCTGTATATCTCGGAAACTTTGTTTCATCTTTTTTCTCCAATTTTCCTTCAATCCCTTCATGACATAGAATTTTACGGTTTTATCTCCATGTTTATTCGGAACGCGATTTCTTGCATCCTGTAGAAGTATTCCATATGAGTCTCATTTGGGATTTTTTTGATTCTCAAAAGTTTAAGATGTATATGCACCGAGTTTACTTGCGTTCCAAATTCGCAGTCCAATTCCTTATTCAAGAAATTATCGCAACTTTGCCGGATGATTCCGAATGATCATCTACTATGCGAACCGTGGTAGGAGCTTACCGTAAAAGTCTGGGAGAGAGATTAATGCATTCATGGAGTATTTCTTGATATTGAACGAGTATCTGAAATCGGACTATAAAAAACAAGTAACTTTGACGGATAATAACGATTGACCCTAATGCCTCCTTCCAGGGGCATAAATTGCAGGTACAAGAGAGCCAAAAGTTGCCCCCGGTTTCGACAAGGGGTGGGAAAGGGAAATCTGAATTCATATTACAGAAAATCCAGTAACTTTCTAGGGTATTGACAGCATTAGAGGAATAGCTTCACGTTCGAGTCCCGCGTCCGGCGTTTCTTTCCCTCAGCAGCTGAACTTGCACGCTTTGGGGCACCAAAAGTCAGCTCCCCTCTTGTGCGTTTCGGGCGGGTAATGGGAATCGTAAATCGAATTTTGAGAGTTCCGATGCATTTGAAGAATAATTCTGGATGACTGTAATGTGCGCGAACAGTTGTATCATCCTAAATTGCAGGCGTAGAGACTAAAAAGTGGCGTTACGTCGTATTTCGAGACTGCTGGATTCGAATAATCAATCCAATTTGAGAAATTCCCATAAATATGCAAATAATACTAAATTAGACAGTATTTTATGCGCACCGTGTCAAGGGCTTATCTTAAAATTTTTCTGAGTGTAAAAAGTGCTTTTTCCTGATGTTTTTCTGGATTCGAAACAAGAATTCAAAATTTGATTTTAAAAACACTTCTAACTTTGACAGACAATACTGACTGACCGTAATGCCTCTCCCCTTCAGGGATTGAACTTGCAGAAGTAAGGGCGCCAAAAGGCGGTAACATGTGTGTCTCGGAGTGGGGATCACGAATCTCAATTCAGATTTTAGAAACTCTAGTATATTTGATGTTTATTGCTGAAAGGAGATTAAAACGCGTTGCGTTCAAGTTCTGCGTAAAGATTTTCATTCCCTACAGCTGTTGCACTGGCAGGCGCAGCATTGCGAAATAGCGATCGCAATAAAAATTTTCATTGGCAATTGCGTCTTCAGGCATTGTTGCATCTTTGTTAGATGGTGGACTAACTGTACATTCAACATTCAAGCTGCCATTATACATTTTAAGGAACCAGACACAATTTGTAACATTAAATAAAGCAGAATTGCCACGGTATTGTAATAGAGTTCGATAATCGATAAGTGTACCATGACAAATGAACATTTCCTCGAAGCATTACATAGAACTTCGCAAGATTAAAACGACAACAAAAAAAATCTTCGGGTGTGCTGTCATACTACTGTTTGTTCATTTCCAACAGACATTGTCCATCATTCCACGCTCAACTTTTGCTCACGAGATTAACGTAACTTTAAAACAATCGTTTTTATGGTGAAGCATCACATCTTCCGATTAACAATAAACATGCGAGTACAATCAGTGCACAGATGATCAAATGGTGCAAATATTTTCTAATTAAATGCTGGACATTAGAGACGGTGAACTAGAACTGCATTCTAATACATAATGCATCAAATTGTCAGACAATTTCGGCACTGTTTATAACACAAACATTATTTGATTGATTGTGTCTTTCCGAGAGTACTGTATAATTATCTATAAAATGATTGACTCTGTAATCGTATCAATTAGGCAAAAAAGAAATGTTGATATTGAAGAAATAAACTTCCATATACAGCTTGTCGCCAGGGAATTGAATGCCTTTTAAATCAATCGGCACTATTATTGATGAAAACAAATCGTAAATTTTTCGAATTTTTTAATTATTTGTATATATATAAGGACTGCCGCCCAACAGTCTTCGGTTGAAGATTGGTTCACTGGTAATTCTGCTTAGTTATTTAGATTCATCTAAATAATGCTATGTTACACGTTATGGTCGTCAAAAAAATTACCGGTGTAACCATTTTGATTGTAAATTTTTATAGAGAATTTGTCTTTGTCAGAATTTCCAATACCATTTAAAAGGCTTCAATTTCCGATTCGCTTGACTATCGCAATGACCAAAAATAAATCTCAAGGACAAACTAAGTCTATTTGGGATTTGAACTTAGAAAATCCATGTTTCTCGCATGGACAACTATATGTTGCATGCTCAAGTATTGAGAAATCGTCGAACATATTTGAGTTAGCAAACGACAAATTATCGAACAATATTGTACACCGATTATAAATTAATGTTATAATTTAAAATGATAAAAATAATTTTAAAAACTGCAAAAAAAATCAACGTTTTTCACCTCATTTAAAAAATTAAAACTTCATAACAACTTTGCAAGTAATCCGTGTACTACGAAAAAGGGATGGATAGAATACAAAGTTAAAACCATTATGCTGTTTTATGCTTAATTTCAAATCTCCGAAATCGTAAGTGAATATTAATTTGACTGCAATTAATAGCTTAGATAATAATATTATAAATCAACGTATTACAACAAAACCACACTAATGCTGAGTCGAGGCAGCTAGTATATATATATATACACTGCTGGACAATTGCTAAGGACGGATAACACTATCATCCATAGCAACCACAAAATGAAAAGAAGCAAAATGTGGAAAATTAGAATAAGTGCGGGATATTAGTAAGAAGAAGTATGAGTATGCAAAATTTTTTTCCACGTCTGTTCATCACGTGACAGCGTTCATAAGAGCTTTAAAGGTTTTGACGCGTGTGGACAGTTGTTGTTTCAAGTCAAAGTTTTACAGGAAAGATTTAATACACGAACTTAAAATTTTTGGCATGTCTTCCCGAGATCACATAGATGATTTTAGGCGTAGCCGAATTATTGGAAAGATCGAAGAAGGACGAAAAATAACAGATGTTGTCAGGGAGTTCGACATCGCTCACAGCGTTGTTTCACGGCTGTGGAAGTCATTTAAAACTACTGGAATGTGTAGTAGATGGCACGAGGGAGGTCGTGTTAGAAGTACGACGCCTGCAGAAGACAGATATATCGTCCTATCAGCAAAAAGGAACAGGCGCACCACAGCTCAGCAGGTGGCAAATCAGTTTCTTGCTGCCTCAGGAAAGTAGATCTCTCGAAAAACTGTTGCCAGACGTTTGAGGGGAGGAGGACTATTCGCCTGCAGACCTGTTGTGTGTGTCAAATTGACCAGACAGCACCGTACTACCCGTTTGCAATGGTGTCGTGAGCATCACATTTGGACTGAACAGGACTGGGCATGCGTACTATTCTCAGAGGAGATTAGGTTCAGTCTGTCATCGGATTGTAGACGCCAACTGATCTGGCGCGAGAGTGGTACTGCTTATCGTCCAGAAAATATCCAGGAAAAGGACCGATATCCGACATGCAGTATGATGGTGTGGGCCGGCATCATGATCAATGGCCGCACGCGCCTACATGTGGTTGCGAATGGGACTATGACGGGCCAGCGATACATTGAAGTTCTACTTCCTCATGTTCGTCTTTTCCGTGGTGCTGTCGGTGATAAATTTGTTCTTATGGACGACAACGCAACATGTCATCTAACACTCGCTGTTCAGGATTGTCTAGACAGCGAGGGTATTCAACGTCTCGTATGGCCAGCGCGTTCTCCGGATCTAAACCCCATTGAAAATGTGTGGCCTACTTTGTAGAGGCAAGTTGCTGGTCGAAACTATCCTCCGACAAACAAGAACACCCTCATCCGTGCACTCACAGAGGAATGGGATAAATTGCCTCAACAGCTGCTGGATAATGTTGTGCAAAGTATGGTACGACGTGTGGAATGTTGCATCACACTCCACGGTGGACATATTCCGTACTGATACCTTTCTTTAAGGTGCCTGCTGACTTTTAGATGCATTGTTCCATTTCTCCGTACGCAGATTAAATGAATTTTTTTTTTTCTTTCAGATGTTTCACAGCTTTTGTATTTTCCAGAACAATAAATATTCTTTATTCTAATGTGTGAACAGTGTGGCAACTATATTTTATCCTACTAGGCCTGATGTCTCGCTTAATGTTATGCGACATAGCAATTTGTGATCTGTCCTTAGCAATTGTCCAGCAGTGTATATATATATATATATATATATATATATATATATATATATATATATATATATATATAATATTATATTCTTCAGCTATGTTATAAGTTCTAGATTCCTTATTGTTAAAAGGACAGTTCTTGAGATAGAATTTAATAAGTTCATATTAACTTTTTTTTTTCTGAAAACATTTCTTTCCGAAATCATGTTTAGTACTGTAGCGTACTAATGACTTCACAAATATTTGCTCGTTTTAACTACAGTGACTGTATTGAAAAATGTGCATTTGTTCATTTATAATTTTAAAAAAAACATTAACCAGAAAAATAAGAATTTGAAGGAGTTTTTAATTAATTTTTTAAGTTCATTTCGAAGTGAAATATGTTTGTTGTATGTGATTTTATTTATAATTGAATATTTTCAGTACTTCAAGTAGCTCGGGAAATATTTTCTTCCACTTAGATCCTTTTCAAGATTATAGCGACCATTTTGGAGTAAATACAAATGAAATAAAGTTGCATTAATAAGACGTATGTAAATATGTATACTTTCATCCTTACGATTTATTTTTTTCTAAAAGTATATTTATAAAACCACTTTTAAAAACTGTATCGATATTATGAAGATTTACTTTTATTTTGAAGTAAAACCTTTAGATATGAGCTCGGATTGAGAAATGCGAAACGCACTTTGTAGGTATAGGTAGATCAATTAACATTTCGTATGAGTATAGGTACTATTTGTAATAGATCCATACAATTATTAGCCTTCGCTGTGGCTATTGATATCATTCGTAGAAAAAAAAAGCGGTTATCAATGTTTTTGTCTCACTTTAGGAGTCAGAGAAGAATGTACTAATTAAGACTCACTACTAACCAAGATAAAACTAATTTTTTGGCTGTATAACGCAGAGAAATTATGACTTATCCCATTATTTCGCAAACTGTGGGGCGCCCACCTCTAGGGGGCGTGATAGCCCTACAAAAGGGACGCGAGCATATCGAAAATAAAAGGTTTAAAAACTAATTTACTGCAACGAAGTAAACAAAGAACTTTCTGATATAAAATACGCATTTACATTGATATAATTTATATATATATCAGCTGACGAGATTACTTCCTCAAAAATAAAGTTTCCACTTTGATACATTCATTAACTATCTGATCCTATAACTAAATAAAAAAAAACATTTTTTTTTTGATTTTCTATAATTCTACGAGGAGAATTATTTTTATTAAGTTTTTTTTTTAAACCTAAAATGATACTCTTTAAAAAAAAAAAGCACCTCAAACCCAGAGAAAAATTCTAGGAAGATAAAAAATTTGTCACTATTATTATTATTGAAATGATGTACATTAGCTGTAGAAAGAAAATGAAGGCATTCACTTTTCACCCAGGAAGCATATTTGCTGATCATCATTTGACCTTCGAATTTCTGTTGCGCTTTTTTCCATGTGAAAAAGTTATATGATATTTGGAAAAGCACAGAGAAAACTTTGAAGTATTATTTATTTTTATGGATATTCTGAAACATAAAAGCATGTTGAAATACGCGTTTTATACAATTCTTTTTTTTAGAACTAACACTCATAATTTTATATTGAATACACTATTAACTCGGGAGCGGTTACGCGGGGCTCAAAGTCAAATGACAGCAGAACTGCAATCATTTGAACAAAACATGGCGATTTTGCTTTCAATTATCATTCCTGTACTGTTATTGAAAAGTGTCTGTCATTTCCGTCCTTTATTAAGGTTATGTATCTGGGAAACTTTTTAGTTCAGTTTCAATGGATTTTTTCTCAAATTATCAAAGAAAAAATGAAAAGTCCTTGAAAGTAGGTAAGTATATTTTCTCTTATTTAAATTACTCACTGGAATTGTGATTTTTATCATGCACAATTAAAATAATTGTAAAAATATATAAATAAACATTGGGGTGACTCAGTCATCTCACGCGACTATTAACGTTAGCATTGAGTGCGCGCCTACTCTCCCAGGTTAAAACATTTTGAAGTCTTCTCGCATTAAATGCAATTGCCAAATGTGATGGATATGATAGAGAGCAACATTGACTAGACACTTTCTCTAATGACATTTATATTTTTAGAAATGGATGATGGGGAGGGGGCATTGTTAAGGCTATAAAAGGTAGCCGCATTAGATAGCTAGGACACCGTTTTAGATTTAATGATTCAAACCGAACTAACTTAATGACATTTTGAAAAATTGAAGGTATACGAAAAAGAAGATTACCCATTAGGTGGAAAGATTCTGTTAAAAGATATCTGGGAATCAATCGTAGGTAATCTATCCCACCAAATTGTCCAATGAAGGAGGTTCACCGAGACAGACTTGACCTGCCACAGATGGTAGTGCTGCTGAAGAATGTGTAAACAAATTTTACAATTAAATTTAACTTTTTTTTTTGTTTATGCTTTTACACAAGCGAGCTTTTTAACTGAAGATCAGATACACAAAACAAAAGCGTATGGTAATTCAAAACTAAACATTGATTATCTTTGTTAGAATCAACATTTCCCAATACTTTTTATTTGTAGTTGTAAATGTTTATTTAATAATTATAATAAAAGCTTATTATTTATGAAAAGTATATATAATTGCTTATGAATTTTTGTTAAAGCAAGGAATTGATTACTGTGTTATTCCATTGTAACCTGCATTTAAAATCAAGGAAAGTACTAGTAGTTTTTGGATATAAAAAGGAATAGTACGTAATGATCAGATTCTGTATCAAAAAATTCGGATTTTATTTAATGATTTTTCTGCAGAAGTGTTCTATCAACGGTCATGTGGTATACATAAATTTATGTGATGTCAGTCTCATAATAAACGCAATCACGTGTTTCCAGCAAATCATTTTATGCGCTAAGCTTTTGCCAACATTTATGCTTTTTGCAGATTCTTTTTAAAAAGTAAATATTTGTAAACCAAATGATGCTGCGATAATGCGTGTAAGGGAATAAAATGTCAGTGGTTTAAAAGTATATGCATTGTAAAACAATTTTTCTAATTTTGAAAAAAAAATTTGAATATTATTGAGCCTTGTGTTATATTATTATCAAATTCGAAATTTTACCTTATTGTTAGTTTTACTAGTAAAATAACATGTCTAAAACCAGTTTTGAATTCAATGTAGGACACGTCAGTGTATTTATCATGTGACGTAACGAATTAAACTTGTTAAGTTAATGAGATCTGATTATTAAGTAAATGAGTGTAATTAGAATATTCTGTCATCTTCTGATTGTCAAGAGTTTATGCAAGGAATTTGTAAGGTAAATAATGGCAACTTCTGTTAATAATCGCTTTGACAGTTAAACTAATTCCTGAAAGGATTTAAATTCTTTGAGTTATAATTAATTTATATCTCTGAAGAAAATTTATCGAATATTCTAGCAAGTTATTTAAAATTACTTCTACTTAAATCACTTTTCACAGGAATTATGGTATTTACGAAAATACGGGGAGAAATAGTGGCATAATAGAACATAAATTTAAATTTGAAAATAAAAAAAAATGAGTTTTTGGTATCCATTTATAATAAAAGCGCATTTCGATGAGAGATGTGAATGATGTATTTTTAAATCCTCTTGAATGTAATTAAAAATAAAGAAACTATATAGGTGTACTTTATATGCATGAGGAATAGCAATTACAAATTAATCAAAAAATTGTAATTGTTTAAAACGCTTACATATTTAAAAAGTATAAATTAACTATTAATTTATTTGGTAGGAATTGTTGGCACAATTTACAATTACGTTGAGCAAAACTGTATAAATTGTTAACTTATTTTTATTCGTATATCTGTATGGTAGCGCACAATTCAAATTATGTTTAAAAATAGATGTGTGTTGCATGTGTATGGTAACTTTCTGAACTTTTATACACAAAGAAATAAAGTTTTTTTAATGTGAGAAACAACCACTTTAACTACCCATATATGTCGAGTAACAAGATTTATTCTCCTTTATACTCCTTCCTAAAAATTGTCCACTGGATCACATTCACAGAAACAATACGGGATGCAATTCCAGATAAAACAAACACCGAAAGAGATTATAACTCAAATGTAAGTGCTTCGTAGCAATGCTCCTCCTAGAACCAAGCCGGCTATTCTTTGAAGACTGTTCGCTTAAATAGGATAACTATTCCAGGCAATGTAGAGTTTTTCGTAGCTATCAAAGCTATGAACTGAAAAAATAGTTAAAGAAAATAAATTTACAGAATAGGATTGTTTCACATAGTGATAAAATGTGAGGATAGAAATGGCAAATATCTTGTTGGGTAGACAACTGAACATTAAAAACAATCCTCACCGGTAAAATTCATTCTAAAGATGGCAAAAATATCTTGTTGTAAGAAAGTGAGAAAACGAAAGGCAAATATAAAAAAATTTTGGTCAAATACACTCTGTCGCAAAAAAATATATGCACCCAGAAGAAATTGAGCTACATTCACGAAATTTGGTATGCATGTAGTGTATATGAAAATAAACAAATGATTAAAAATTCAGAACAAAATATCATTTTATTAAGCGGTTACAGCTTGCAAAAGGTTAAAAATCAGTAAGTAGTAAAGCCACCTCTGGCAGCTATACAAGCCGAAATTCGGCGTGGCATCGATTCAATTAGATCACTTATGACCCCCTGTGGAAGATCCTGCCATAGTCTTTGCATCTGCGCAGTTAATTCTCCTGTATCTCGGGACGGCTGCAGTTGCCTTCCCAGCGCGTCAGACATGCTCTATTGGCGAAAGATCTGGTGACCTGGCAGGCCATGGTAGGACGTCATATCCTTGAAGACATTGTTGGGAGAGTCGCGCAGTATGTGGACGAGCATTATCCTGTTGATAAATGGCACCTGGGCGACTTGATAGCATGGGTAGCACAATCGGCGTTAAAATATCGTCCACGTATCTGCGAGCTGTCAAAGTGCCTTGAAGGACCACTAAAGATGATCGTGTGTCCCAAGAAATTGCTCCCCACACTGTCACACCTTGTGAAATTGCTGTATGCCGCTCGACAATAAATGCCGGATCGGACCGCTGGCCAGTGCGCCTCCAGACACGTGTGCGGTGGTCATCAGCACTGAGACTGAATCGGGATTCATCACTGAAGATGACACGTCTCCAGTCTGTCACACTCCAAGTTGCCCGAGGTCGGCAAAAATCCAGTCGACACTGCCTATGATGTGGGGTCAGTGGTAAGCGTCTTAGCGGACGTCGGCTCCTCAAGCCAACTTCGGTCAGTCGTCTCCTTATGGTTTCTCTTGATGGCACTGGATGTCTGGAAGGAGGTAAGTGGCGTTGAATCGATGCTAGCGACGTTGTTGGTGCCGAAGTAGCCACTCTTCTGATTGCACGATCCTCGCGATCATTTGTGTTCCTGGGACGTCCTGACCCTCCGCGACGGTACACTCTACCTTCTGTGATCCACTGTTGCCAACACCGAGCAACTACCATATCGCTCCGACCGAGGTGGCGGCCGATACGTCTATTCGACCAACCTGCTTCTCTGAGGCCTATTATACAGCCCCTATCAAAGTCCGTCAGCTGCTCGTACTGCCGCCGGTTACGTCTTAGAGGCATCCTAAGTCTCAATATCGTCTATCAAAGTCATCAGATTCGTTTGGATAGCCGTACGGCGCTCGTACTCATGCTTTTAAACTCTCCCAGTTGCGCAACTAATATGCGCATAGCACACTTAGCCTTGTCTCATTGGCTTCGAAATTTTAATCATTTGCATATCTCTTACCAGACTACATTCTTGCCGAGTTTCGTGATTGTAGCTTGATTTCTTCTGGGTGCATATATTTTTTTGCGACAGAGTGTATATATTTACAAACATTTTTACACTTTTTTCTTTTGAAAATTTCTTTTTATTTTCCAGAATAATCCGGATAGGTTACTATAGTTGAATTTTTAAAAAAAAGAAAAAAAAAATGAAAGAAAATGTATTTGCATGCTGAATTTTTAAACGCATTCAGAGTTACAGTAAGACCCCAATTAAAGCAGGATATACGTTCCATCCAAGTAGAGCGTAATAGGAAACAGCGCTATATATATAATCGAGGTTATCTCAGCATGTTAATAAAGGGCTAAGGGGGAAGATAGGAAGAAATTTGGTCAGGGATATTTTACCATTAAATTTATTGATTATGTTTTAAATAACAATAAAACAAACATTTATTTGTTACAAATATAGAAATATAATAAACGAATAAACATATAAAAATAAATAAAATTCTAATTTTTTGTTTAATGGCATATTGTGTTCAATTTCGTCCTCAGTCCATATAGAAAAAGTCGTTTTTTTATTTCCTCTATTTTATTTAATCTAGAGCGGTTAATTCTAATTGCTGAGATTGTGATAGTTGCAGTTGCTGATGACACTATTTTTTCTTTATTCTTATGAATGGTCTATATTGTTGAAGTTGCCCAACTTCAATGCAACACCAATTTGGGATTGACGTTCACCAGTATCTAATATTCTAATCACTCGAATTTTAGTTTCTAGAGAAAATGCTTTTTCTTGTTGCTCTATTATCAGGTTTTTTATTATCACTCACGATAAAAACTAAAAATCATAATATTTGTCGCTGTAGAAATTATTATATTACATGAATTTATACTTACAATAACGTCAACAGATGTTTGAAACGATAAAAATACGTTCGTATAACACCACAGGAAAGATGAAACACAGATAAACTGTTTTAAATATCGCGAAGCCTAATGCACGTGCAATTTCAGGGAATCTCATCGGGGTCTTACTGTATAGTATTAGTAAATTTACTTTTTTAAATCTAGGATAAAAGAAATCATCTAACGCCATCAACACCAATATAATTTTCTTCACTGTAATGCATTAAGTAAAAAATGCAAAAATGCAAAATGCAAAAAAAAATTAAAAAAAAGGGCATTTTGAATAATCTTTTTGCAAATACAGACATCATAAAATATTACGTCTTTTAAGTATTTAAAGCAGTGTTTCTCAAAGTGTGGGGCGCGCCCCCTGGGGGGGCACGATGACCCTACAAGGGGGGCGCGAGCGTATCGAAAATTTAAAGATTTTTTTAAAAAAAAATAACCGGAAAGAGAAGTAAAACAAAATGCTTTCTTCCATAATAAAAAAAAATACACAACAACAACACTGACATAATTTATATTTATTATCTGGCTTTTTTCCGTCATCAAATAGCTATCTTTGATCCCAAAACCAAATTAAAGAAAAAAAAACATTTTGTTTTATTTGCTGTTTTTCCTCAATGAGAGATTTTTTATTACGTTTTAACATAAAATATTACTCGTTAAAAGAAAAGACGAAACCCACACAGACCCTGAGAAAAATTCTAAGAAGATAAACAATTCACCACTGTAATTATTATTGAAATACCGTACATTAGTTGTAGAAAAAGAAAAGGAAATCATGATTCACTTTTCAGCCAGGCTGCATAGTACGTTTGCTAATCATTTGATTGACCTTCAATCTTATGGTATGGTTATTATCAATATTAGTTCCCTCCCATCTTTTATGCGTTTGCTTTTCGCTTAAGGAAATTGTAAATAATTGAGTTTTGCGATATTTGGAAAATAATTGATTGGTTTAACATTTCTGTAGGATAATTGAAAAGTGTCTGATTTGCGTCCTTTATTATGGTCTTGTACTTTTGAATCATTTTAGTTCCGTTTTATTGGATTTTTTCTCAAATCATCAAAGAATTGAATAGTCCTTGAAAGAAGGTAAGTATACTTTCTATAAATTAAAATATTCACTAGAATTCCGATTTGTATCGTATACAGTAAAAATAATTCTAAACAAATGATTGGGGTGACTGAGTCTCCCCGCACTACCATTAATGTTAGAATCGAGTACGCGCCTGCTCCCGGGTTAAAGCATTTTGAAGTCTACTGGCTTTAAATGTTAAAAAGTAACACAATTATTCTTCATCGGAATTTTATATTCTTTTTCATAATTTAACATTAATTCTAAATGCTAATTGTGTGAGGTTTAAAATTACAGTTCTTTTAAACAGTTATTTACAATTATAGCATTTATCTAAAAAAAAATCATTTTACATTTTTGTATACAATGTCGTGCACACAGTTTTACTCTCCTTACAGTTCAGCTATTATATCAAGAATAATGTTTTATTTTTTTTAAAAAATGAACTCGTGCGAAGAGTCGGTGTTTCAGCCAGTATACGTTTGATGTATTAGTACTGAAGAAGGTATTTTATAAATAATTTCTTATTACTGAATTTGGCCGCGGTAGCCGAGTGGTATAGGTATCGGATCGTGGCTTGCCTTGTCACGAGTTCGAGCCCAGTACCACTAAAGACCCGCCATGTAGGGCAGCGATGCATGTTAAATCTGTTGAGAGTTGAAACGTTTTCCCGTTGGTGTGGAGTGGTAGTTAGGAGAGAAGGGTGCCAGCTCAGGTGTCATCCACGTCACTTGACCATGGTTCAAAATTACGTGGTCCGTCGTCAAAAGCCCTCGTGCAGCTGAACAGTGCGACGTTAATATTCAATCAATCAATCTTATTACTAAATTAAGAACAAGTTTAATAATTATTAGGGACTTCCACGGGCTTTTCTTGTAGAGGAAAGTTTTTTCAAAGGAAGGTTTTAATATCAGAAATTGACACTTAAAGAGTTATTTTTCTATATTTAGCTGAGATCTATATTTTGTCTTCAAGGCATCCACTGCAGAAAATCCGGTTTGAAAAAGGTAGGATGTTGAAAATGGTAATAGTATACGAAGTGCTTTTGTTTTCAGTACAGATAATTCCTCATCCACCTCTACCCCAAATTCAAAGAGCGATTTATTACAAAATTGCCTTTTAATTTTTCATTGGATGTGAAATCTATGAAGATTTCTTCTTCGGAAGTTGAGAGCCCTTCTGGAGTATCTTGAAATAGATCCCTAATCCACTCGTAACTTGCTACCAAGCTGTCCTCATCCAGAAAATACTTTTTAAAATTCTTTGCCAACATAGCTAAATGATTTTACATGTTTTAAAAACAACTTTCACATGTTGTTCTACAGATTTGTAAGTTTTAACACATATCGAGCTGGGGCTTTTTTTCCCATCATTTACTTCAGTAGTGGTAAATCCAAAACTTAAGTATTTTTGAGAAGATCGCCTTGATTTAATTTTCGGAACCATGCTCGTTCGTCTGTGTACTTGTTGATTCTTTATTATGGTCGAATGTTTACTTACGACTTAAAAATGTATGTATGATATTGTTTTAATCTACTGCCGTAAATACTTAATTACCGTGAATTACAATTAACGTGGAAATTAAAAAAAATGTACATTCAAGCTAGATTCGGTAGCTATAGGAGTATCGAGTCGACCAAAACTGACTGGAATTGTACGAGGAAAAGCATTTTTACCTGTTTTGCCCAGACGTCCGATAGGTTGCCCAGACTCACGCAAACGTACCCTATAATGCCAGATATGATGGATATGATAGAGAGCGACATTGACTAGACTATTTTTCTAATGACATTTGTACTTTGAGAAATGAATGCTGAAGGAAATAAATCTTTAATTAAATGCATCATTTTGCGATCTGTTCCAATTTAAAAATTAGAGAAAGAAAAATAACATAATTCTAAGTAATATATATTTTAAGTAATTTTCTTAAAATATATATTACTTAAAATATACACAAAATTTAATATACTTATCGTATTAATTTGTACGGTTTATAATTAAGATTGTATTGTAACTGTAGCGTCTCTCTCTCAAAATGCATTTTTATTGCAGTAAATACATTATTGTTGTACAGGGGGCGAGACAAAAATTATGATTGAAAATTGGGTCGCCAGTATTGAAAGTTTGAGAAACACTGCTTTTAATGTATGAGTGGTGCACAGAGTATTTTATGACTAATTAATTAATACTAAATTAAGAACAAGTTTAATAATTATTAGCTATTTCCATGGGCTTGTCTTACAGAGCAAAGTTTTTGAAAGGAGTTTTAAGATAAGAAATTGACCCTCTGAGTTCATTTTCTATATTTAGCTGATATCTATATTTTGTCTTCTAAGCAACCACCGCATTTTGTAATATGTTCCAATTTAAAAATCAGAGAAAGGAAAAATAACTTAGTAATTATCCTATTACTTAACTTTTTTTTGCTTAAAAGTAACATATACAAAATTTAATACTTATGTCATGAATTTGTACGGTTTATAATAAATATTGTTGCTTTATCGTAAAAGTGCATTATTATTGCATTCAGTAATCTATTATGTATAAGGGGGGGCGCGATAAAAATTGTGATTGAAAAGGGGGGCGCCAGTGTTGAAAGTTTGAGAAGCACTGATTTAAAGGTTACTTTTAAATTAATTTACGACACGAAGAAACAAACTAAGCAGTCATTTTATTCCAATAAAAACATTTATTCGCCGAACAGCAATTAAGAACATGTTTTACAATTTATCTTGTAAAGTAGTTCATATACTACTTCGCCAAACTATTCTCGTTTTACATTTAATATTGCTGAGTATTACATGGACTACTTCGCCAAACGGTACTGGTTTATTTACATTTAATCTTTACGTAATAACGGCAAAAAAATAATAAAAATTTTGCAAGATGATAAGAAAATATAAATAAAGGAAATAACAATTTGCATTATTTACAATTACTGGAAATAACAATTTGCATTATTTACAATTACTGGTCACATTTCTGCGAAACATTTTGTTTTTGTTTTGCCACCTGTTCCTTGTAGTTAAAAGGATTTTTTGCTCGTATTTCTTTCTTCTTGCTTCTTTCACTGGATTTTCAATACGTTATGCGTTTAATTTTAAGTCTATATTTTGGATGAAAGTACGCCTTCATGATTATTTCTCGTTATAAGTGGATTCGTCTTAGAAAAAGCAGAATACCTTCAAAAATTATTTAATTAGGAGCGGAATTGTATATGCTAACATTGCTAACAGTAATACAAACTCTCAAAATGAAGTAAAATCCAAAATCAAGAAAATAGTTAACCAGATGTTATCCCTACATCTAATAATATCATCAAAACAATAGTATTCACAGAATCTAGTTAATTATATATATTAAAAAATACTGAACCTTTAAATTAAATTTCTGATCTTGGTCAAAGAAGAATGAAACTCTTACTGATTGCACCAAAATGCATAGCTGTTAAGACATTTACACTCACACACACAAAAAAGATTATATACTTTTGCACTTTTAGAATCACTTCTTAGACATGCGCTTTTATTCCTAATTAATATTTTTTAAAACTTTTTTTTACAGTTAAAATTTAACTATCATTATTTGGCTCAGAAAAAAGGGCAGTATTCAATAGCCATATTACATTTTCACACAAATCAGAGTATGCATTTCTATATCATCTCTTCAATTTTCTTTCTCTCATCATCACTGATCCTTTACATAAAGCAAAACTGACACCTAAATATCCAACATCTCAGCTAAGGACATCAAATGACATATAATTTCAGATACAATATTTAGGGTCATTTTACGACCCCTACGGGGATCAGTCATACAACTATATGAATATGCGGTGGTAATTATGGGAAAACAAAATTTTCACAGAAAAATTATTTATTGCTTCATAAATATTTAACGTAATGAATTTCGTAATAATATTTTAAACCACAAAAAGAAACCTCTTAATGCCTACACTCTAAACTTTTCTTATGAGTCATCTCTTCTTCATTGTTTGTTTTTATAAAGTCGACATTTATAAAATTTTTCTTTAATTTTATAATACTTTAAAAACATAAGAAATATATACAAAAAATATTAATAAATAAATTCCCAAACAAATGAAAGTGCACAAAATAAAATGAAAAAAAAAAAAAAACTAATTTTCATTCTTTACAATTCTTAACATTCTTTCATATTATTAACAAATTAACTGAAACTACTATCAATGATAAATTAGAAAGTTTATTGTCCATTAGAACGTACGTTAAGATAAATGTCAAAGATAAATAGATTACAATGCAAAAGTTTGCGTCATAATAAGCCATAGGATAATCATGTTCCTAAGATAATAAGTTTCATGAGGATAATGAAAACATCTTCTTTAACTATTAAAATAACAATACAATTAAGAAATAAGATAAAAATTGGTAAAATATATCTCCATTTGTAGAACATAGTAGTGGAAACATTGCAAACATACTGGAAAAAATGCAAATTTCCCCGACACCAAAAAATGATGATCAAAATAATCTTCCTCAAATATTTTTTTAGTTATTCAAGCAAAGGGCCGTGTACGAATATTGCAAGATCACATTACATATATATTCTAACATAATGTGTCAAAACATTAATGGTTGCGTTAAACGATATATTTACATAAATCTAAAAAAAGAGATTATTACATAACATTAAAATGAGATTTGTTCCTAATTATGATTCAATGAAGAATCCGACGATGTGGATTAAGAATTTATTTTATTTTGTAAAACTATTGTGGATGTGGATTATACTTCTATTAAAATATTCAATGTAAGTAAGACAAGTTTATTTTGTAAGAAAACCCCTATTAGCACCCGCGCAATTTTTTATCGAAAGAAAAATCAATGTTGCATCAGCTCTTAAGTCTCTCAAAAAACCAATTAGCATTGGCTGGTAGATTAAAATTGAAACTATTATTAAATCACTAAGTAGAAATTCCTACAAAATTGAAAATAAAATATCAGAAATTACTTCCAGTTAATATTGAAAAACAAATAAGAATCACTGGGATGGTTGTAATTTTACATATTGCCTACCTTTTCATTTCGTGCCGAAAGTCAGGTAATATTTCTGAAGTAATATTATGTAATTTAAAGCCTTCTTAATCTTAAACTATGCTCTAAAACAATTGACACTACTGCAGAATTTATACATGGAAACTAATGCAGTACATATTGATAAATTATTACTTTAAAATGCATCTATGTGTATATTCTCGAGATCCCTTTACTCTCAAACGTTTCGAGCATTCATAATTAATACATGCTTGCTTACAACTAAAGAGGCTCCTGTAGTTTGTAATATGATTAATTTTGTGATTGTCTCTATTAATAAGAACAATTATTATGCATTAAACAATACAGAATTATATTTGACTAAATATATCTTTTGATATTTTGTATATATATTACAGCAAATGTAATAAACCTGAACCTGCTATTATTATCAATGCTATTGGAATAATTGCACTGATGCGTATATAAATGTATATATATATGTAGAGAGAGAGAGAGTGAGATTATATATATATATATATATATATATATATATATATATATAGAAGAGGGAGAGATAAGGATAGATAAATAAGTATTCCGAAACTGTCTCTTTTGTATGATGATCAGTTTTAATTTATAGGAATTGAAAAAAAATATGTAATTGAAATTGAAGAAAGGAATAAATAAAAACACAATTATTATATTAGGTTGGGGAAAAAGAAATCCATTAAATTTTCGGTAAATGGCTGTTGTGTGGATATCTCATGAAGTATCGATCAAGCAATTTCAAATTTATGTTCGTTGTCAAGATGACATTATACACTAAAAAAATATTTTGGTTTTTTTGTCTGGTCTATTCAATTGTGAGTTACAGGGAGTTAAAAATGGAAGTCAACAAAGAGAAAATTTTGTTCTTTTTACAGTTTTCTTTGATAAAGGCAGAAATGCAAGCCATGTGACCGAAAATGTGAATGGTGTTTATAGTGCCAATATTGTAACAGCTAATTACGTGCAATTTTGGTTTCGTCGATTCTGTTCAGGTATTTTTTTTTGTTAAAGATTCAACTCGCACAGGCAGTCCCGCTGTCGAAAATGTCCATAAAATCACAGGAATAATCGAAGTTGACCGGCTTGTTAGTAGTCGTAGAATCGCCCAGTGGCTAAAGAACGAGCATAAAACAGTTTTAAGCCATTTGCGCAAAGTTGAATTTCAAAAGAAGCTCCATGTTTGAGGGCCACACCAATTAACACCAAAAAACAGTTTTAAGCCTTTTGCACAAAGTTGAATTAAAAAAGAAGCTACATGTTTGGGGGCCACACCAATTAACCCCAAAAAAACATGAGGGATCGAATTTCAATCTGCGAAGGCTTAGCCAAACGGAACGAAATCAAACAATTTCTTAAACGGATGATAACTGGGGATGCGAATCGGTCACATACTACAATATTGTGCAAACACGATCATGGTTAAATGCGGTGAAGCAGCTCAAATGGGGGCCAAGCCAGGATTAACGGCCAGGAAGGTTAGATTGTGTATTTGGTGTGACTAGAAATGAATCATTAATTAGGAGATCATTCCACATGGCCAAACACTAAATTCAGATCTCTACTGTCAACAACTGGACCATTTGAATCCAGTGATTGACTAGAAATAGCCAGAGTTGGAAAAGACAAGAGGTGTTGTGTTTCATCAGGACAACGCCAGGCCACACACTTCTGTAGTGACTCGCCAGATTCTCTGCGAGCTTGGTTGGGAGGTTTTAACGCATCCACCATATAGTACGAACCTGGCACCAAGCGATTACAACCCTTTTCTCACGTTGCAAAATCTCCTGAATGATAAGAAATTGGGATGAACAGAAGATAGTGAAAATCTATTACTAGATGTTTTTGGCAATAAGAGCCAAGACTTCTATGAGAGAGGCATTACAAAGTTACCTTTAAAATGGCAACATATTATACAACAAAACGGTACATATTTGACCCTAAATGGACAATCGGAAGCATGTTAAATATACTATTGATTTTCAAGCAAAAATAATGAATTTCTATTTCCCTAACCTAATATTATAAATGCAACATCAAGGAAAATTAAGTAGCAAAAAAGAGTCAAAAAGAGAGAAATAACAACGAAAAATAAGCAATGCTTGTTTGCGGAAAAATGGTAATACAATAGGTTGCAAGATCAACATACATACGAAGCAACACATATATTTACATAGTCAATGAGTGCACCTGTGGAGAGATGGCAACTATCGTCGACTATTATACCACAATTCATCTTCCATTGACGTTTCCAGAGACAATAACTGAACATAAAACATATAATTAAATCACATCTAAACCGGGTTTATTTGAGAAATGATCTTAAGAGAATGTGGCTAAGGAAGTATTTGTACATCTTGCAGCAGAGCATGTTGGCTGATGCTTGCTATGTGATGTCGGACACTAACCTTCGGGTAAAGGTATAAGGCCCCTCAGCTATTAGTGGCATGTTACCTTTCACAAAAAAACCTCCCTGAACGCACATCATAAGTCATATGCTATTTTTCACAATGCCTCATATCATGATAAAATGTTGTGAGGCCACAATGTATCTTCACAGTTTTACTGGATTGAACCTGTCTTTACATGGAATCTTGCTGGTAAATGATGACTATTATTGGATACACATAAGTTTGACTCGTCGTAGAACAAGAGCGTGCTCATTCAACCATCCACGTTGCCTTAGATAGGACATAATTGCTAATGAAATCGTTCCCTTCAGTGGTGTGACAACGGTAAACTTCTTAATAGACGCCATGAGTGCCGAATACTACCAATCAATCAAGTGGTAAGGATTGACTCAATATAGGGACAACGATAGAATCCTTCACATCTTAACCCTTCACTATAGGCACGCTTTAAGAAATTCTATCCATAGGCGCGTGGCATCTCTCAGATGCATCACCTCATACTTACTTTTGAATATGATTTAATCATTTTCTTGGGGAGATATGACATTAAAACAGTATGCTTTACGGGAAATATTGATATGGTGCAGTGTTTGTTACTGAAACATTAATGCTTTTGTTATCTCCAGCATTAAACAACTATAGAAACAACGGGTAGTTGCTGCAGGAATAGATAACAGATAGAATTACTTATTTATCTGTAGCACCCAAGCATTCAATGGTCATTAGGGATTAAAAGATACAAAACGAAGGAACTATGATGCGTTAAAGAGGATGGAGAGTAAAACAAGAATATGCCCCCAAAAGTTTAAAAAATTAGGTACACATAAAAATTCAAATATTAAAGTTTAAACTACTTTTTTAATATATTTGTTTAGTACAAACTTGAACCCCAAACCCGTTGGGTGCATGCGTATACTACACATGTCGTAATATTATATTTAAGATATAATCAGAAATTTTATTTTACTTGGTGTTGTGTCTCTTGGTTTTTATTCTTAAGAAGGGCGTTGTACATCAGATATTTATTCAATCCTGAGGCGTAATGAACGGACATGGGAATATTACTCTCAGACCGTATTCACACATAAATGCCTTCTTATAATATCTCTCAAAAACATTTCTGTTATCAGCAGAAAACTTATCTTAAATAAGGTGCAAAATCCTTTTTTTTTTGCAATTTTAGTATTAAATTTAAAAGTACATTATACGTTAAAAGAAACATGAACATTAGAATTAGAACTAAATTAAAAATTATTTACGTGGTTGTGCATGATATTTATCAGACTTAAGGAATCCTGTTGCGCGAAATATAAAATGATCCAAAATGTTCTCAGCACTAAACCCGAGGGAGTGTGAAAAAAGACAGATAGAAGAAGGGACACGTGCTGCTCCCCGTCTGGGTGCAGCACCAATATATATAAATATAATTTTTTGCATATCAGAGATTTAAGTGCCTAATGGAGATTTACAAAGTGGTGGTAGAAATAGCTAGCGAGTCTACCACCACTTTTTGGTGAATGTGTCGATCTAAGGGTGCTTACATCCCTCTGACCACACCATTAACTCTCAAGATCTTGTACTTAGATGAGTCTAGCAGGTGTAAGCTAAAATTCGATTTTTGAACCATTCTGATTTTCTCAATCCAATCACCAAATCTCAAGTAAAATTCTCTTTTTGCTGGAATTGCCCGCGTTAGCAATGGCTTGTCATTTTTCGTCATTACAAGTGTTCTCTGCGACAAGAAAAAAATGGCCATAATGATTTCCTTAGAAAAAATAATGGCGTGGAGGCTGTACTTTCCGTAGGATCTTTTCTCATATCCTGCTAAGTGTGTGTCAGAGTATTTAAGATTATCTGGATTACTCCGAAAGGGGAGCCTGGCTTGGAATTTCCAATTGGGGACCGTTATCACTAATTAATTTTATTGGAGCTCCAAAACGCGATATATAATTATCAAAAAATTTATCTGCTATAACTCGAGCAGAAGTTTTTTTAAGGGATATGATTTCAGCCCACTTGCTGAAATGATCCGTAATTACTAATACATATCGGTTGCGTCTTACTCTCGACACGGGATACGGACCTAACAAATCTAACGTAACTATTTCATTTGGATAATTTGATACAATTGGTATAAACCGACCAGCTAGTAACGCATTTTTATAATTATTAATTTGGCACATATGGCATGTAGAGACATATTGATCAATAAATTTTCTCATATACGGGAAATAACAGACATCCCTTATTTAATGATAAGTTTTAAAACGTCCGAAATGACCTGCTAATGGCTTGTCATGAAATTCTCTCATAATTTTTCATTCCTTAAATATTTGGGGGGGGGAATGTATACTCGCATTTCTCCTAATGACGTTGCATATTTCGCATAATATAACAAGCCTTCTACTAGCCTAAAATCGCGAGACCAATTTTCACATATTGCCGAATTAACCGAGCTATCTTCTGGGTTTTCTAGATATCTATAGATATTACCTAATTCTGGGTCTGTTTTTTGTTCTTCTATTAACTGATCTCGTGACGAAAGTACCAAATCTCTGATTATTGCACAATTAACTTTTTCTCCTCTTATACTTTCAATTGGGTTTCTCGACAAAACGTCAGCTATTGTATTCTGAGTTCCAGGCCTATGCTATCATTCTATATTAAATTCTGCTAATTTTAATGCCCATCTGATCATTCTATTTGACAAATTTTTACCAGTCGTTAAATGTGTTAACGCAGCGTGATCTGTAATAACTTTAATCGGCAAAGAACCTAAATATGTTCTGAATTTATTCAGAGCCCAAACCACTGCTAAACATTCTCTCTCTCTCGGTCACCGTGTAATTACTCTCCGCAGCACTAAGCGTACGAGAAGCAAATACTACTGGTCTCTGCTCTTGGTTTAGAACCGCTCCTACCCTATTGAGCTTGCATCCGTAAATAATTCAAAAGGTTTTTCGAAATCTGGGAATTTCAAAACTGGCGCTTTTGTTATAGCCGCCTTGACCGCGTCGAATGCTTTCTGCGCCTCAATCGACGAAGTAAATCTCTTTAATTTTCGCTTAAGATTATAAACGTTTCGCAAATATCGGCATAATTTTTAATAAATTTTGCGTACCATTGGGACATTCCTAAAAATTTCTACACCTTTTTGGAGTTATGCGGAGGTTTCATTTCAACTATAGCTTGAACTTTTGTTTCATCCGTTTTAATTCCCTCCTTATTGATAATTAAACCCAAATATTTTAACTCTTCACAACCAAATTTACACTTCTCTTTATTTAACGTTAACCCCGCCTCATATAATAATCGAAAAACTTCTTTCAAATGTTTAACATGTTGGGTGAATGATGGAGATGATATGGTAACATCATCCATGTAAACACTCACTAACTTGCCTATCACGGGTTTGAGAATTATAACTATAGCTTTTTGAAAATTAAGAGCCGCTCCTGACAAACCAAAGGGCATTCTGCGAAATGCATAGGTACCATTTTTCGTGACAAACGCGGTTTTAACTATATCACTTGGGTTCACCGCCATCTGAAAATATCCCGACCGAAGGTCCAGGGCAGACATTATGCCTGTGTGGGGGATGTTCATTATTAAATCGTCTATTAATGGTAAAGGATACCTAGGGTATTTCATGATCGCATTTTGTTTCCGATAATCAACAGCAAATCTATATGCTTCCGGATTATCGGGTGGTAACCCATTATTCTTTCTACATAACACCACTAGTGACGCGTACGGGGACTGAATGGGAATTATAGTTCCATCTTTCAACATTTTGTCAACGTGATAATCGAGAATCTCTTGTTTAAGCCTATCATATATGTACGGACGAGAAACAACTGGTGGATTATCTACCGTGTCAATCTCATGATATAAAACATGCGTAAGCCCTGGTTTATCTCAAAACTATCCTTGAAAACTATTAAACAAATCTTGTAATTCCCGTTTTTGCTTTTCTTCTAGTTTTGTCTTAGAAAGATCTATTTCTACTTTTTCTATTTCAACCGTTTTAACCACTTTATTAATTTGCGAATCTGGAATCACCAAAGATTTTCGATCAAAGTTCTAAATGATCTTTGATCCACCTATGAAGTCTATCCCGAGAATACATGGGTATTCTAAATCTGCCAACACATGGAACAACCAAGGCTTTTCGAAATCCCGTATTCGAATATTTAATTTCACAACTCCCAGATTTCGACATTTATCTCCTTGCGCCGTGATCACCTGAGTACTCGGGTTCTTTACTTGTTTATAAAAAATATTTTTGGTATGTCTCTTCCGATATAAATGACCTCTCCGCTCCAGTGTCCCATAACGCTTTCGTAAAAGTTTCATCTAATAAAATAGGAACATACGGAAGTTCTACCGGAGACATACATATTGCTGAAAGTTTAATCGGTGACTGATTTATCGACTGCGTCTGATCACCTTTAGTATCATTCACTTTCAAAACATTTAAACGTCCCATTTGTTTTCTACTGCCTCGACTAAAATTTTCACTCGAACCCCTATTTCTTTGGTCCCCTCTACTAAAATCGTCATTTTGACCTCGATTACTAAATTGATATCCCCTATCGTTAAATCTGCGATCATCGTTTTGAAACATATTCCTGCTCTCGAACCACTGATTTCCTTGACGGTTGTTCTGATTGCTACGCCTATAATCATTTCTACCATTATTTGGTCTATGTACCACTTCAGAATTTCTCCCATTTCCTCGATTATTACCAACATTAGACATCCTACGCTCATTCCGACCTCGTCCTTCCACAGTGTTACTATTTCTCGAACCCAATGTTGTCTTGCACGAATATCTTTCCTCAAACTTAGCTAATACTTCTAATAATTGGATCGCGGTTTGTGGATTACGGACCTCTATATAGTCCTGAACTTGCGTCTCAAGTCTAAGGAAAATATGATCTACAAGGGCTTTCTCAGACATCCCCAGTTCTAATTTCTTATGTAGCTTTAACAAATCGTAAACAAAACCTGTCGGCTCCTGGTTTTGTCTTTGCTGAGACGCGTAAAACCGGGTCTCCAACTCCTTTTTAATTTTGAATGCCAGGGAATGCTTTCGACAATGCTGCTTTCAGCTGTGCAAAATCCGTGGCGGTATTTTGCACTAACGTCGATCCGAATATTTGGTACCAATCCAGGGCTCTACCCATGAGGTGACCCTTTAAATACACACACGATAAATCACTGGGTATTTCAAGTAATTTAATTTGGTTATCTATACCTTCTAAAAATTCGGTGACGTTCTCCGACCCAGAAAAATATACTTCTGGCCAAACATTAAATCATCTCGCGTTTCTCATCTCGAAGTCATATAGATTAAATCTAGTTGGGCGCCATTGTGATGTACCTCCCCTTGGAAGTACATCCCTCGAAGCATCAGCGTGAGCTAGACGTGTAGGGTTAACGTAAGAACTAGAATCAAACATTATCTTAATATGACTTTATTAAGATATTCAACTTAAACTTTGAACAAATATAATCTTATTAATGGATGAGAGAATCTACTATGACGCAATACGCAACACACAATATAATTCAGACCTATCTCAATAATTGTGTGTGTGGACTGCCTAATCTTCAAATATAATAATAATAATAAGTAATCAATCCTATACCTTATATTATTCTGTAATAAACTTGTCTTAATCTATAGTAGTAAGTAGCTTTACTTTTAACTTCTAATCGCTCAACAATATGTTTATCCACAACCCGTAGAACTTGAATCTTTGAACAGCGAACTTCAATAATCGTTCAATACCACAACGCACGTTAATTGTCGAACATCCATTTACACTACCATTACATTATTATCATTGCCCTCATTGCCATTACGCTTACTCTAATATCCTATATTTATCCTATATCATTTGCATCTCTTCACTTCTCGTTTCCTGGATTTGGTTGGAAAAGAGTTGCTATTAATTCTGGCCCAAAGAACCCAATGGACTTGTTAAAGAAAAGACGCGTAAGTCGTCACAAACTTAGTGGAAGCCCTTGGAAATATAATGCCTAACCATACCGTCCAGTAGCACGGTGGGAGTACTGTGCACTGTGTTGTCATTCTTTTGCACCGTGAAGAACATATTATTCTGTATCCTAACGTAATAAATTAGTGTGTTACGATATTTCAGTGTTATTCATTGTCCACACATGAAGTTAACTCCTTGTCCTTTCATCTGTATGTGTCACATTTTCCAACCGGACTGGTATCTCCAAGAAAAAAAAAGTTGTCGTGACTTTTGCCCCAATCCTCGCACTTGAACATAATATTTTATATTTTATAAAGATATTACAAAAAAAAATACGACGATGTTTAATAAATGTTTGAATAGTTTTCTTAAACCATCTCGTTGCCTTAACTTAAGAGTGAATTCAGTTGCAAACTACTTTTCGAATACGACTAAAAATTTTATCCTAACACATTAAATATATATCACTGGATACTACAGTCAATTATTACCATTCAAATAAATCTGAACTTTATTTTCCTGGTTAAGAAGCCAAAAGCTGTACCAAAATTATTTTACTTTGATATTAGTATTGTATAAAAAAATGGAGAGAGAAACACACTTCATGACTATATAATTTAGAAGCATTGGAATATATTTGAGGTATAACTAACGCATATCTGTAAAAATATCATTTCCACTTGCTTTAAAATTAAAACACCACAAATCTTATTTTGGAAAATTTTAGTTTTGGAAAATTAAATATATTTTTTAAAGTGTCTTGATTAATGGTTTATATAATCTTCTTTAAAAATTCAATTTGAAATTTATAATACTTTGATATTTGCTTTAAATATATATATATATATTTAATTGAGTTTTAAAAATGAATATTATCTAATCATAGTTAGTAATCATTGGAAAATTAATCTCAAAATGACGATTAAGGATCATTTATGTATAACAGAAATCGTTAGTTTAAAATTTATGTCTTTTACTCTATAAGTAGGAAGACTAATTAAAGAAATATGGATAAACGAATTATACACTTCTTCTAGATCGAAAAATATATGTTCTGGCATATTTCTCCTTTCTTTAGTAAAAAAAAGCCTTATCTGTAGTTGTGTTGACTTGTACATTTTGCTCTCAAAAAAGTGAGAGAGTAAATGACAGTTGTATTTATTAAGCACAATATTTCTTTTTAACTTGACTTTTATTACATGTATATATATATATATATATATATATATATATATATATATATATATATATATATATATATATATATATATATATATATATATATATATATATATATATATATATATATATATATATATATATATATATATATATATATATATATAAAGGAGAAAAGGTCACTCACTCGCTCACTGACTAATCACGATATCACCGGAACTATTAAACCTTCAGATTTGAAATTTCGTAGGCAGGTTCACTTCATAAAGTAGACATCCGCTGAGAACGTATTTCGCAAAATCGAACCCCAATGGCAGTAACAGATAATTATTTCCATTATTAAACTATTAGATGTGCAGTCTTGAAACTTGATGCACAGATTTCTTTCATAAAGTAGAGATTCCCGTCAAAATGATTTTTACGAAAATAGATCTCCAAGGAGCGTTGAGGGTGCTTAAGAGGTGTTATGCATAGTTATTTCCATTTTTAAACTATTAGACGTACAGTCTTGAAATTTGGTATAAGCAGACTCCTTTTATAGAGTAGAGATCCGCTACAAAATGGGTTTTGGGGAAATTGACACTCAAATGGCATTGTGGAGAATTAAGGGTCGTTATATATATATATATATATATATATATATATATATATATAGGTAATTAACAATTTTTTTAAACTGTTAGACGTAAAATCTTGAAATTGAGTAAGCTGGTTCCATTCATTGACTAGATATCCGCTATAAGATGGGTTTTGTGAAAATCGCTTCCTAAATGGCGTTGCGGGTATTTACAGGTGTTATAAATATTTTTCTTCCATTTTAAAACTATTAGACGTACAATCTTGAAATTTGGTAAGCGGATTCCTTTTCATGGTGTGGATATCCGCTACAAAATATGTTTCGGGAAAATTCATCCCCAAGGGTCAGTGATGGGAATTAAGGAGAGTAATAGATAAATTTTTCTGTTTTTCAACTACTAGACCAACCTGCCTGAAAATTAGAAGGTATGTTCCATTCATGGAATAGAGTTCCTCTTACAAAGAGTTTTACGAAAACGGACCCCCAAAGGAGTGGAGTTGCGAAGGGTTAATAAGAGTTTTAGAAAAATTCCTGTTTTCGACTTTGACTCATTTACTTAAAATTTGTTGAGTTCGTTTCTTTAGTTGAATAGAGCTCCACTAAGAATGGATTTTATGAAAATCAACTCCAGGGGGAAGCAAGGGGTGTTATTGGGGTGTATTGGTAGACAAAATTCCCGTTTCCGAACTGCTTGGACTATAATAATAAAATTTGGTTTGCATGTTTCTTTTGTTGAATTGAAATCCGCTAAGAATGCTCTCAACGGGGTATTGATGATAAAAATTCCATTTTTGCTCTTTTAGATTTATACTTGAAATTTAGCACGTATGTTTATTTTATGAAGTAGAGATCCACTAAATGTTGCTTTGGCAGAAATCCACTTGATTATTGGTTAAATGAGCGCAAAAAATCTTTCTACTTCTATTTTAGGTATAAATAAAAAATAGACATTGTAATTAATGTGCTATTTATATCAAGAGGCGAGAGTTACAGCTATAAATATATTTTTCAATGCAATCGAATTCTTAATGCTAGATATCAATAATTTATACATATGTAAACAGTATATATTTATATAATTATCGTAAAATACACAGATAAGCGGGTGGGTAACGGCTAGCCTATATATATATATATATATATATGAGTGGGAATGTATGTGTGTGCGAGATATGTGAATATTTTTTACTCTGACACTCTGACGAACAGTCTTTATTTCTGATAAAAAGAAAATTAATCCTTACATTTAAATTGTTTTAAAGTTTCACTTATTTTAAAGATTTTTCTTTTATTAAATTTTAATAATTTATGTTTTTATAATAACTTAAATTCAATGAATGAAATAAATTATTTTTGTACAAATTTGAAATTATTACTCATTTATATAAAAAATTTGGTATACTTTAAACTTGATATGTAAAGAAAACAATTGTTCGATGTCTTTCCTGAAGTTCATAGATACAAAATGGCTTTTAATAATCATTTTGCTTGATGGATTGAATTTTTCTTTACAAAAAAAAATTATGTATACATATATTTCATTTGAATATTTTACTTCTCATATCATTTATGGTGTAAAAAATATATCCAAAGTATTTAAATGTTCTTAAATAGTTTACTGTAGGTAGGGAGAAATATATTTTACGCCATTAATTTTAATATTATGTAGCTTCATCGAGCTTAAAGTAACTATCTTCCTACTAACTGAATTATTTTGTCGGACTTATCTATATCCTGAGGGTTTAGTACTTCGTAATTCTTTTACTAAAACTGTATGTATACTTGTAGAACACAAAAAACTAAACTTATGATACATATTTTTTTTCCTTTTCATTTTTGATAGTGGCAAGTATAAAATTTAGAAAATGCAGTTTTGAATGAACAGTATAATCAAATTTTTTACCACACTATTTCATCAGAAAATGTGATTAACATTTTTTCAAAATATATAAATTATAAATAATCACGTCTTTAAAACCGATTCCACGTTTTCCCGGTCTTTCGTTCACTTAGGTTGTTTAATCCCTGTATGGGACATAAAACATGTATATACAAGAAAAATACATTTAACTCGGCATCATTCATGCAAAAAAAATTACCGAAAGTTTTTCCGAAGGGTAACTCGTACCCAAGGAGTGTTACATTATATTTTTCCAGTAAAAATTGTATACAAAGGGTAAAAAAGAAGAAAAGTGGGAAATGCAATATGCTTATTATATTTTGTTTTGACTAGTTGTTCTGTTCTTTATATAAGGACATTCAGTACATTCTGTGTACACTTCATTAAATTCGTCGCGAGTAATTGCAAAGTTTTCACTATCACATTTCATCATCAAAACTAAAATAATGCTCCATCGCATAAGAAAAACTTAAAAGATACTCATGCAGTTAGAACTGCAATGGCAATTCACTAATCCGAAGGGGCGGAAACCAAAAATACATATTTAGATTTTATCTGCAAGCTATGACCCTTCATAGGATATGACCTTAAAGTTAGCTATACAAAAAACTCTCCATTTTCCAAAAAAGGTTTAGAAGGAGCGTAGATAAGAGTTAGAAGTTGGGTATGACATACCCTGCGCGAGAAGTGCCGTGTTAAAAATCGTTGAGATTTGACTAAAGCAATGAAATTGATCTTTACATATATACTATATCTTAACTGTTTCTTGAAATTTTAGACAAAATTATTTTAAAATATCATTAATTAAAATATATGCAACCAAATGAAATATATTTAGTTATATCCAACATCAAGGGTTACGTATATTATAATAAGAAATAAATTAGCAACTAAACATAATAAAATATTATAAATTCAAATGAAAACTTATACATTTTGGAATTTAGGAAATAAAAAAAAAAATTTAAAAAAATCAGATTTGTATCACTATTATAGTTGAAATTATCCTTATACACTGCTGTACAATTGCTAAGGACGGATAACACTATCATCCATAGCAACCACAAAATGAAAGGAAGCAAAATGTGGAACATTAGAATAAGTGCGGGATATTAGTAAGAAGAAGTATGAGTATGCAAATTTTTTTTCCACGTCTGTTCATCACGTGATAGCGTTCATAAGAGCTTTAAAGGTTTTGACGCGTGTGGACAGTTGTTGTTTCATATCAAAGTTTTACAGGAAAGATTTAAAAGACGAACTTAAAATTTTTGGCATGTCTTCTCGACATCACATAGATGATTTTATGCGTGGCCGAATTATTGGAAAGATCGAAGAAGGGCGAAAAATAACAGATGTTGCCAGGAGTTCGACATCGCTCACAGCGTTGTTTCACGGCTGTGGAAGTCATTTAAAACTACTGGAATGTGTAGTAGACGGCACGGGGAGGTCGTGTTAGAAGTACGACGCCTGCAGAAGACAGATATATCGTCCTATCAGCAAAACGGAACAGGCGCACCACAGCTCAGCAGGTGGCAAATCAGTTTCTTGCTGCCTCAGGAAAGCAGATCTCTCGAAAAACTGTTGCCAGACGTTTGAGGGGAGGAGGACTATACGCACGCAGACATGTTGTGTGTGTCCCATAGACCAGACAGCACCGTACTGCCCGTTTGCAATAGTGTCGTGAGCATCCCAATTGGACTGAACAGGACTGTGGGCATGTGTACTATTCTCAGATGAGAGTAGGTGCAGTCTGTCATCGGATTGTAGACGCCAACTGATCTGGCGCGAAAGTGGTACTGCTTATCGTCCAGAAAATATCCAGGAAAAGGACCGATATCCGACATGCAGTATCATGGTGTGGGCCGGCATCATGATCAATGGCCGCACGCGCCTACATGTGGTTGCGAATAGGACTATGAAAGGCCAACGATACATTGATGAAGTTCTACTTCCTCATGTTCGTCTTTTGCGTGGTGCTGTCGGTGATAAATTTGTTTTTATGGACGACAACGCAACATGTCATCGAATACTCGCTGTTCAGAATTGTATATACAGCGAGGGTATTCAACGTCTCGTATGGCCAGTGCGTTCTCCAGATCTAACCCCATTGAAAATGTGTGGGATGCTTTGGGGAGGCAAGTTGCTGGTCGAAACTATCCTCCGACAAACAAGAACACCCTCATCCGTGCACTCACAGAGGAATGGGATAAATTGCCTCAACAGCTGCTGGATAATGTTGTGCAAAGTATGGTACGACGTGTGGAATGTTGCATCACACTCCACGGTGGACATATCCCGTGCTGATACCTTTCTTTACGGTGTCTGCTGACTTTTAGATGCATTGTTCCATTTCTCCGTACGCAGATCAAATGAACATTTTTTTTTCTTTCAGATGTTTCACAGCTTTTGTACTTTCCAGAACAATAAATATTCTTTATTCTAATGTCTGAACAGTGTGGCAACTATATTTTATCCTACTAGGCCTCATGTCTCGCTTAATGTTATGCTACATAGCAATTTGTGATCCGTCCTTAGCAATTGTCCAGCAGTGTATATATATATATATATATATATATATATATATATATATATATATATATATATATATATATTTAAACTTCCATAAATTTTAGAGTCTAAATATGCCCTCAATTAATAAAAAAGTGTATAATCACATTACGAATATATATTCTATATAATACTTAAATCATTCCCGCAAACATAATATATAATTATGCATAAATTATTCTTTGAAAATAATTTAAGGAACGGTAGTGTCGTTCTGTCTAACCTTGAAGCTTAATATATCCTAATTATAGATTACAGAGAAGCAATGCAACTTTCAAGTATTAGAATATAGAACAGTAATTCTCAAACTTTCTTGTTACAGTACACTGCTAACAATTTTTATCTTTGGCGGCACATGGACAATAAAATAAGTTTAAAAGACTTTTATTGTCTATATAATACACTTCCATTTATCCACGAAATAGTAAGTTAAATAAACCCGGAATCTCCTTAGTTTATTTCTATAAAATAGCTGAATTTATTTTGTTCCAAGTTTTATATATTTTATCAAGAGTATAATTAATAAATTTAAACGAATTGGGTGACACAACAAAGTGCTTGGGCACAGTGGTTGCGAATCAACGATATAGAAATGAAGCAGAATTATTTAAACGTATGATTATTTTTAAACTTATGAAATTAAATTAGTATGACATTAACAGTATTATAAATTAAATATCCTAATACATTCATATTTCTCCTATTAAGTTTCATTTTTCATTCATGTGATATGATTTCCATGATTAAAAAAAAGTAGGGGAATTTAATAAAAACTCGAGTTACAACTCATCACATGAGGTTTTATATTATTACTATTTATAGATAATTTGATTTGTTTTTTTATTTGCCTAAAACATGAACTATCAATTATGAATACTTTTTTCAATTCCAAGAACTGAAATTGGATACCATAATGTTTATTAGAATTTATATCCACTACTTCCGAATTCTCAACCAAGTATCTTTTTTCTCACCTATCCGTGGACAGAAATAACTCTACAAAGGAGTGTCAGATGAGTCATATTTTTTCATTATGAGTGCCATAAAGCTGACATTACATGTTATTAGAAAAGTTACAAGCAAACCGCCATGAGTTCTCGCCAAAACTTGAAAACGAATTTATAGGTGGTGCTTTCAGACGGATTACAACAAAATTATTTTATTTCTGTCGTGGGAAAAATTTCAATATGAATCGCGAAAACTTTAAGGTAATTCAGTGTTACATCGATTTAATTTGTAAAAAAAATTAAGCTATTTAAAAATTTAAATAGCTATTTACGGAGTAGGACTGAATTAAATTGCTAATTGTTTTATTTCTAATATTTTTAAAGAGTTGTTGGATTAATTATGAAATAAATGGGGCTTAGTTGTAAAAATAGAGGAAATGCATATATATATATATATATATATATATATATATATATATATATATATATATATATATATATATATATATATATATATATATACTATATATATAATTGCTTTTTAAAAGTAAAAAAAAAAAAAAACAAATAAATAAATTATTGTTGTCTTGCAAATTAAACATATATATATATATATTAAAAATATATATATTCATGTTTTTACTTGAACTTAAAGGAACTGATAAGAAAAAGGGAAAACAAAAATACGGTTACATTTTAATATTTAGATTCCAATTCAATAAATAAATAAAACTATAAATAAAAATTAAATAAATTAAAATAACTTCTTTTATTTCTTAACGAGTTGTTCTGGCAATATAATTAAGTTAAATTTGTTACTTTTAATTTATTTTTTTACTACAGTACTTGGTAAATTTATTCATAAGGACTCTCAGTAGTTAATGCAAGCTAATGCTTGCACTACATTAGGTAGACCATTAACGTGATCACCAAAATGTCTCATTACTGAATATAATATTCAAAACATTGGGAAAAATATTTATGCTGAAATAAATGGTTTTTTAATAAGGATGGTTAATGCATATTACTACTGAAAATTTCAAGGTTATGCAGAACTAAGTAATGCGTTCTAACTAAGTAATTAAAGTTAGGTTGATTATATGAAGAAAAAAGTTAGTAAAATCTCTCTTAAGATTCGACGCTAGTCATTTTCTATGGTGAAATCCAATCCATTTAAACATCTTGAGATTAGAATATATAGAATGATGTGAAGGCACGAGTGAGTTTAATTAGATGATAGTATATCATTAATTAAAATTGAAACCTATTGATCAAAGGCAATACATTTAAGTTTTATACTTATTTTCAGGGCAATAATATAGGTTATATTTTTTGTTGTTAACTAGTATAACTAAACTCATAAATAAATTTATTTTCCCAAAAATGACATTCACAAAATTTATTGGATGGAAAAAATATTTTTAATTCCAAATGTTTCACTTAAATATGTAAATTATTAACTACAGGATTCGTGAGATTTATTGATTGCTTATTTATCATTCTAACATCGAAGAAATGTACGGATTATTAGCAGAATGCTCAAGAGTCCAAAGTAACTGTAGCCGAAACAGTTAAGGACTACAAACCGACTCTTCGGAGACACACAACCCTGCACTTGGCATATAGCGATTAAAAACGATATTTAATCGCTATATGCCAAGTGCAGGGCTTCAGGAGAAAAATTTTTAAATACTTGATTCAAACACAAGGATTACATATTAACAAGCAGATCTATCTATACGAAAGAGCAAGGAAAGAAAAAAAATTACAAGGTTAATGAAACAAATGTGCCCATAGAGTTCTACAGAATGAAATTAGTCAAAGGGTATTTTGCATGGTTGGGAGAACTGGACCTATAACTGGAAAATCTAATTTCAAAATATATATATATATTATTTGAAATTATTAGAACAGCAAAGTGATGATTTTTTTTCTATTTTTAAACGACGATAAACTCAGTATGGATCTACTGTTTCAAGATAGTAAATGCAGTGTTCGGACTGTTAAATTTCTTCAAGATTCGCTTAGCGCAGCCACAAAAATTTTTACATGTAAATGTGCATGTAAATTTATATTTAAATAATGTTACACATTTACTAAACATTTACTAAGATAAAAAGTGTTATTCTTATTTTCGTTCTAAAAGTTTGAGCATAGAATAGTACTTTTCGTACAAACTTTGTTTTGTAAAACCCATATTTTCATTTAATGCTTATGTTTGAGAAACCATTAATATTTTTGTTAGATATTTAAAATTTAAGCATTGAATTAATAATTTATAAGTATTTCAATCACAGAAAAAATAAGCATCACTCATATATTTTTTAAATGTACATATAAAAAAATAAAAGATGTGATACATTTTCTTAAATAACATGAATTAAAAATGAATTTTGAATTTTTTTTGAATATTTTAAATAATATACGATATTATAATTGTTACGATTGGAAAAATATTTTTTAGTGTATCTGTTACCGTTCATATAGTTTTCTACTTGCAATAAATTTATTTGTCAGGAATGCGTTAGTAAGAAATAATAATCATAATAACGCACACACTGTTTTTCGCTTGTTAGAAATGAATAGCACAAAAAAAATTATAATCTTTTTTAAAGCTGTAAATTAATGCTTTACTGTTTGTTTGTTTTATTTTAATGGAGAAAGTAATTGAAAATGAGCATAGTTTACTTTTAGAATATCAAGGGAAAAATTTTAATTAATTTAATTGAGATTTTTTTATATTTTATTAAGAATTTTCTTCATATTAATTAAAAATACTTACATTTATGCGTGTTTTTAAATACACACAATTTCTTTAATACAGTTTTTATTATTGTAATTGGAATTAATTATTAATTATCATGTTACTATTTTATATAAACATTACTAAAATTATATAATAGATTTTAAATATTTTAATCAAATAAGATAACTATGCCAAAAACATTCTTGTGCAATCCCTGAAATTTCTGGTACTATCTCGGAATTATCCTGAATACCAACAAAAAATAATATCTACATTATTAAGGAGATTGATATGAAAATATTTCTAATTACTGTGAAGATAAAAATACACAAATGCATAAAACATGTAAATTAAATTTAGATATTATAAATGAAAAATTGTTACTCAGATTTAATTAATCAATTTTTCAAAAATTATTAGTTAAATTTAAATGTCTTATTTCATCCTATGTATGTGAATTCAATTTTAAAAAAATGTCAAAATTGTAATTAAGAAAAGATTACAATTTTGTATACATTCCAAACAACTCAGGTGGTAGTAATATCTTTGATTACCTTAAATTGTTAGTAAACTTTAAGACAAAGAATAAAAATTTTTTAAATATTTTTAATACTATTTATTTTATAACTCTATTTATATTGACTAAATAATAATTGTATATTGCAAATAATTAAAACAGATATATACCGGAAAAAGATATTCCATTTCCGCCTAACGGCTAACCAACCCTCATTGTATAAATTATACATCCATTCATATTGCTCAAAAACTGTAGTTTTTTAAAACTGTAATTTACATATATTATGTAGTTCTATTTCTCTTTATTAATGTATTTTGATCAGGAAAAAATTAATTTCAAGTCTTCAGTTCCGCATTTTAAATTGTACTTCAATTTAGTGTCTATACAAAAAAATAGCACTGAATCTTTATTCCGTCTTCGTTTCTGCAACTTGAAAGAGACACAATTGCTCATGAGTAAATATTGTTGTTTCATTCGATGTTACTCGCAAATATTCGATCTTCGGATAAACTCCAACATCAACCTTACTGTCTATTGAACCATCTTTTGTCAAAATCGCTGCAGCTAATTCATTTCCTCACGTCTTAAAACTCTAGAATGACATTTAAGACTTCTGTAAAGACTCAGAATATACTCTTAATCTTGGTTTTTACTTTGAATTTTATACAAAGTTCTATATTTTTCTGCATATGGATTTTTATTCAAAAATCGCAAAGAAATTAGCAATACATATTTACATTTAACTATTTTTGCACTTTCATGCAAAACCTCATCATCAACATAAATGCAAATTTATCCAAATTGTGTTTAAGTATAAATAAATTAATTACAACATCACGAAATTTTTTTCTTATAAATGTACAGATATATTTTCTAGTAATGAATATGTGTCTAAGCAAAACAAAATAAAACAATCTTATACGGCTTTGTGTTCAATGGTAAGTAATTAAATGAACATTAAGCAAATCCAGGTCAAAGTACCTCTTGATATCTGGAAGATTAAGCGCCACTTTTCTTTCGATGCTTTAATGGAACAAATAAAGTAAGTTGAAGGAGCTTAGAAAAGAAAAAAGGATTGGTTGAGTTCTTTAAGCCTATTTTGTCGAAAAATCAATTCTGCATCGTTTGAGTCACCAGAAGTGCTTCGAGAAATAAAGTCTTTCCTCTTCAAAGAGTTGTCGAGTATATGATCTCTTAATTCTCAAAATGTAACTTTAGCAATTTATATATATATATATATATATATATATATATATATATATATATATATATATATATATATATATATATATATACACACACATATATATATATATACACACACACACACACACACATATATATATATATATATATATTTATATAATGTGCTGTATGGAGACTATTTTCTAGGGTATTCCGTTTACTTAAAAAAAATTACTGTTGAAAGTAACAGAATTAAAAATAAAATAGTTCTTGAATAATAAATAAAATTCATAATTCAATTATGAAAGTTGAGTTTGTATACATTTCCTACAAATGAATTTAATATGTTTCGGTTTAATAAAATTATTTCCAAACACGTAACACGTGTATTAGGAATATATATGAAGAAAAAAATAGTTTGTATATTTCGTTAACAAATATTATGTGATAACCGTTCTTTCCTTATTATACAGAATTCAATCAAGTATTCAATTGTGTAGAAATTTATTTTTATACTTTAAAATATTTTGATCTCGGAAACATTTTGTTTAAATATTGATCAATCTTAAGTTGTTTCCCTGTAAGAAAAAATAGTAAATGATTTATAACAGTGCATAAATTATATATAAAATATATTGTAAACTTATCCTTTGTAAAAATGCACTAAAAACTCCAAGCATTTATTCATCTTACATAAGTTAATTTTAATGCCGGTTTGATAAATTAGTATTTTGTTTAATAAGAAATGATGTTCCAAGGCATTCTTTATTAATCTTTCAAAAACTTTTAGTAATTTTAATTTAAAAATTTTATGCATTATTAAAAAAAATATGCTCAACAATCTTCATACAAAATTATTTTTCATTTAGGATGACATTACGAATAAAAGCAGAGGTGGTGAATTTTCCAGTAATATGAGGTATATATACAAACGCCAATCGAAAGTTCCTAAAATCATATGACTTCTGTAAAGGACTTCCTTGATGGGTGGACAATTATCGCACGAGGCGACTTACAAAAGTATTGAAAATTTAAATTTACGGCTAAATCCCCTTTATCGAGTAGCTAATAGTTGATTAATGTGCCTTAAGTCTTGCGAGCTGAGGAGCATTATCAATTAAAAAGTCCTCAAGAGAAAATTAACACGCGTTATTACATCCACACACAGACGCGCACACTCACATTTTCATGTATATATGTATATAGTTAATATTCTCTTATATATTTATATATACTTGAATCATTAGAATACTACGAATAAAACAGACAAAATCATAAAACCGATATTAGAATTTATAAAATATATTAGAATTTTAAAAAAATATATCACTGCAGCTGTATTACAAATATTACACCGCACCCTCCCCCCACCTCGGTAGTCAATATCTGCAAAACCCGATAAAAACACATTTCTATTTAACTATAAAATGGGCTTGTTAAGTTTAAGTATGTATTACAGGATTTAATCTCACACACCCAAACTGGCAATGGATTTCCACAAGTTCATAGTAAGTAATGGCTTCCTTTATTTTTTAGTTGAAATAATACACAATTTACAGAACATTTTATTACAAATTAATATTTTTTAATTATTTAAGTAGTTATAAATTTTGATCAAGAAAAAATCAACTTTATTATTCAAATATTCAATAATTACCTTTTCCATACTTAACATTTTTAAAATTATCTCCATTGAGATTATGTTTTTATATGATTGAAACAGAATTTATAAGACTGGAATTACAATTAATCACGTAAAATTCTTTTATGTTACAAGACTGAATTGCCATTATTCCAAAACTGGGGCTTTGGATCTAAAAAAGTGTCAGCAGAAATCAGATGGAGTAACAATGATTAAATTCTTTGTCCGGAAAGTTGGAATTCAACTTCGCTGTCTTTTTCATATCCGTACACGCAGTATGGTGCCGTTACGGAGTGTAAGGTGAGATATTTCCTCTTAGTTTGACTCTCTCGATGCTGGAGTTCTTCGAAAAGTGACAAGAAATCGTAAGATATTGCCGAAACTTGTAAGTGAATTCTTGAGAGGGTGTTTCGAAATGAATGCAAGGGAAGAAATTGGTTTTCGTCTTCAAACAAAATTGCACCTATTTTTTGGGTGGAATTCGTGTAAGTGCACTCGGTGTCACTTTACCTTTTGTATAACAATGAAAAAGTTGCTTACAAAGTGAAACTATTGATTTCTATTTTTAAGTATTTTGGCGTGAAAATGTTTCTCGAAATATAAACTCAGAAAATAAAAATACTGCTAAATAAATGTTGCAATATATACAAATTAATCATATTCGATATATATTTCAATAAATAATTTAAATTATTAGTTTGGCTTGTTCGTTTAAGATTGCAGTTAAATTTACCTCTCAAGAAAACAGAAGTTGCTTTATTTTCTTAAATTTCTTGCTGTATCAACTTTCAATAGATTTCCCCGCGATTTATTTTTATTTTTCATAATACTACTTTTTTCTTGATTTTTGGTAATATTAATTCGTTTTTTATTTCTTGTAATAGTACTTCTTTTTTATTTTTTGGAATATTAGTTCTTTTAAAAAATAATGCAATCCATGATACACATCAATGTATAAGATGAAGCAGTTATAAAAATCTCGCTTGTTGTTTCTAAAATCATAGTTTTTGTCATATATATTTATGAATACAATAAAAGATACAAATGAATATATATATATATATATATCCTACTAAGAATACTGAATAAAAGAATTTCCAAGAATCTAAAATAAGGAGCAATTAAAAATGTAAAGAATTAGTTGGACTAAAATTGATAACTATCACGGTTTCTAAAGCTGTCATTGATTTAGGACACTGTGATATAGGGTTATATACATGTATCGCAAGAGTTCCAAAATCATGTTTAACGAAAACTTACACCAGCATTTATGTAGACATAGTATTGATTATCCACAAATGAAAAAGTATTTGAAAAATAACAAAAAAATTTACAAACTTTATAGTTTGAGTTACATGATTTTATGTACTATTTTTCAGTTCCGTTTTAAAATTTTTACTTGTTGCTTATTTTGCTTTCCATTAATCCTTAATCATTCTTAGGCAATCTATGAGTTATGTGATTCATATTTCATTTATTCATTCATTCACACACACACACACACACATATATATGTGTGTGTGTATATATATATGTGTGTGTGTATACAATATATATATATATATATATATATATATATATATATATATATATATATATATATATTGTATTTTTATAATGATATTAATGGTTTCTTCAGACGTGATTTTTTACGGATTTTTTTTTCATACATAAAATGGGTAATCATTCAAATGCTGTTAAAATTCACAAAACAAAATAATATACTTCATAATTTATAAATAAATTTAAGAATAATTACTTTCTACAATAATTCAAAAAAAAGTTTTTTGTTTTTCAATAAAGGATGTTATTCTGAAAAAAGCATTTAACAAAAAGATGTTGGTAGACTGTTTTTTTAAATTGCAATCAATTTATATCATTACAGATTTCGAATTACTTCAGACGCTGAGAAATAAACTACTATACATTTTTTCATCTCGTATCAACATATTATATGAGGCGATAAAAATATTTAAATATGAATTATTGTGGAAACATACAAAAATGAAAATCATGTGTTCTTATACTTTCCCAATTATAGAGAAACAAGTCACAAAAATTATTTAGATAGTTACCTTGTTAAGAGTGTACTGAAGTACAAAATATTTATTGCAGCTTTAAAACCAGTTCACTCCCCCTGTATGAGAAGAGATACTACATACACAATAATTAGATTTTTAGAGACACTTTAAGGTTAAAATAAGATTATAAAGATTTTGGTTGTACTATATAGTTAATTTGCAGAGGGAGCTTAAGATTGTGTATGTTGAGGATTTTTCTCTCTAAATATTGACATTACATGTGAACATAATTACTGCAAATTACTAATTAAACATATTTTAAATAATGATGCCTCTAAAATGTAAAATATAGTAAATATATAAGCTAATAATCATATTTATTAGCAAATATAATAAATATCATATTTTATTACCATCTACAAATAATAAATATATTTACGCATAAACGCTTAAAAGTTACGAAATACTTGTTAAATTTTGTATTATTATTAAGGGTTGACCAAACCAAATCTGGTGGAATGAGAAATCGATTCTTCAAAATACCATCGATAATTTTGAGCATATTTCTATAACTAAAACCGCTTAGAAATTATTCAAAAAATAAAATATAAGACAAATTAGTTATGTACATTACTTTGTGGTTTCGAATACATTTTTACTGATCACATATTAATGGTATGATTGAAACTCTTATATTACTAAGGAAAAATAGTATTTTTATAACACGATGGAATGACAAAATTAAGTCTTGTTAAATTAGTACTACACAAAAAAACTTCCTTGATTTTAATGGATTAGGAATCTGACTCAATGGTCCTGTCATTAACTATATGGTCTGTCTCTGCACTTGAATTCCCAATTGGAATAGATTCTACTGACAAAGTATTCCACCTTTTATACGGATACATAGAATGAAGTAGGGTTTTCGATAAACACATAAACCCTGTAACAGTAATAAAACGTAAATTTTATCCTGAATACTTAAAATTGTTTAATACTGACTATAATTCTAACAATGTTTAATTGTTGGATTTGGATTAACAAATAGAGTCCATAATTAAGCCGTTAATAATACTTGTAATGAAAAATTATACATATTTGATTTCCATTTAATTAAAATACGTTCTAGGAATAGCAAATTGCATGTATCTATTTATTAAAATATTACATTACTTTTCTCTTTTTTATTTCGAAATAATGATTTAAATATACAGGAAATCATGATTATATTCCATAAGCTTATTTAAAACACACAGATGTGGAAGGCCATTGATCACCCCCAGGGTGTTCTCTCTCTAAATTGTGTTGGAACCGAACAAAATCATACTGTCACTTCATGGTGTTCAAAAGCTAAGGATAATGATAGGCGTAAAAATTAGCCCTTAGTCACAATGGATTTCGTGGGCCTTGATCTGGTGTTATTGTTGATCAGGTAGTATAAGGAAAAACAACAAAACACATGCATGCGTATGTAATAAACATATTTATTTATCGTATAAATAAAGATTTATTCAACAATAGAATCATATAATGAGCTTTTTAATTGTACAGCTGTGGACATTAATATGCTTATATCACAGTTAGCACATTTTGACAAGTATCCCGAAACAACATATCCACTTGCAAATTCCAACATTTTTCAGAAACGACCAAAACCTAGCCAAGTCCCAACAGGACTCATCCGTGATGACGTCTGGTTATTTTAACGAGTTGATGTTCTTGTATTCAAGAAAAATTATTTTGCTTGTTTTCGAGTTTCATTCATTCCGTGGTTTCACTGAATTATCTTGTAAATAAAAGTTTTATTAATTACGCCTGGTATTTATAAATATTTGTTTATTCAATTTCTGACCTCACTTTTTTGAGTTTTTATTATGTAATTTTTTATTAGTTTATAGAATCGCAAAAAGCAGAAGTTGAACCATCGAAACAGCTAAAACCCACTTTTCGATCCAATTGTCAAATTCTTATTTTTTGATTCATTCTACTTTTCCAGTACATTTAACAGAAATATATCATTGTTTTCGTGTATATTTACTAATTTCCATTCCTTATCATATATATATATATATATATATATATTCAAACTGAGAGGTCAAATTATTATCACACTTGACACTTATACGGTGATCAATTATAATTTAACGTAGTTGCCACTAGAGTTCAGATAGATATTTTTAGGGAATGTAGGGACGGAGAGTAATGTATCAGTTACACTGCATTGCTTGGTGAAGAAATATTAACATCAGATTTCAACACCGAATGATTGTAGGTCCTCGGAGTTACGAAACCAATATGAGCAGAACGGCTGAACTAGGGAAGTGTTCGAAAGTAGCAGTTATAATTGTTTACAGAGAATGAATTCTCAAACAGGAAATTTGGTAGCAACATAAGGATTATGCTCATTATAGGCTACTGAAATTTTGTTTTGAAAAATCTGAAAAATTTGACCAGTTCAGCAGAAGAGCAACCTTACTTTATATTGCGGAGAAACGTATTCAAGGATCAATTACGAACGTCTCTGTACAAACTGTTCACCGCACATTAATTACTCCGTATATGCTATAGTATAAAATGATCTATTCAAAAGTTTCTTTTAATATTGAATAAGACAAGACGTGTACTGTTCACAAAGGAGCACAAAGATTGCATTTTAGATTACTGGATGACTGATCCGAGGAATCTCATATTGAATTTCACGATGTAAGTATCAGGACGTGAATGTGGTATAAACGAATAAAAGTATGAGCTTCATATACATTGACACTGTTTTCCGAGTGGAATAAATATTATGATTGGGGGGAGATATTTTTCTGGCATTGTATCGGTGCTTTAATTCGTGCGGAAGAACGCCTGAATGCCCAACGCAATTTAAGTTTTTATCACACATTGAGCACACCCTGTTATGTTAATGGTATGCCCTACCAGAGGTGGATACATACCTAAGAACAAATGATCCCTTTTAAACAGCTGTCATTGCCCCCAGATGTTCCAAAGAGTTTTAGATAAACTGTTTCTTGCTTAGTTGGCCTGCACAAACACAGTTATTTTATACAATTGAGAATCTGGGGAGGAGAAAAAATGGGACATCCAGTAGTTGGATTCAGGACCATCCAATATGAATACACTGAAAAAGGCAAGTCATTGGATATGGTCTCAAATTCCTCATACTAATACCAATAACTCGTAGATTTTATACCAAGAAATATCTTTGTTGTATTAAAGACAATACCTTATATATATATATATATATATATATATATATATATATATATATATATATATATATATATATATATATATGATGAATCCCCAGCCCACAAGTGTCATTTGGGGTAAACTTCCTACCAGGACAACTAAACCCACCTCCCGCATAGGAACTTTGACTTATACTTTCACAGGACTTAAAGAAGATACGTGTACTAAGGACTCACTAGCTGCTGATCAACGCTGAAAGAGCTGTTATTTTTGTCATGGCTTGGAGTGCAGACTTCCTTACTGAATATTGAAATAAAATATAATAGGACAAACGGCTACCCGTTGCATTTCTCCTGTCAATCCAAGAATTTCTCCAATACATGATATATATATATATATATATATATATATATATATATATATATATATATATATATATATACATATATATACATATATATATATATATACATATATATATATATATATATATATATATATATATATATATATATATATATATTTATATAATCTCCTCACTAGATGTCTGGAACTATAAGACCTATTGACTTAAAATATGGTAATCACGTTTCTCTTGTAGAGTAGAGACTAGTTAAAAACAGATTCGGCAAAAATCGACCCTCAAAGGGGTCAACGGAGACATCACAGACAAAGATCTCCGTTTCCCAAATGTTAGATTCACTTCCTTGACACTTGGCAGCCATGGTTCAAGTGTTAAGTAAAAAACTTGTAAGAAGGAAAAATGAAATCCTCTAAGCTAAGTAAAATTTTTATTTACTTTAAACGATATTAATATATCGACTGCCAGATAATCTTGGAAAATGCCTTGTTCTTCAACTTGATTTTTTTACCATCTACTTTATTCTTAAATCATTCTTTGGTTAGCGTTTAATTTACAAGGTTTACTTAACTATATTAAAAAATTAATTAAATGTTTATCGGATTAAAATTTGTTTATCTTTTTGTTGAGGAGAAGTGTAATAAATATTATTTAAAAAAGAAAAGTTTCTCCATCAATATTTGAGATATCACTCTTAAACAGGAGTTTCACATTTTTATCTATTTTCTTATTTACTTTGTGTTAGAATTTTTTTCTAAAAAAATATAGCTATTGTCATATATAGTTCATTCATTCTGTTTCATAAACAATATTTCAAAGCTAGAGAGCTTATTTCCAATATAGTAAACATTGTAACACGCCATTAGAAAAAGGTTTTTTTAGTTAATAATTTTTCAATTTCAGTTTTATAGAAATAAATGTATAGCAAACATAACATCAAAAATACAAAATTGTTCATATATTATGTTGAGTACTTTTTGTTTGTGATAATTATTATATTCATTTTAACTATCAGGTTACTAATTTTCTTCGAGCGTTTTTAAAAGGATTTGTCCAAGTAATTTCATTTATTCGATTAATTAATGAAATAGTTAATGATGACACGTTAATACTAGTTTTTAGAAATAATTTTAAAATAAATAAGCTCATTTTAAGTACTTTTATTAAAAATAACAATGATGCATCTGGTAAAATAATTCAACTGTGCAGCATTCCTTTTTCTTGGATTATTTCAAAGGAAAATGCTGTCCTTAACATTTAAGACCTCCAAAACTGAAAATATTTCTCGAGAGTGGAACAAGTTCCGAAAGGAAAATGTAAGTACCTCATGAATAACGCCGAGCGTAAAACCAAATAGCATATTCTTCATATAATGCTTGCTTAGGTGGAAGAAATAAACTTAAAATACTGTTTCTTTTATTCATGACTAACAACTCTGTAGAAAGATATGAAGTAAAAAATTCATAAAAGATTTAAAAAAAAAAAAAAAAAAACTGAAACACATATAAATTTTTGGCACTAAAAATTTACCTTTTAGCACAGATGGAGAGTATAGACAATAGTTGCTTACAATTGATTGTTAATAGGAAAAGAGTTAGAGAACGTTGAAACATTTTCTTTTAGGAAAACTCTTAAACGCTTAGGACATGAGAACGAGACAAAGTCAAGAACTTTCTAAATAAAGCTCTCACGGTTGCTTTAGGGAAATTGAAAAAAAAAAACAATTTTATCAATGTATGCAAGTCTGATGCTCTTATTTTTTAAGAATTTCATGGACATAAATTAAATTTTGCAAATTGGATTTGAGTGTCTCCATAATTAAACTAGTCACTCTTTTCTCGTTGCGAAAGACATATTTATTAAAGTTCCATTATTTAGCATTTACATCCTTATTTTCAGAGTATAAATAATTGAAAACAAATTATATCAAAACAATCAAAACAATGCATTCCTAGACTGTCAACAATATTTAATGTATTTTTAAAATGTATAATGTGCACCTAAAATAATATTTTTTATAGAATAATACAAAAATAACTTGTGATAAAAAATGATTCACATTTTTATAGATACAATCTAAATTGCACAGTGTTTAGATATCTTTAAAAATGCATTGTTGTACATAAATATTTAAGTTTTCTTGTAAACAAAGTTTATACATGCGGCGTATATGTATTGTTCTATGTAGTTTGAATGCATATTGGCAATAGTTTTATTCGAATACGTAAGGAATTTAATATTGTTGTGAAGATACATTGCAGTTAATATTATATGCATAAGAAAAATTAATAGTGCCTCAAAAAGTTTAGATATCAATATAAAGAAAATTAAGAAATATCATTTACTACTGACATTTGTTATCACTAGAAAAATATAGTTATTATTATATACTTATGTTGCCCAAAATCAATCAAAATTACTACATTTTGAAATAATTATTAATTTGTGAAGAAATTTGTTTAAAATTAATTTTTAATATTTTTATAGTCATATAATAAGTTATAAGTTAATATTAACAATAAAAATGTCTTCACTTGAAAAAAATATATTCTAGAAAGCTCTAAGAAATTATTCAATATCTATGTAATTTTTTTTTCCAATTGAAATTGAAAAGCAGTCAAAATGACTTCCTTTGGGCAATACAGTGTTAAATTCTTTCAACCTAAAAAAAAAAGTGAACGAAACAATCTTGCACTTACTAATAACTTAATTATAAATAATATGATCTCTTAGTTAATAACTATTTATTTTCTTTTCCTTTAAAAAGCATGTGTTAGGGATGATTCTTAATGCAATTGAATTCTGTATTTAATCAAATAATATGCTTATACTTGTTTTCTACGGTGCCACACATAAAAAAGCATAATATGTTAATGGCAGAGGAATTAACATTAGCTAATGAAGATCCGCTCTGGTGTTTAAATATGGTTATGATAATTATGATAAGTAAAAGTGCTTTTTTTGCTCGGGTATGTTCATTTAAGTATATCTTGAATACACGGAGGAAATGAATTATATGAAAAATCTTATAAAAATTATATGTCAGTTTTTTTAGCATTATTTTCATTTTTATGTACTTTATAACAAAATAAAAGGAAATTAGTTTTTATATAATTGTATAAATATTTTTTTTCTTTATACACTAGTAAGTTAAAACGTTTTTTTAAATATTTGAAATCGCCGTGTTTTCTTTTAATCATATTCTATTCTCACCGTTAAAAATAATTTAAAGAACGCCAGAGAAAAGTTAAATACTATAAGACTTAAGGTAATTAATATTTTTAAGGTATAAAACAATATTGTTTACATGAAATTTTCATAAAATGTAATCATTTTATCTAATGTTATTGCAATTGTTTTCAGAATATGTGTTACTAATTTATTGATTTATTCTTTCAGGACAATAATGCTTTCAAATGGAGTTATCTGAATTTATTTTTTGAAAGAAATCTTTTTTTATAGAGATTAATCGTATTATTATCAGAATTAAGAGTACGTGAATATTGCGATATTAAACTCTAAGATCTACTGAGAGATATTTTAATATATTCTATTTAATAAAATAATTTGTAATAGAGTAAGTAAAAATTCCAAAATAATTCAAAGTTTACTAAAAATATTAATTTCTTTCTACATAGTGATACTTAAGAAAATTGTTGAATTAAACTTATTTGAAATTTGGAGTAATGTAGAAAAAATCATGTGAACAGAAAATTAGAATAAAAAGAATGGTAGAAAAGCCTAAAATTTTCAAGCACATAGTAACTTAATAAAAATATTTAAAATTTCCTTTGTATCTTTATATCAATATTATTATCTTTCAGATTAATTATCTTTTGTTGCCCGGAGCAGAGAATAGAATACGTAACTTTGAATATGAAATACAATATTTTAATAAACTCTCATGGGCTATAATTCAGATAAATATATTTCCTAAATGTATATGTTAATATTAATCTGAGAAATATTTAAAAAATATCATTTTTTTAAAATAGTACTTTTTACCAACATACTTTTGTTGTAACTGAATGAGTACGGTTTAATAATCAGCAACTTACAGAAACGCGTTGTTTTTATGTATCTCGTAGAAAAGAAAATATAAATAGGTTAAATATGCTGCATTTATTTTGTACGTCGATATAATAAAAATAATAGAAACAAAGTATTGATTAGTTTATGTCTTTTGCTAACAACCTAATAATGTATTTATTCAGGGAAACTACACTGGTGTGCAAAAATTAAGGCCGAGACGGTTTTTTCAATATAACTTTGTACAAAAACTTTCCAAATCTACACATTTTATACCGCAAGATCCCCAATACGTGAGGACATGTGTAATATGTAAGCAACACTTACTAAAAGAGAAATCAGAGGGATAAAAAGAAGCTTTATTGAAAAGTAGCATGGAGCGCAATGCGACTGAAGGCCGAAACATCCCTGTGATGGGTGTCCAGCAAGAAACATCCGGTCTATAGTGGGGGATATGATCTCCCCTGACTGCTAGGCAGGTTTCACAGCGTCTGCCCATGCTGAGAATGAGGGTGTCAATGAGTTGTTGAGGCATTGCTGCCCATTCGTCTTGCAGCGCCAATCGAAGCTCCCAAATCGTTACTGGTGGTAAGGTACGAGCTGCCAAGCGTCTGCCAGAAAATTCCATACATGCTCGATGGGATTGAGATCCGGAGATCGTGCCGGCCAATCCATACGTTCAATATCCTCACTCTCTAAGAGCTGTTCGGCAGCTACTGTGCGATGACATGGTGCATTGTCGTCCATGAAAAGAAACTGCAGACCCATAGCGCCTCTAAAAAGACGCACATATGGAAGAAGAATCTCGTTACAATAACGGGTCCCGTTGACTGAACCTGCGTCGAAGATGTGAAGGTCTGTACAACTACCAAGAATGATGCCTCCCCAAACGAGAACACCGCGACCTCCATACCTGTCCCTTTCAATGATGTTCGAGGGGTGATTGCGGCTTCCCCGCTCTCTTCAGAAAAGTATGCGATGAGAATCGCTACTCAAACTGAATCTGCTCTCATGTATAAAGAGTACTCGCCCCCATTCATTGTCTCTCCAATTCCGGTGTTCCCGGCACCACAGAGAACGCCTTCTCCGATGGGCAGGCGTTAAAGGTACACACCGTACAGGGCGTCGTGCAAACAGACTACCAACCGTGCAGTCTTCTGGCCACGGTAAATCGCGATATCGGTCGTCCAGTCGCCTGTGTCGTGTGTCTAGCGATTTCTTCCGCTGTCTGCCGCTTATTTCTTTTGGCCTGTAAGACAATGTACCGGTCATCTGCGGATGTGGTTCCTCGTGGACGACCACTACTGAACCCCCGGATAGCGGTTCCTGTAGTTTGAAATTGTCTCCAAAGTCGTGAAACGATGCTGTGAGCAATTCCGATCTATGCAGCCATACTCTTGTCACACTGCAGCCTTCTTTCAACTTCCCAATGATTCGATCTCGGGTAAAAGCATCCATATGTCGTCTAACAGATTGATTATTCACCATTTCTCGCTGAGGCAGCAACTCGGTGTGATTTTAACTGTTATACGGCGTGCAACCTCTTTGCCAGAAAAACTGATCTTACACCGACAACATGCTTTACTCTACTCAGACACTCCCCCATTACGTCTACCTGCATATCTGCGCATGTGCTACCGTACATCACCTTACTTAATCTCCTGATTGGTCTTTCTGTCCGCTCTGCCTCTTCGTTCAGCTGATATGCTAATTTTTCGACTTCGTCCTTAATTTTTGCACACCAGTGTATACCAAATATGTTATATTTATCTATTTTATTGTTTAGTTAAATGTTTTTTTTAACTCCTGCATAAATCTTTTATTATAACCAATGATTATCATGATGTTTTTTGATCAATGGCGAAAAACACGTTTTAATTTTTTTCAAAATTATGCTTTTCTTTCACTTATTGCTTGCAGTTTTTATAATTGCTACATTATGAAATGTTTAGAATAAAGAACTCAGCAAATTAAAAATAATGTATTGGGTCATTGCTGGTACAAATGACAACCATATTGTTCTTTTTGAAATTTTTCCCCATTACCGATAATAAATAAAAGTGTGATCATTGTTAAAATTGAATCAATTGTGTAAGAAGAATGAGAATTTTCACGTAATGTATATGACAAACACAAAATCAAAAAAGTTGATCAGTTCATTTTTTTAAAGTCAAATCTTCTTGTTATTTTTTTATGTAATTGTATAAAATAAACACTTTGAAACAAAAATTCAGAAGAGTACAGGAGCATTAAAGGTTAAAAATGCCGCTTTATTATTATTTCAAAGGTTGCTTTTCAGAATTATTCATTTGTATTTCATTAATTTCACTTTCGAATGAATTAAGAAAAAAAAGTTAGAAATATGCCAAGTTCTATACAACGTGCATGATAATATTTATACGCACTTTTGGTCTTAACCCATTATATATCCCAATTTCTTTATCCGAGTACTGTATCCGATTACGTTCGAAACCGGGATTTTAAAAAAGCGCATAAATGGATAATATTCATGATATTTCGTGTCAGTTAGATTAGAATATATGTATAAAATTGTTTTAAAGACAATTTGACGAAACAAATTATTTAAATACAATATTTCAGCAACAAATTAACTTAGAATAACCATTTTTCGAAATGTTCTCCTTTTGTGAAAAATCCTTCTGTTATAAAAATATTTTGCCTGTATATAGCGGAGAACCCTCTACAGAGGCTCAACTGGAATTTTTGAGATTCAAAGTATTTTCAGAGTTACTACCAATTGAAATAATTATTGGCGTTTTTTTCTTAAAATTGCTCCCCTCTGTTGTCGTAGAATATGAATAAATCCACTTCTAATTTATATATTTCAAAAATTCTAGTTGAGCCCTCTGAACAGAGGTCAGAGCTATATACAGACAAAATGTTATTATAATAGAAGCATTTTTACAAAAGGAGAATATTTTGAAAATGGATCAGTCTATCTTCCTTTTTGGTCAAAATATTGTACTTAAATAATTTTTTATTGTAATATTATTCTTAAAACAATTCTGTATACATTTTCTAATCTACGTGACATTAAATATCATAAATATTATATATTTATACGCGCAAAATAACGGTTCCTAACGTAGTCGGATAACTTAAATTTGAGTAAAATTATTTTTTAAAGTTACTATAAAACCTAAGCCAACTAAATATAACGATAGAGAACTTTATAAATAGCTAAAATTAAAAATTAAATAGATTAAAAATTAATGGATTAAATTAATTAAAATTAATTAATTAATTAATTAATTAAAATTAATTGATTAAAAATTAATTAATTAAAATTAATTAATTAATTAATTAAAATTAGATAAAGACTTTATATATTTTATATGAGAAATTTGACCCGTCCTTTAATAGGATACTGGGATAAAGGGGGGATTTCCACTAACATAATTTACTCTCCTCTTCAGTGATTAAAAGTTATTTTCGAATACAAAATTCTACTTTATTTGTGAATAATATTTTCTTATTTATAAAATACTTCACTTTCAATTGAACTTAACTCTAATTTTGGTGTAAAGATTCAAAGCAAGCTTGACGAAGCGTTTCACATTGGCCACATTATGCTTTTATTTTTCCTTTGTAGCCTGCTCTTTGACAACGAAGCTGTTTGTCTCGCTTTAGTAAAAAAATGATCAACACCATTTTTATAGATGTCTTCTTTTGTACCAGAATGTACAGGCGAGATTCTCGGTCTACCTCTCGTTCTGCTGTTACAGCTCTTCGAAACTCCTTCGAATTTATGACTTCGTATTTGTTCTCTAGGCATTTACCACAGTCCAATACAGTGAACTTATAAGAAGAGGTCACTACCATTTTTCCCACGTACTTTAATGGAATACCGACCAGCCAACCAGTCATGTGGTGATCCACACCAACCATATGTATGTTGTAAGAGTTTACCAAAGTTGGTATCTTCATGTTAATTTCATCTTTGTATCCAATAATCACGTTCCAAGGTATTTAAATGATATCCAGTAAGAAACAAAATTCTTATAAAAACACGTATTTCATTAGCAGTAGTTAAGCAATCTCGTGCTCGTTTATCATGTATGTTGCATATCACAAGTTTCTTTTTTTATAATGAGATCTTAAACTTCACTGGAATAAAATTACTCAAAAAGCTATCTGATAGAATTTTATTATTCAATGTAGTTCCCATCTGCTTAAACAAGTCACTTTCGGTTGATTCTGCCAGTGTTTCCCATTGTGTATAATGTGGTGATTTATTCTTTATCCAAAATGACTGATGCCTTTTAGCTTTTTTACTGCTCATTGTTGTCAAAACACTAGAGCTTGTAGACAGTTCAAGGTAGACCTCTCCAATTTTAACCTTCAAATACATAGGAACATCATTTATATTATAATCTCCCAAACATTAATTTAATTGTCATTCCTTTTATCTTCGTCAGTTAGTTCACTGCAATTTGGGGATAACACAGCACTTTCAATGTCGTGTCGCTATCATCTGAATCTAAACTATATAATAATTCTAATGCTTCCTGTAATTTCAGTAACTTTTGCACTTACATAACTCTGCAGGGGTAAGGCACACTAGAAGGTAATATATATATATATATATATATATATATATATATATATATAGTATTCTTAGTTATATAAAGAGAGAAAGAAAGTGTCAACTTTATGCTTATCGTACCACTGTCCTGTTCGGAAAACAGTTAAAAAATAATTTGCTAAAACTTACCTAAGAATAATACCACTTTAACTACACGGATCATAATTTAAGAGTACTATCATAAAAATGCTCATTCAAGTGTTCAAAGTAAACAATAAAAAAGATTTATGTAACCCCAAAAAAGATGATACAAACCGCACTCACAAATGCGATAAATCAGCAAAATGTCCAGAGGGAGAAGGAGGGGGACGAGACACATAACTCACGCTAGAAGCTAATACATATCCCAACATGTTCTAACTGACAAAAATTCGTAACATACAAATAATGATTTCCACATGATATTTCTAGATGTCCTCTAAATAGGGTAATGTGATAAAATGGGTTATAATTTGCAACAAGTACAACTCAAGTATAAAATATTGAACGGATTCGTGATATCGAAAGAACACACACACACACACACACAAAAAGAAATAGCAAAGATTAACGAAAATGCTTTCAAACTTATCGTAATTAGCAGACGTATAACATATTTCTCCCGCAATTCTAAAGAATAAAAATATTTTTTTTTAAAAAAAGAGAACGAAATGTTCCCAGGAGTAATACAAAAATTATACATTAAACTAATGTACAATGTATTATCTTAAATTTTTTGAAGTTTTAGTATGATAAAAGTGTTTGTATATACACTGCTGGCCACCGTAAACGCAACACCAAGAGAAACAAGAAATATCACAGCAAAATTTATTTTGTAGATAACATGTTGACCAAGATTCAAATGATTAAATTTATAGACTTCTGTAAAGTGTGGTTCCTGCCAGAATCAGAAGCCAGAGTAGCCGCCATCGTTGGAGATCACCGCTGCCACACGACTCAGCATTGATTCAAAGAGACTTTGGATGTGTTCTTGAAATACAGCAGACCAAGCAGTTTCCACAAGTTTCCAAAGTTGATCTGGTGTGGCAGCTGGGGTTGTAATCTGGGTCAATCATTGATCAACCATAGACCACATGTTTTTATCGGTGAAAGATCCGGAGAGCGAGCCGGCCAGAGAAGCAATTAAATCTAGTGATTGACGAAGAACCTTTGGTCAATGCGTGCCACGAGTGGTCACGTCTTATCCTGTTGAAATATGGCTGTGACCAAGCCCTGAAGGTAAGGAAGGACAACTGGATCCAACACCTCGGAGATGCAGCGCTGACAGTTTAAAGTATTGGAAATATGTACTAGAGGAGTACGAGAGTGATATCCAATACCGCCCCATACCATAATACCCGTTGCAGGACCAGTGTACCGGTGCATAACGCAACTGTTCAGCATCCTCTCTCCACGGTGTCTCCAGACTCGAATCCAACCATCGTGGTGTTGCAGACAGATGCGTGACTCATCAGTAAAGACAACTTCATTCCATTCTGCCACCCACATCCTTCTTTCATTACACCATTGGCGGCAGAGACGTCTGTGGTTCTGCGTCAAGGGTACACCAAGCAATGGACGTCTAGCGGACAGACCATTCTGCTGTAAACGGCGTCGAACGGTACGCGCAGACACTGAATAATGCTGTACAGACTCAATGTGCTGTGCTATGGTTCGTGATGTGACTGAGTGATTCATCTTCGACATGTGCACAATTTTCCTGTCCTCACGTGAAGTGATGTACTGAGGTGGATGCGATAGACAACGTCGGTTAGTCGTACCCTCCTGCATCTAACGGTCACATATCCACATTACAGTTATTTGTACTCGTCCAACACGACTACCGATTTCCCTGCAAGATATTCCACAATCTCTGTAGGCCACTATCCTTCCTCTATCGAACTCGGATACTTGATCAAAAGCTGATCGTTGTTTTTTACGAGACATAACTGATCGTTTTAAAAAACCCACAAGAAAAACACAATTAGTGAGCTTGAAATCGTCGAAATCTCCAAGCCTTAAACAGCATTTTGAGGTGGCGCCACAAGCGCATGTGATGTCTGTCTATGCTGAAACTCTAATCATTTGCACACATATCTCACCTCCGCTAATGCATGCTGTAAATTTCATGTTATTTGCATGCTTCATTCAGGGTGTTGCACTTACGGAGGCCAGCAGTGTATTATAAAATGTCCATAAATGACACGTCGCCAAAGTTAATTCACTGATAAAGACTCAAATGAATGCCAGCTTTAATAAGTTAAAGTTAAAAAAGGGATGCAATAAAGATATATTGTATTCTACTATATTTATTAATTTGACCCTATTTTCGGGATGTATATGTAACCAAGTTAGAGAAAAAATAAATTTTATAAGAGAACTATATAAAGACGGGATATAAATTCCGAATAATACCAGAAGTTATTTTAATCTAGCATCATGAGATATATCTGAGATATATATCTGAATGAATTTTGAAGATTCTAGCTCTATATTATAAGAAGATAATTAATCTTTTGTAAGAGCAACATAAAAGCACTACTTTTTCTGATCTATTCGCTCCATTTATCCTCTTTCTGGTTTATTTTATTTTTTTTCTTTAAAACTCCTTTGAAAACAATCATATTTGTTACTGAAAATCGTTAGATATTCGACCTGAAATACGAAAATGCGAAATAATTTCGTCCCTAACTCAGTGCTTCTCAAATTTTCAATGTTTGGGACCCAGTTTTCAATATTAATTTTCAACGCGCTTCCTTCACACAATAACAATGCATTGAATGCTATAATAATGCACTTTAAAGTTAAGGCTACACTACGATTTTAATCCTAAAACGTATAAATTATTAAGTATTAAATTATGAATATGACAAGCCTACGTGAATCACTCGTAAGTATTAAACTTGTTCATCTCTTAGTTTTTTGAGATTATTTGTCAAATACATTGTGCAGTACTAAAACTAGTACATTTATAAGTATATTATATAAATGTAAATGTGTATTTTATTTTTATTGTGCCCAAATGTATATTTTGTTTTGCATCTTTTCAGTAAATCTGTATTTTTTTTAAAATCCTTTGTTTCTGACTTTCGATATGCTCGCGTCCCCTTTGAAGGGTTATCACACGCCTCTAGAGGGACGCGCCCCACAGTTGAGAAACGCTGCAGTAAGTAGTTATTTGCTTGCTCCACTTTCCTTCTATGCACTCAAGTTTTCAATTAAAATATACATATATTATTTCTTATTCTACATTTATCTAATCTATTGATTCGACTTAATTGAGATAAATATCTGAATAAATACATTTTTAAACTTACGGCTTCTAAAAAAGATTTCATTGCCCCGATTTTTCTTCTTAGGCTTAATAAATATTAATGGGTAATTCTGGAGTGCAGCTTTTATTTATTTAATCTCATTTACAAAATAACTGCATATCTTTGTAATAAAACTGTAGGTATCATAAAGAAAAGTCGTACTAATGTTAAGTTTACAAAGTAGGGATCCGATACAATTGCTAAATTTTAAGCATAGATATTAAATAAAATCCGCAACAACATAAAAACTGGTAAACCAAAATTTTGTGAAAATTTATGGTCCCAAACATCATCAATTATGTAAAACATTAATTTTATAAATTTAATTTGGAAAACAAACTTACTTCTTAGAATATAAACAAATGTTTTGAAAATGAATTTTTTAAAAAAAATATCATTTTTTGTTGAAATACCATTCGTATCAATATAAATATATTACGAAATGTGGAAGAATGTACTGAAATTCACCTATATATATTTGCATAATTCTGTGTTCTAGCACGTTGTTTGAATTTTCTATCAATCCTTAAATCCTACTAAAAGAGGAAAAGACAAAATATCTTTTAAGCTGAAGGACTTTTTTTCCCTTCGTCATTTTTTTCTCTTTCAAAGAAGCAGCTAAATGACAACTGCAGGATCCTTTTGCATGCTGCTACTTTTTTCTTGTTTTCTCTTTCTTGAAGAGTATTCAATCACTGCTTCTGGAGAGCTGAAAGAGTCGACAGACAAAAAGAAAGAAGAAAGACATAACGAGCTTTTTAGGAAACTGACAAGACGGTGCTTCATTTTTTTATAATTTTTTTTGTTCACTACGTATGTCAGTAATCGAAGCATCTGAGTACGGCACATTTAATCAAACCTTAAGAAAATGCAGCTTTTATATGGTGAAAAATCTAAAAGGAATTGTGTGGTGGATTTTCTTTTATCCCTTTCTTTGTTTAAATCCATGAGAAATATTTTATTTGTAATGAAATGTTCCCTATATTTGTCCTCTCATTGGTATCATATTTAGTATTTAGCTGTTGCGGCAAAGTTTTTTTTTCATTAAACTTTATTTTTTATGAAAAACCTCTCCAAAAAGTGACCTTATTCTTAATATTTTAAGAGATAAAAATATTTTATGTTTTCATAGACTTATTATGGGTTTTTTTCCTTGGAAAATAATCCTTGACGTAATAATAAACGAAAATATTTGAGTATGGGAACTAATGATTTTTTTCATCTATAAACAACAGAACTGATAAAAAAATGTTTTTACATATGTATGCAATCATTACCTTATTATGCTTTAATAATATCCTTTATGACAAATACTCATTTTTTCAGTTGGTGTTTATTTCCAAGATATGTTTTTGCAGTGCGCGATTCAAATTTCTAATCCTATTTTAATTACGATAATGACAGGCTTGAAATGAAACATTTTTAAGCTCACTATCAACAATCTGGTATCTCACAACATTTGTAATTCATTGCAGAGCTAATATGTTTATGAAATATATAAATCAATATTGTTTTTATTTTATTTTTTTTTTGTCATATACTATAATTATTTGAATTTCACATTTTCCTAGCGAAAAAAAATTATCAAATATAGATTGCGATTGTTCAGTAGTTGATGCAAAAATACAAGATTACACTTCTAAAAATAAGTGTTTTGCATCATTTGTGCATTTTTTGTAAATTAAGTAAAGAAAAATATGTTTGTTGCTATCGAAAAAAGAAAATTCTGTATAAATAGCATATCTTTATTTATCAGAATAAATACATTAAAAAGCAGTTTCCTGGAGCTAAGGCATTCTTAATTGAAACACAACAAATTAATAAGAAAAATATTTTTTATAACTTAAACGTTCACTTGTAAATAATTTTTTCTACCGATTTCTAATCAATCTCTCTTTAGAATTTTATGTGTTTTGCTGTTTCTCTTTATGTAATAATTCAAAACTAAAAATTTATCTTAGGATGAGTGGGTTTTGCATTCTTCTTTTGTCCACTACACCCAGAAAAAATTTCTTTCTGTCTAGACGTATGTAAAAAATAGATTGATAAGCAAACTATATTCCTCTAACACAGCTCAATTATAGTTTTGAAAAGAAAAGAAAGGTAATTGATATTATTTTATAGCTGTTTTCGTATGCATTCAATAACTATTATTTATTTTACAAATCGTTCCTTTGCTTGGACGTGACGAAAAAACTATTATAAGTCTTTAGAGATATTAAAATGATCCTATCAAATAATATACTGATGTATTCGTAGATTTGAAGTTGAGTTTTGTTGTCGTTTCTAATGCCACCTGATCGATGGTGTTTGATTGAAGCCTGCGAAATTCCTCGCGTCAAGAGGATAGTTTTACGTCTGTCGTTAGCCACAGCTTTAAGCACCATACATTTGACCGCATGATTTGGCTCGGTTCCACTGCAATTTTAAGAGAGGCATGCAGGCGGTGATCAATTACCTCCCACATATATTTCTCTTTCACCAACCTCTCAAGAGGACTTGCTTCTCTACCAATATTTAGTCAATGCCGCGTAAGAACTGTACATTTACAAACACAGGCTAGCCTACTTCAGGATTCTAAACTAGACCCTATATTATCGCAGTCAGCGTCATTAGCCAGTATACCGGATAGATGGGTGGTATTTCTTGTAAAGTTAAGTTTTTAGTTTTTCCTAAAAAGGGCTTAATCTATCGATTTCAAGTAAAACTTCGTTTTTTAATGCCGTAAAATCCCGTGTATAACGCTGATTTATACTATCAAGCAGTGTTTTTAATTTTTATGTATATTTTTGGTACAACGAGCAGCCCATTTTCACGAAAAATGCTTAAATGTAAGCGTGCAATGCTCTTATTTATTCAAGGTTACAAAAGCTTTACAAAAAAATAGCTTTCCCAAGCTTTACAAAAAAAAACAGTATACTTTTATGTAACTGCAACCATTTAAATTCATATGAAACGATTTTTATTAAATAAACATATTTCTATATACGTAGAGTTCTAATTTTTTATTATTATTTTTCTTTTTATATTTAAAACTCTTATTATTATACTCGGCGTATAACGCGCATACTTAAATTGCGTCCCTGTTCTCTTTTTTTTTTTGACGTTAAGTTTGCTCATTATACGCCATATTTAGCGGTATGTCTTCTTTAATATGTAATTATAGCAGGATTATGTTTACGAAATAAGAAAAGAAGGCGTTTCGCTCAATCACTGCATAGATAAATTTTGATTTCGATACCACTGTTTCTATTGGCCTCAAGAGCTGTCTATGTGAAATTCTTTAATTCACACACATTCCCTCTTTCAATTTTATATCGTATAGGCATATAATTTTTCAAAAAAGAAATATGTATCAATAGTCTAAAAATTCATGAGTATGCTTTTTTAAGCTGACATATACTCTGAAAAGTCTACTTGCATCCTCAATTTACGACTTTCCACTGTCTTATCATCTGATACAGACAATATCCAAGTATTAACTCTAGGCCATTTCTTGATAGGAAAATCCATAAATGCTATCTCTGAACCTGACATAACTGATAAAGAGGAATAAATAATAAATTCTTAATAAATGGCAGAAAACTCAAATATAGCAAATCAGATATATTTGTGTCATTTACAACATCGCAAAAAATGGGTTTTAAGATACCCAATCCCCCCCCTTCTGACACGTAATTGGTCATTTGTAGGATAATAAAGTCCATTCCTGGCTCTTATGGAAACGTTAGAGAAATTGATGTACGTGCGCCAAGGGGTAACTCCAGGAGAACTCTTTCAAAAATTTGTGTTCTACCAATTGAAGACAATATGTCTCGTTTAAAATTACTAAGTGCATTCCAGTACTAATTGTACTTTTGTGTATTTTCAAGTAGCTTTTAACTTTGTAATTAATTTTAATTTGTATTTGCATATATTTAACTCTTTTATATTGTTTATATTGCATAATGTTAATTTCTATGTATAGTACTTGAAATATATCTTATATTTCAACGCCGTGTGGGGTGTTCCTCATTGCGTTTTTCTCGCCTTTCACAATGGAACTTCCCACATTTTGGCAACCCATACAATATCTTAAAGAGAGATGAAAGGTATTACGTGCTTTGTAATAAAACATTTTCTTGACCCCAATAGTATATTTAGCTGCCGAGCAAAAAGTGTGCAATTCTAACTACGGAAAAATTTTGTATAGTTAGAATTTCCAAAAGGTAAGTGCAATTTTTTTTGGACTCCGATATTACGAATAAGTTCGTTATCGAATGGAATGTTCGTTATAGATGAATACTTTTTTGCAAGGTCCAACTGTAAAAAAAATGATAAAAACCATTTTAAAAAATGACGTATTTAAAATATAAGTTAAATTTAAATTGAAAGTTTACAGATAAAACAATTGTTTAACTTCTATCTTAATTAAAAATATAAATTGTATTGTATTGTGCACCTTTCAAAAATATTATAGTGTAAATATGAAGTAAGCCAATTTATTTATGTATTTAATTATTAATTTTACATTATCATAATTATATTTTACATGGTTAAAAAGTATCAATTTTTCCTCATGTCCATAAATAAAGGATAATTAAAAATCACATGGGAAGTGAACTCTGGGCTAAATTTACAACAGTACAATTACCCCCACATCCACAACAATAATATGCAAATTACAGCATGCCATCAGATGACATTAATAGTAGGTCACAATGATGAGAGTGTAAGAGAGTCATGTATAAGAAATATTGGAAAAGAAGTAATTGTTCGCAAGCTCTTTGTAAGCCAGTCGATGGCATAACCGAATAATTATGACACAGATGAAGCACGAGGAAGATTTTTTTAAGTGAAAAAAATTATCGTCAGCATGGAATGCAGCGTACTCAGATGGAAGTATCTGAGGAACTTGGAATATCCAAAGTATCATCTCTTGGCTTTGGTAACGTTTCCAAGATGACGGAAACGTCAGTAAACGTTACAAAACATATCACCTCCTTGTGTAATGCCGAATGAAGATTGCAATTTGGCAGTTACTGCAAGAAGAATCAGACGGAGTAGATCATCCCATCCGTCTCATCAGCTACCTGCAGCAACACGTACGCCAGTTTCAAAACAAACCATGAATAGGTGTTTGGGACAAGAACATTGTATTAAAAATGTAGGGAGAAATTTTATACATTTTGCTATCGATGCTCTGCTACGAATTGTGGGATAACTTTTTTTTTGAATTCGTTCGTTATGGTTTAATATAGTTTTAAAATGGAACGCAAAATAACTAACATTTTCATCAATTTTCCGTTTTTCTTTAAATGATCTTTTAACATCACCCTTCCCCGCATTAATATCCATGTCGGGGATTGTCATATAGCTGTCAAATAGTTGTCATATATATGTGGCCCTGTAGGAAAAAATGTTGAATATCAAGGTCTATATTATTTAAGACTTCTCAGGTAAGCTCCTCTAACGACGAATCACCGTCTCCAGTGCTTAGCCTGGAGTAGTGAACACGAAATTTGTGTGTGGGGGTGGTTCTGTGTTGGTAGACACCATCACAGTTGGTTTTTGCTATTTTTCCAACGTGTCCAGGTTTAGCTTGCAGTCTGATTCACGTTGGACTTTCATATGGAGAACAACAGGTACCCGTTACTTCCTAGACAACATCATTGAACAGCTCCTTTACGGGGGTGCAATATTTCTCGCTTGGGGAAAATTATACTGGATTCATGAATAGTTCAGCAAATCGAAACAATTACATGTCAAATTTATAGTATATCATTTACGTTTGTTTAGAGGTGCAATGAGCACAGAATTTGTCTTCATGGAAGGTCAGGTCCTTCTTCTCCAAGCAAACATTGTAAAAAAATGTCTTCAATCTGAGTTAATTACCCCAGTAGTAGGAAATGATGGTCCTGTATAATTTCGCGAACATTTTCACTTTGCCGATATAAAAAACTCGAACATTTGGAGACACATTCAAGAAAAACAAAATTAGTACATTATACCAACACCGTGCAAAGGATTCCTGTGCGTTACATGGAGACACATTCACACATTCAAGAAAAACAAAATTAGTACATTATAAACACCGCACATTCAAGAAAAACAAAATTAGTACATTATACCAACACCGTGCAAAGGATTCCTGTGCGTTACATGGAGACACATTCACACATTCAAGAAAAACAAAATTAGTACATTATAAACACCGCACATTCAAGAAAAACAAAATTAGTACATTATACCAACACCGTGCAAAGGATTCCTGTGCGTTACATGGAGACACATTCACACATTCAAGAAAAACAAAATTAGTACATTATAAACACCGCACATTCAAGAAAAACAAAATTAGTACATTATACCAACACCGTGCAAAGGATTCCTGTGCTTTACGAAGGAAAACATTTTACCACTACGATAGTAAAAGTTGACTTTGTTACGCGAGCATTTTCACTTCGCGGATTAAAAGCTTCAATAGAAGAAGGGAAAAAAAACCAACTTACCCCTTTTTTCATCCTGTCTTTTCCTGAATTCATGCTGACGAACTGAGAAGAAAAACCTTTTGTAGGCAATTTACTGAATATTAATCGATGACCTTCACATTTATGACTGGTTCTCGAAACAAGAAAAGTTTTTTTTTCCCTCGCGTAGACCAAATTGTAAACACACGCTGTTCCTTGATCTACTTTTTATTGTTCACGCTGAATTTAAATGATGTGATTACTAAGCAATTTACTGAATATTAATCGATGATCTTTCCAATTATGACTGGTTCTCGAAACAAGAAAAGTTTTTTTCCTCGTGGCGTTCACCGAATTGTAAAAACCCACACTGTTCCTTGATCCCCTTTTTATTGTTCACGCTGAATTTAAATGATGTGATTACTTTTTCGCTTGGTTAGTATTTTAAAATTGAAGGTAATGATTTAAAAAACATGTTTTACTGTTTGCGCAGGGGGTTGTATTATGAAAAGTATTATGCTACTTAGAAAACTTGAAAGAACGTACATGAATTGCTTTGAAGTACTTTTCATGATAGAGTTTGCCTCGGAAGGTTTCACAGCATTAACAAAATTTTTGTATCAAAATACACAGAAATGATGAGGCCATAACATTATTATTACTTTTTTTTTTTTCAAAAAATTGAAAAATTTACAACTTAAGAGTCCAGAGAGCCCTTAAATAACAGAGACTCGGTTGCACAGACGTCAAACAAGCCATAGCACATCTGTGTATCCGAGCCTTTTTTATTCTTTCTCAGTGTTCGAATCTGGTAATACAAGAAAGCTCAAAAACGTAAAATGGATGATATAAACAAAAGTTATGGGACTGCATTATCACACCTGTCACAAAATATTCAAATAAATGAAGAATTATTTACGGAAATTTCAGAATCTCTCTTCCACGATGGAATGACTATGATTAAAGTAGGATTTTTATTATCATTTTCAGAACATCTTATAAATAGAAATCCTGAGAAAAAAAACTTTCATTCTCGAACAGATGTTCAATGTGTTGAGTAAACATTTAACCTTCTAAAGATGGACAGATGTACAAAACATAACTATTTACACCTTGCTATCCTGTGGTTTGTTATCGTTATTCAGCTTGTAGTATTCATAAATTATTTGCAAGTATACACACCAACAGCGGTAGAAGTGAATATTACTGTAACACAGTGTGTATTTTCAAAACATATCGGTAGGAAAATATTCCTCCATATTTGTTATAAAAACAGAGAAAAAGTATTCGATATTCGTTATTTCTGGTCACCGCAAAATACATCTGAACAGTTGAAACCAAAACCAATTGGCGTACAGTTAACAGCAAAAGAATTTAAAAAAGTTTGTGAAATCTGCTGAAAATGATAAAATTACACCACCCGTCAAATTTAATTATCTCGGGGCCTTCCCAAAGTGGGAAAACGAGTTTGGTGCAGAAACTCATATCTGAACAAGTGTACGAAGTTCCCATGAAAAATATTGTCTGGTGTTTCAAATACGCGCAAAATTGGTTTCTGAACGAGAAAAATTTTAAATTTGTTTCAGGACTGCCTTCAGAAGCAGAAGAAGAAAATTGCGATTTGATTGTACTGGATGATATGATGAATGATGTAACAAGCGAAATTTCCCAAATGTTTACTATGGGATCGCATCATAAGAAATACAGCATAATACTTATAACACAAAATCTTTTTCCGAGAGTGAAATCTATGAGAGATATTAGCCTTAACGCACATTACATAATTTTATTTCGTAATAATCGAGATGTATCACAAGCTGCGTGTTTTGGTCGACAAGCATTTCCGGGGCGCGGTAAATTTTTCATGGATTCATATAAAAAAGCAACTGAAGAACCATTTAGTTATTTGCTTGTCGATGTTCATCCAAGATCGCCAGAAGTACAACGTCTCCGTAAGTCTTTATTTCCCGATCGGGGAATGATTAATTGGGTATTTGTTCCAAAAGAAAAATGAATCGAGTTAGCCGACATGTTCATTTGCTGCATGTGCTAGCTGCTGCAAGTCCTGCTCAACGAAAAGCGATTTTAAAGAGTGCAACAGATGATCAAATAAAAACTCTCTGTGAAATTTGTGACAATTTATTATCTGGTAACATACCAACAAAAAGAAAAAAAAAAAAAATTGTGTAGTTACAAAAGAGTGATACGATTATTAGCCAATAGGAGCGTACCTATTTCTCGCAAACGTAAGCTGTTTACTACCAATAGACAAGTCGGGGTTTCCTTCCTTTAATTTTACCAGGTGTTTTGTCTCTTTTAGAGGAATCGCTGGAAAAGCGATCGGCAAACGCATATAAGAAACATGGCTCAAGAGATGGGTTTAGTCCCGAAAGGGTTAATATCACGTTACTTTGCAGAAACCCAACCAGAAGTTCGAATAGAAAATAATATTTCGAGTTTGTTGCATGAGAAAGAGACACCTGATGACATAAAAGCTAAACTGTTATCGGATTTGATACCAAAGTATCAGAGAGTGATGCAACCTCCTCCACCTCCGAAACCATTTGAAATTCCTCCAGAATTATTGACAGAACCAGAGCTTCCACTAACAAACAAATCCGAAGTACCATTAAGAATCAACATTCTGGCAAAATATATAGGATATGCTATACCCAAGACACGAAAAAAAATATATATTGCCTATTTTAGAAACACTCAAAGATGCTAACTACACACATTCAATGATAAAAACGAATTTGAAGTAGATGGCAAAGCAGAATATCGTAGCAATGTAGTAGATCTCTTTACCTATATGATGAAAAATGATCAACGTGTTTTAACTCCTCCTACAGGATTTGCAAAATTTTACGCAGCATTACGTCATGTGAATATTCCTTTGGAATGGATTGGCAATAAAAGATTAAGAGAACAGTTGCTTCTTTCAGATGCAAATCCTGCGTTCACAAAGATTACCCCGCGTTCGCCAGAAATTAAAAAATGGAAAAATTGGACCGATTAAGAAAATTATACTTTAATCCAAAGGAACCGTCTTCTTTCGGAGGCGTGAAGCGTTTGTCAAAGGCAAGCGGAGTTCACCTAAATGACGTTCAAAAATGGCTTTCGCAGCAAGATGTTTATACATTACACAAACCTGTTCGTTATAAGTTTCAGAGACGCAAAACTATTGCATATGGAATAAATGAATTGTGGCAGAGTGATTTATTAGACATGCAAAAACTATCTCGTTATAACAAAGGATATCGCTATATTTTAACCATTATTGATGTGATGTCACGATATTTAAGAGCTTTTCCAATTAAAGATAAAAAAGCCAGCACAATAAAACAAGTATTGCAAAAAGTATTTAAAAAAGTAAAACCCAAAAATTTTCAAACTGATAAGGGAACAGAGTTTTACAATAAAATTGTACGCGCTATGTTAAAGCGATATAAAATTCACCACTATTCTACAAAAAGCGAAACGAAATGCGCGATTTTAGAGCGCGCGCACAGAACTTTACGAGAACGAATGTACAGAGCCTTTACCTATCGTAATTCCTATAAATATTATGACATTTTACCAGAACTAGTACATTCATACAATCATTCCATCCATCGCGCACATGGTTTTGAACCTACCAAATTGACAACAGATGACGAACCTGAATTATATAAACGTTTATATCATTCTAATGTAGATCCACAATTCAGTTTTACGGCAGGAGATATAGTCAGATTATCGAAAGCTCGCAAAACTTTTCGCAAAGGCTATTTACCCGGTTGGACTGAAGAAACATTTCGCATTTACAAAAGATATCCAACAATTCCTCCAACTTATACATTACAAGATTTTAATTCTAATGAAATTGAGGGTCGTTTTTATAACGAGGAGTTACAAAAAATAGACAAATCAACGAATGACTATTGGGCAATTGAAAAAATCATTCGGACTAAAGGTAAAGGTGCTTCTCGTAAGTTATTTGTTAAGTGGGTCGGATTTCCAGATTCTCAAAATTCTTGGATAAGAGCCGATCAAATCACATCTCATAATGAATCAGAACACGAATGATTTTCATATTTTGCTACCTTCTAATGCGAGTATGAATTATTTCCCCAATAACACTCCAGATCACTTCCGAACAAAATTGGCTTATCCAATAACTTTAAACGGAGAATGGGAATGTTGCTTGAGCGAAGTAACAATTCCCGGAAAGTATTTTACCATTCATCCTGATTACAACGATTCTTATTCGATAGAAACCATTGAAAATGTAGAGAGCACATCATTGACGCCTGAATTTGTTATCCCCCTCTACAACGAGGATTATCAAGAGTTTACAGAAGGTGTTAATGCTAATGTGAAAAAACTGATAAAAGACCCTCCAATTACTTTTTCGCTTATTGAAAACAAAACGAAAATAAAAATCAATATTAACCCCTATTGGGAATTGACTATAACAGACGAAAAGGCAAATAAATTTCTACGTCTTTTAAAATTAAATCCTAACAAAGATTATGTAGTACCTGGTTATCCAGCTGGAGCATCAATCACACGCAATTATAGCGCTCCAAATGCTATTTTTTTTAAAAATCAAGAAATTCGAGTTGCGCTCAAAAGTCCATTGACTAAGAAAATATATGAAATTTCACTTAAAGATTTGAATTCGAGCGACATATTTGATCAAATTACTGAGAAAATAATCTATGAAACAGGAGATGTATCCGCTGTTTTAAAAAGCAGAGAAATAAAGTTATTGTTACCTTGAATTCCAATATTGAACTAAGAATGAATCGCAATTCTTGTCCCCTACTGATGGACGCATTAAATATAAAAACCGAATCGCACAACATTCACCATGCTATTTTTCCCATTCGATTTGACTTTTCCGAAATTACACGGAAGTTGGATGGAGAGAAATTTCATCTTATCGAATACGAAAATTTTCCTCTCATTCAAGAAGCACGAAAAATTTATAAGCTGAAAATTCGGAGTGGTATGTACCAACACGCAGATGCTTTGTTTAAGGAATTTAAGTATATTGTTTTGAGAGAGTTGGTAGATTCTAAAGTCGCAATGAGTGTGCCGCTTCATACTAAAGTAACTTTCGGAGAAAAGTTGTCAAATATGCTAGGATTTCGTATGAATACTTTCACAGAAGGAAATTATACGTCGGATTATATTTTAGAATTGCGAGCAGGAATTACGGAGGTGTATGTGTATTGTGATATTATTGCTCCTTCATTGGTTGGAGATGTATCAGCATCTATCTTAAAAATAATACCAATTGCCAACGAATATAAGGAGCAAATCGCAAAACAGTTTACTGTCCCGTTATATTTCCCCATCAGGAAGAACTATTTCGATACAATTGAAATTGAATTAGTAACAAGTAGTGGCACGCCCATTAAATTCATATCAGGCAAAACAAACCTTGTCTTGTCGTTTCGAAGGAAAACTGCATAAAACAACCTACAAAGAGTTTTTATTGTTATATTCAAAACTGTCAGCCATGGAGAAACGTGGGCAAAGATTAGATCCGAATGATTGTATTGGATACTATTGTAAACAACAAATAGGAAGTGGCTCTTACTTTGCTTCAAATTATCCTATACAAAGAGGTTATGGGCTATTTAGTAATCTTAGGAGATATGCAATGCCGATTATGATGAAAGCCGGTAAATATTTGGGAAAACATTTACTGAGCACAGGTCAGAATGTATTGGAAGATATGTCGCAAGGAAAATCCTTTAAAGAAGCTTCAAAATATCAATTGCGGCAAGTTGGTGAAGAGATTAAAAAGGATATACTTCGCAAATTGAAAGGTGGAGGAGGTGTTAAAAGAAAGAAACAGAGTTCACGGCGACAGACCAAGAGAAAAAGTCTTGCGAGAAAGACGTGTTTACTGATCTGTGAAAAAATGGAAAAGTGTTACTGCACCAAAAGTGAATTAGATTTGTTTACATCATCTCCAATACAATTGGCAATAGATCGATCATCGTTTGTGGAAATTCATCCTGTTGCATCCATATCTGACAACAACACTATTGAATTCCTCATATCAGGTTTAGGCGAATCTTACTTCGATCTTTCACACCTTTTTCTACATGTTCAAGCACGAATTTTAAAAGGAAACGGGGAAGCATTTCAGAATGATGACAAATGTGGACCTATTAACTATCTATTGAATACTATGTTTGCAGAATGTCACATTTCGCTCAACGATCGTCAAATTTCGTCGGAAAACAATTATGCTTACAAAGCGTACATTCAAAGTATGTTATTTCATTCTGAATCGTCTCAAAAAAATTTATTGAGTGCCGGACTATTTGTAAAAGACACTGCTGGAAAATTTGACGATGTCACCTTTACAGATGCGGGGCTTAATAAAGGACTAAGAAAGAGATGGGACCGTGTGAAAAATGGTAAAGTTTTTGACATGTGCGGTATTCTTCACACCGATATTGGAACTCAATCTAAGCTTTTAATAAATGGCACATCAATCAGAATTCGATTAATTAAGGCCAAAAATGAATTTTCCTTATTAGCTGCTACAGGGGACTATCGTCTCCAAATAGAAAATATAAGTATATATGTCAGAAAATGTGAAATTTCAAGTTCAATTCTGGTGGCGCATGAAAAGGCACTTGAACAGTCGCTCATACAAATGCCTTTTACACGAATTGAAGTGAAAACTTTCACAGTGAGCTCCGGTCTGAAGAGTGTAATAATCCCTAATGGAGTAAATGGCGTATTGCCTTCAAGGATAATTTTAGGTCTAATTTCGAATTCTGCATTTAATGGAAATATGAAAAAGAATCCATTCAATTTTAAACATTATAATTTAAACCATATTTCGCTCAGTGAAAATGGTATACAGATACCCACTACTGCTTACACACCTGACTATGCAAAAGATTTGTATGCGAGAAACTATTTAAGTTTATTCACCGATTTAGCACAACACAAAACGAATGTTTCATACGACGATTACAAAGAGAACATATGCCTGTACGTTTTTGATCTCACACAAGACAAGTCAGCTAGTGAACCATTTGGAAATGTGACACGAAGTGGAGATATTTCGATTCACTTAAAATTTGATGCAGAGCTCCCCGAAACAGCTACGTTGATTGCTTACATGGAAATGCCCTCGCTTATAGAAATCGATAAAAGCCGAAACGTATTCATAGATTATTAAAAGCCAGCTCATGGATTCACTTGTTTTGAATAGGTTATCTCTTTCAGACTCCAGACTACGGTATGGTTTCTCGGGGTCTATTCTAGTGATAAACTTCCGAAACAAAGGAAACGTTATCGCTCCTTCATTGTGAATACAGATCCTGCTCATTTCAAGGGTCGACATTGGCAAGCTATATATTTTAGACAAGACAACCATTGTGTTTTTTTCTGTTCATATGGAACACGACCACAGTATGATATTGAGCAATTTATAATTGAAAACTCAACCAGTTTCGAATGGAACGAAAATATTCTGCAACATCCAAACACAATGACATGTGGTCACTTCTGCCTATATTTTTTGTGGCATATTTCTCGAGGGCTACCAATCAACCGATTGCGCAATGGAAATCACTGCGCTAATGAACGACTTGTTCAAAATTTTGTGCAAAGGTATTTTAAACTAGTTCAAGTTCCCCGACCTCTATCTCTTCAGTACTGCCAACCTCTGTCGACCAGTGTATAAAAGCAGAACCAGATTAGACTCAAGTTTAAAAGAGAACTGACAATGGAGAAATTTGGTTATCTGGTTTGCGATAGCTGTTCACCTGGAGAATTTCTCTACATCCACCCATCCTTATTTTTAAATATAATTGATTGTGTTCAGAATGTTGTATTACGTAAAGATATTAGCGATAAGAGAATTGTCTATTTTAAGATATTAAACAACAGTGAAATTGTGCAATACATTCACAATGATGCACAAGAAGAATGCTTTGGTTTTTGTCAACTACATCGAACTGATCCAAATGACAAATTTAAAGTGTTTTCTCCCAACAAGCACCTGTTTGTAAATCTATTAGATTGTGTTCTTGAAGCAAGAGATATCACTTCAGATGAAGGTGATTGTCCACGTTTTCAGCTGCAATTTGGCTATTTTAAACTGCTAACAAATGATGAACTTGTAAAATTATTTCATATACTGTAACCAAAATGTGACGTGTGTTTTTGTAAATTTCGAGTTATATTTTGAAAAAAAAAATGTTACAATATTTCTTGAAATAATGTTACTTTTTTTTATAACCATTTATTGATGAGTTTTTGTGTTCTAACTATGTTATTATTGCTTGATGTATTTTACCAAGTATCATTTGTGTAACTGTAATAATATTACTTAATCTGTAACCATTTTTCGCTATTTTAAACTGATAACAAATGATGAACTTGTAAAATTATTTCATATACTGTAACCAAAATGTGACGTGTTTTTTGTAAATTTCAAGTTATATTTTGAAAAAATGTTACAATATTTCTTGAACTAACATTACAGTTTGTATAACCATTTATTGAGTTTTTGTATTCTAACTATGTTATTATTGCTTGATGTATTTTACCAACTATCATTTGTGTAACTCTAATAATATTTTTAATCAGTAATTATTTTACTGATGAAATTTTGTATTCTATGTTATGTGTATTGCCAAATATTAAAAAAAATATATGATTTGTGTAACATGTACCTAAGAATCGAAATAAAAGCTAATTTGTTTATAACCCCTCTGGACTTAATCTTTTCTTTATACATATTATCTAATTTAAATGCATTCTTGTTTAAGGTTATTTAAAAACATAAACACGATTAAAAAACAAGGTTAACATCTAATTTAAATGTATCCTTGACAAAAGATCATCTAAACAACTGACTAAAGAAATTTAAATGAGTCCTTTTAATAAAAAATTATATACAGGAAAATAAGATAAGTATTTCAAGGCAAAACTACCTAAAAATTAGTATAAATAGTGCAATCGAAACGTATTTTTAACAATCGACTTGCTTAGCATCTCTCACTTTCCTCTTTAAAAGATGGCCAGTAAAGACGGTAAGCATATTTTAGTTTAATCCTTGGTTAGTTTTAGTTGCTTAAACATTAAGATAATCTAAATTTACAATTTTTATGTCGCTTAAAATATGACTTTTTAAATTTCCCTGTAGAAGTAAGTCAAATAAAAAAAATCGAAAAATTCAATCAATTACATATTAATGTATATAGTTTCAATGAAGAAGTTTTTCCGATTTACACGAGAAAAAACAATTTCACACAAAAAATAGTAAACGTATTACTGTATGAACAACATTGTTTCTTGATTAAAAATTGTAATCGTCTTTTATACAAAAGGAAAGGAATTCCCAAGTATTGTGAAAACTATTTGCGTGGTTGTACATTATCTATGCACAAAACCTTGTGTCCTAAAAAATAGCACCCAAAAAGGTAACGAAGCCTACAATACTTGATGAAAAAAATACAATTTACTAACTTTTTCAAAATCTTTTTATCATCCGTTCGTAGTTTTTACTGATTTTGAATGTTATCACTACTTTCTCTCAAATTCTTTTCACTGCACAAGTCTTACAATTCCACTCGAAAAACACATTAAACACATGATTAAATATTGAAAATAAAATAATTTTTAAAAGGTTTCCGTAGTTCGTAGCAGTCCGAATTAAAGAACTGAGAAGAAACGAGTAGAGAAACTGGTTTTCTCTCAGGCAGTTGATTGACTTCACTCGGCGAAGTGAAAATGTTCGCTATACAGGTCCCGTTGGTTTTTTTTTTTTCCCCTTCTTCTATTGAAGCTTTTAATCCGCGAAGTGAAAATGCTCGCGTAACAAAGTCAACTTTTACTATCGTAGTGGTAAAATGTTTTCCTTCGTAAAGCACAGGAATCCTTTGCACGGTGTTGGTATAATGTACTAATTTTGTTTTTCTTGAATGTGTGAATGTGTCTCCATGTAACGCACAGGAATCCTTTGCACGGTGTTGGTATAATGTACTAATTTTGTTTTTCTTGAATGTGCGGTGTTTATAATGTACTAATTTTGTTTTTCTTGAATGTGTGAATGTGTCTCCATGTAACGCACAGGAATCCTTTGCACGGTGTTGGTATAATGTACTAATTTTGTTTTTCTTGAATGTGCGGTGTTTATAATGTATCGGCAAAGTGAAAATGTTTTTATACAGGATCCATCATTTTTACTTGAATAGAATGGTTCCAGCATTCTCACCTGGCTTGCATCCTTTGCACAGTATATGTACTAATTTTGTTTTTCAATAATGTGCAGTGTTTATAACACATTTTGTTTTTCTTGAATGTGTGAATGTGCTCCATGTAACGGAGAGTATTCCTTTGCACGGTGTTGGTATAAGTACTAATGTTTTTCTTGTTTATAATGTACTAATTTTGTTTTTCTTGAATGTGTGAATGTGTCTTCATGTAACGCACAGGAATCCTTTGCACGGTGTTGGTATAATTTTCTTCTTGAATGTGTCTCCAAATGTTCGATAATTGAAAATGTTCGCGAAATTATACAGGTTCCATCACTACTACTTACCCCAATAGAATGGTTAAGCATCCGGACAGCATGCTCAGTAGTTGGCTCTTCAAACACATCTTGAATAACTAACTATTTCCTTGCTTGATTTTCATCAAGGCTCGAGACCCACATGGTGTATTAACTTTAATGACCCACATATCAACCGCATAATATTTTTATAAGGGGAGTATTTCTTGTGTAATTGCTCGAGTGAGCAAAAATCATTGTTATTATGAACGATGTCACACATACGCCATCTTCTTTTGCTCTTTATTTATTGTATAATAAATGAGTTTTATGAATAAATTACGTTTGTTTTGTTTCTGAAGCTTTATTTCTCGAAGCAGACATTATCCTTAATTTATGGACATGACTGTAATATCATGGACTGATTAAGTATCTTAAACTTTGTATTTTAGTACTCACAAATAATAAAAAAATATTATAATTTAAAAATATATCATTTGTGTATATGATCGAAAAACTGTGTCAAAATACACAATTGTTTCTTATTTTATTATTTTTTTAAGCGTGCCCAGTATTCTTAATACATTTTTGAAAAACCAGTAAAAAAATGTATATCACGAGCAATCTTCGGAATTGGGGAAATGTTTACAACTTTAACTTTCTCGGAGTTTGATCAAACGTCTTCTTTAAATATACGTTAGGAAAACGAGTTAACTTTCTTTGCACAGAAATCTTTGGAGGCCACGGTATCCTAGTGTTCAAGGTAACGGACATGTGGCTGGTGTGTCATGAGGTTGAAGTGGTAGCTATTCGGTGGACAGAGCCCACGATTTTCGAATCCGTAAGCACGTAACGTAACACTAGACCAAAATTATCACTTCAGTCCGGTGGATGTTATTGGCTATGGATGATACCGCTACACACTCCCAACTAAAGAGTCCGCGGATAGAAGACCGAACAATATGTTGTTATTGCGAGCGTGCGAGTTGTTGCTGTTAATTGGAGGAATTGCGCCACGTGAAAGTGACGACTTTGCTGCGTCAAGAAGTCTGACAAGTTTGTTTTTGCTGCGTCAAGTCTGACGAGATTTTGGTTGCACTTTAATTGGGAATATGACGCCATGATAGTTCAAAACATTGTTTTTCTAGTTCAGCCAGAATCACTAATGGGGAAATGCTTTATTTACATATAATATTAAAGATTAAATCAATATTTAGTAAAAGCTACAATGCATGTACAAAAAGCAGACATCAATGGTAAATTACTAGTTTGGAAAAATATAAACAAAAAACAATAAACTGTTAAATCAAAGTTGACTAATTGATTAGTTGAAGGTTGAAGTTGAGTAGCTTTTGTCCTTTTTCTGTAGTGCGAATATTGTTGTAATATGTCGCCGCAAGTTCAAGACCAGTACCACTTAAAACAAGCAGTGTAGGGGAGCGATGCAATTTAAATCTGTCAAGAACTCAAACGTCCTCTCGTTAATGTGGTTGTTAGGAGCAAGGGTGCCAGCTCAGGTGTCGTCCTCGTCATTTGATCATGGTTCAAAATTACGAGGTCCGTCGCTAAAAGCTTTCGTGTAGCTGAACAGAGTGCCACTTTAATATTCACTCACTCACACGGAAATCTTTGTATTAAGTACAAAATTTCTCCTGGAATACATTTTAAATTTCTTTAATCGAATAAGATGAATTAAGTCGTTAATTATGTGGAAATACAAAAGTATAAAATGTATCTCTCTAATGTATTCAGGCTTTCTGGAATAATCAACTGCCTTTCTTGATCCACTCCATTTCCTTCAAGCTGTCTGGAATCAGTGAAGATCTCCGGAAGAAAAGAATTTAAGACCTTTCAATATATCATAGAAGTGAACATCTCTCCTAGTGGTTTTATTCTACCTTTAATAATATACACGAAAAAAAAATTAGTTCGTTTTTTGCACAAGAATGACACGAGATAACCAAGGATTTCCAACTGGCTGGACGCTAACTCCCTGAGACATTTTTCTGTTTCTTCATGTAATATGCATCTTTTTAGTTGGTGATACACGATATGATTTTTAGATTAATATGTTTGTAAGCACATATATTATTTGGTAACTGACTTTCATCGAAAATGCTATGATTTTTTTTTGTTTCAATGAAATCCAAGCTCCAGAAAAATTTTAGAAATTTTAAACTAGCTCCTCCTTTTGTTCGCTGCTTCAGTCAACTACCACAATTAGTGGCCAAGAGTTTTAATCCGTATTTGTAAGAGCAGCGATTACCTTATTCATCAGTTATATTGCACACAAAACATTTTATTTTAGGCATTCGGCTCGAGCTTAGCTCATTCTAAAAGAACTCTATCTATCTGCATATTTTTTTAATAAAACTTGTTTATCCACTATTGGCCCCGAAAAGAATTTCATTAGAAATTCAACGATCCGTAATAGAATTATCCAATATAAAATGTCCTTATTCTACAAGTGCTTGGATTGGATTAATATCCACTGCTAAACTTCCGACATTTGGTGGTTCAATTATATACATATATATATATATATATATATATATATAGACCTACTTTTAAAATTAAATTTTTTACACATTTTAACTATAGTATTTGAAACCTTTTTATGTATTCCTAAAAAAATATACATTTATGCGTTTTCAAAATCTTAGATGTTTTTCAAATCATCAAATGATAAAAAAGTGACACTTTACTTGTATGGGACGAATCGAGACAGAGAGACGTTTAGTATTAATGTATACAGAAAAATATGCAAAAGGAATTTAATACTTTCAATATAATTCTTTTTAATGATTGATCAGTAAATAGCGTTAGAGCACCGAAATACAGAAACAATGTCGTTATTGCTGTTGCATTTCTTTAATTGGAATGCTACAAGTAATCGTATCCCGTGCCCGTATAATCAATAAATGCCTCAGAGTAATGTTACCTTGATCTCTTTACACGAGAAAACGTTGATTCCTCACAAACTCAAACATAGACTATGAACTGGATCCACAGTGCAGGATGGACCACATGCTGAATGTCCTTCGAAATTTTTATTATGTAGTACGTAATGAATAATAATTCTGGCATATTGTTCTTAGAATTTTATTGTAAGAATATTTCTGGTATTCTCTTGCTATTTGCTTGGATAACAAGACAATGCTCATCTTTTAAGAGATATAATTTATCTTTATCTTGCCGCGGTAGCCGAGTGGTATAGGTATCGGATCGTGGCTTAACCCTTCACGAGTTCGAGCCCAGTACCACTAAAGATACGCCGTGTAGGGCAGCGATGCAAGTTAAATCTGTCGACAGATGAAACGTCCTCCCGTTGGTGTGATGTGGTAGTTAGGAGAGGGGTTGCCAGCTCAGGTGCCGTCCACGTCACTTGACCATGGTTCAAAATTACGTGGTCCGTCGCCCAAAGCCCTCGTGTAGCTGAACAGTGCGACGTTAATATTCAATCAATCATTTATTTTGACATATTACTACCTTTCTTTACGAAAACTCCTTCACTTTAAGTGAGGTTTTACTGTGGATCTTATATATATATAACCATTTAAGGAAGTTTCAATTAGACATTCATACAAGTAATTGATAATTTTCAAGAATTAACTTGCATTTCATAAAAAAAGGAGGAGATACTATTGATTTGAATAAAGCATTTTTGATTTTATTGGAAATAGATGATTCCATTATTGACTAGCCGTACATAGAGTTTTGAATATTTAAACCTCGTAATAAAAATAATTGTCATCTGAAAATTGTTTTAATAATTTGAGTTTTTAGCAGTTGAACTGAAGACTGTAAAACGAACCATAATAATTTAAAAACATACAAATAAGGGTCAAACAGACTAATAAATTTATATAAATATGGCATTATGGTCCTAAATATCATTATACCACATACAACATGATGATATTTATTACATCACAAACCAAACTTCAATGAAAAAAATTATATCGAATTATGGTAACACTACTGTCAAAAACCCCTCTCTCGGTGTGTTTCTCACTCAATAAAAATCTAAAACCTGCATTGAATGGCATTGGTATCATTTCTGAGAAAAAAAGCTATTCAAAAAACATGAATAAATTAAAAAGAGAATTAGGTTTTTTATTCTTAAAGAAATATTTCACAACCCTTCAAGTAGTTTTTAATATTAAAAATATAGATTTTTTGAATTAAAATAAGAAATTAAGTAGAGTTATGGCGTTGAAATATGCCAAAAATTGTTTTCCTTTTTATAAAATATGCATTGATTCTTTATTCAATTTCACTGTTTTGTGTTAAATATTTGCATAACTGTTTTAACACCATATAAACTTCTTTGACTTAAAATTCTCAATGCATTTGTGTGTATGAAATACAAAAGGAAAGATTATGAATGCTATTTGAAACATCATTTCCTTGTTAAACCATATAGTGATCATGAGATTCGTCCTAGAAGTAATATACAAAAGGAACTTGTCAAACTTTATATCCTACGTAACCAATTATTCTACGAATCTCAAACAGAAACAATTATTCGAGGAGAATTCTGTCTTTTCCAGAAAACTCTCCTCAATTGAAGATTGCGCTCAATAGTCCCGAGAGTGTTCTATATCATGTTCTTAATAAATACCCAAGTCTCTTAGGAGGAAATCTAAGATGGGTATTGAATTGAGGGTATTCAAATATATACAAGTAAAGAAAGGCATCTAAAAGAAGTTAAAATTATAAATGTTCTTAATTCTTGTTTTAATGATTTACTATGGATGATACAGAGCTTCAAACATCTGGGTAATATTTGTAAACATATCTTTTTGAGTACTTTATCGTTTTAAAATAGAAATTTATTTATTATATATATATATATATATATATATATATATATATATATATATATATATATATATATATATATATATATATATACATATAAAGAAGGAAAGCGACTCATTCCCTTATCACGATATTTCGGGAACTATTAAACCTACAGACTTGAAATTTGGTAGGTATTTTCATTTCTTGAAATAGAGATCCGCTAAGAACGAATTCTGTGAAAATCAAAATCCAAGGGGCGTTATGTGTAGTTATTCGAATTTTAAAATTAATGGACTACAATCTTGTAATTTGGTAAGCACATTTCTTTCAAGGAGTAGAGATCCGCTACAAAATGGGTTTTGTGAAAATCGGCCCCGAAGTGGCGTTTAGGAGCTTAAGTTAGAGATAATTATTTTCATTTCTAAACTATTAGACATACAGTTTTGGAATTTAGAAAACAGATTCCTTTAATGGAGGTTTTGGAAAACCCACCCCAAAGGGGCTATGAGAGGTTAAGATGTGTTATAGATAAATATTCCCGTTTTTAAAATACTAGACCAATATACTTGAAATTAAGGAGACAGGTTATTTTCATGAAGTAAATATCCACTACAAAAGGGGTATTGGAAAAACGAAATCTAAGGGGTGGGGTTTGAAAGGACTTGAGGGACGTTATAGATAAATATTCCCATATTTGAACTATTAGACCTTCAAGATGGAAATATGACAGGTATGTTCCTTTTATGGGCAAGAGTTCCAATAAGAATGAGTTTTGCGTAAATCGTCTCCCCAAATGGAAGGGAAGGCGGTGAGAGGGCTTAAGGCAGGTTATAGATAAAAAATCCAGTTTTGGAAATGTTAGATGCACATACTTACATTTTAATAAGCATGTTTCTTTTGTTGAATGGAGATCCGTGGAACTTATTTTACTGAATTCGACTTTCAAATGGGGGTTACGGGGGGAATTGATGAAAAAGGTAACCGTTTTTGATTTACCATTACTTCCAGTAATGAAATTTGGTATGCATGTTCCTTTTCTTGAACTGAAATCCTCTAAGAATTGTACTTACGGAATTTGACTGCCCAAATAGGTTACGGGTTTTACTGATAAAAAAAATTCCGTTATGGAACTATTAAATTAAGAATCTAAATTTGACAAGCATGTTTATTTTAAAGAGTAGATATCCATTAAAAGTTGGTTTTGCAGTTTTGATATTCATAGAACAGAATGAAATACCATATATATATATATATATATATATATATATATATATATATATATATATATATATATATATATATATATATATATATATATATATATATATATATATATATATATATATATATATATATATATATATATAAAGAGGAAAATGACCAACTCATCACGAAATCTCCCAAATTTCCAGGTCTACATACTTGAAATTTGGCAAATGTGTCTCTATTATTGAGTAGATATCCGTTAAGAGAAAACTTTTTGAAAATCGAATCCCAAGGGTTTTTGCGAGGGGTTAAGTGACGTTATAGATAAACATTTCCCCTATTTGAACTGTTAGACGTACATATTAGAAACTTGGTAAGCAAGTTCGTTTCATAAAAAAAAGATGTCCTACAAAAGTAGTTTTGTAAAACTTAATCCCCAAGAGGGTTGCGAAGGGTTCAGGAGGTTTGTATATAAAATATAATACAATTTTTGAATTATTAGACTGACATCCTTGAAATTTGGCAGGTGCGTTCCTTTCATAGAATAGAGATTCCCTACGAAAGGAGCTTCACAAAAACTGAAACACAAGGGGTTTGCGAGGGCTTCAGCGGCGTTATTGCAAATAATTCCTATTTTAGAAATATTAGATCTATGTGCTTGAAATTTGGTTGGCATATTATTTTCAAAAAATAGAGATCTGCTACAAAAAATGTTTTGCGAAAATCAGCACCCCAAAAGAGTGGTTGAGGGGTTTTAAAGGGCGTTACACGTAAATATTCCCGTTTTGGAAGTATTACACTTTCTGTATGGAAATTTTGTATTCACATGTTCCTTTCATGGAGTAGAATTAAACTAAGAATTGGTTCTTTTAAAATTGGCCCCAAGATTTTTTACGAGGAATTAAGGGCGTTATAAATAAATATTACCGTTTTAGAAGTATGCAATTCACACAGTTGAAATTTGGTAGGATCATTCCTTTCAAGGAGTAGAGATTAGCTGCAAAAATGTCGACGCCCAAATGGAGTATACATAGGTTAAAGGGCTCTAGAAATAAATATTCAGGTTCTGGAACTATTAGACCTACAGTATGAAAATTTGGTACGCATGTTGCTTTCATGGAGTAGAGTTCAATTATGAAATGATTTTGAGAAGATTGACCCTGTGAAAGGGGTTAAGAGGCGTTATAGACAAAAAATTACTGTTTCTGAACTGCCTGATCCACATCCTTGAAATTTGGTAAGCATGTTTCTTTATAATAGAATATAGATCCGCTAAGAAGGGAATTTTCGGAAATTTATTCCTATGAGGGTGAGAGGAGTTACTGGAGTGTGTTGATAAAAATCCCTTTTTCGAACACGTTTTTCGTTTAATTGAAATATGCTAATACTATCACGGAAATAGACTCTTAAAACGGTTTACTGATAAGAGAAATTCCAATTTTGGTCAGTTAGATTGAGACTTGAAATTTGGGAGAAGCATATATATTTTATTAAGAAGAAATTCATTATAAATGGTTTTGCGGACACATACTATGATAAACGAGATAACGAACGTAAAGCCAATTTTAGTTCAATTCTAGAAATTATTATTTAGAAATCAAGAATATTTTAATCAAGGGGTGTCAATTGAAATATTTTTTTTCAGTATGATCGAACGCTTAGAGCTCGGACTTAGATATCAGTAATTTATAGTTATATGTAAGCAATATATAGTCACACAACATCATGGAATTCCCAGCAAAGGGAAATTAAAAACTTACGCTGAAGTAATTTTAAATATGACTTATAAACTATATTTTGCTGTTTTGCTTAAGTAACATACGTGTATGTGTAAAATAAATTCTACCGTTAGGAAAATTAAATTAGCTAAACTTAAAAAGGTATTTCTACTCTGAAAATCTTATCAATTTTGTATAACCGTTTTGCATTTAAGATTATTTATTTTCATTCATTAAGAATAACATTAAGTAAAAATATTATTAATAAGGAATTGATGATTATATTTATAAAAGCAAAATTTATATATATTTATTGTTTTCATTCATAAGAATGTAAATTTAAAGCAATTTCAATTCATCTAAACTTCTAGGACCAGATACTCTTTTTTAATGGAGAAAATTAAGTATTATATATCACATAGGAAAAAAAGTGTGTGTGTACTTATGTATGCCCGTAAGAAGTTATACTTATTTGGCGTAACAAGATTAAAGTCTTTCTAAAAATCTTTAGCAGGGCAAGCTGGGCCAAGGACGAAAGACGGTCACGAGCAGAGTTGAACGATACTAACCTTCAGTCAATTGGACCAGCCAAACCTGAGATAACCACGATTTAAATAAATGTAAAAAACCCCGCATAGGGAGAATAGGACCAATAACATGGGGGTATCAGATTGTATCTGGAGATGAAGTGAACCGAATGTCACATCTGAGACCTCTTATTGAATGTCTCGGTGGGAAGTATCATTCCTGAGAAAATATTAAGACATCCGACTGAAGAGCCCCCGAGTTACGGTCATTTTAAAATAATTAAAACATTTAAAACAATTAAATTAAATAGAAGCAGGGCAACCAGCAACTCGAAATCTGGCTTGGATGTGAGCAAACACAAGAAAAATCCATTAGAACCGGTCCGTAGTCTGTAGATGCAAATGGGGTGGCGCTAGCTCGGGAAAGGATAGCACAATTAACTCTCCCCGGAGGCGAACAACTGTGACGCAAATGGTCGTGTAAATCCCAACGATACGCGGTTGTAGAACCACTTTGTGCAAACCAAACAGTTAAGAATAATGTAGTTCACTATATTGATACTTTTGGACCACCTATTTGTGATAAACCCCGTCGCATGTCTCCAGACAGGTTAAAAATTACGAAAATGGAATTTCAACACATGTTGGATTTAGGCCACATGCGCCCTTCTAGTAATAATTTTTCTTCCCCATTGCATATGGTTCCTAAAAAAGAAAGCAATGATTAACGCCCTGTCGGCAATTTTAGAGCATTAAAAGCTCAAACAAAAAAGGATAAATATCGATTCCTAGCATTCTTGATTTTACAAGTGATCTACATGGGGCAAAAATATTTTCTCATATTGATCTCGTTAAAGCGTTTCACCAAATTCCGATTGCTTCCGAAGGTATACATAAAACTGCTATTTGTACTCCATTTGGTCTCTTCGAAAGCATTCGGACGCAGTTTGGTTTGAGGAATGAGACTAGCACTTTTCAAAGATTTATCGATGAAGTTACTCGTGGTTTGAAAGATGTTTATGCTTTTATGGAGGATATCTTAATTGTATCTCAAAATGTTCAAGAACATACTACTAATATCAGTGCACTTTTTGAAGACTTGATTATTGTGGCTTAACGATAAAACCTTCAAAATGTACTTTCGGAGTAGATAGTTTAAAATTTCTTGAATTTCAAGTTTCCAGTGAAGGTATTTCACCTCTTCCTGATTGAGTCGACTTTATTCAAAAGTTTCCTAGATCTAACACTTGAACGCAATTGCGTAGATTTTTAGGAATGTATAATATTTATTGAAAATTCATTTCTGAAGCAGCCCACATTTTAGCACCTCTAATAAAAAATTTAAAAGGTCACACAAACAAAAAGAAACCATCTCGTCCTTCTAAAAATCCGTGAACTCCTCTTGAATGAACTGAAGAAGCGGAAAATTCATTTATTTATTTAATATTCAAGTTTATTTAATCTTTATAAGTTAATAATATTATAGGAATATTTTTTATTTAGTTGCGCATTATTTATTAGAGTTAGTTACTTGACTTAAAAACAATTGTAATAAGCAATGCCACTGATTGATTTTAATTTCTAGTGCAAAACAAACCTATTTGCAATAAACGATTACCAATTTCACATTCCCCTCTGTATTGCACATATAAATGTTCATACAAGGCACATTCTTCAGCCAAAAGTTTATATGTATAACTAAGGATAAATGTAGCAAAATAATGTAGTTAAAACTTTGCATCAGTAAATACTTTTGCCCTTTGAAACGAAACTTATATACCATAAAAATTAATAGTATTTAATTTAAAAAAAAATGAAGATACATATTCTTTTTTCTGTAAAATAAATATACAATATTTGCTGATAGGCACAATGGATAGTTCAACGTAAAGGAATGGTATTTTAAAAAATAAATAGTTTGAGACTAAAGATCTTCTAAGAATTTTTCTTATGATAATCTTTTTCAGAATACAACACGATCTGTCAAAATACCTCAACATCAATCACTTGACCAAACACTCTTGTTTTTTAACGACAGTGTATAAAAATTCCTCTTCTATTATCCGGCTATTGAAATATCCCATTATCCTGTCGCCATCATCTGACGACATCTGATAGTGTAAAACGTGAGAAAAAAGGAATAAATCATACGAGTAGATAGTGTTGAAGGCGAATTTGATTCGAAAATTAAAATTATTGAAACGTGCTTATTTATATGAAAATGTTTTAGAATAACAATATGGGTTTGTAATGATTATCCTTAAATAAAATTGTATATAGATTGCTAGAATATTATTTATAATCCTCATGCTTCCACCAACGCAATTCTGCTTATTTACAATTTTTTTACTAGTTAAATGGAGACTTTATTAGTGTATTTGAATTCATTTATTTCTAACATTGTAAATAAAATTACACTTCTATCTAATTATTTATTTAAATAATGTTACAATATGAACATTAAATTCAAATCATATTTTTATTCAAAGAAGTACGAGAAAAAAAAATGTTGGATGAGGGAAACTTTTATTATATTTCTTTAGTTTACAACAGTTAATTATCAGAAATTATGTAATCATTTATTTAAATTGTTAGTTTCCTTTAATTTACCACTTTCATGGTGGCAAAATGGCGTGCCTTTGCCCCCCCTCCTCTAAAAAAGTCTGCGCCTTTCCCCGCAGCGCAAAAATTGAAACAAAACACAAAATGCTTTAAAATTTGTTTAATTTATTTTGAAAAATAATAATTAATTGCAATCAGTAACAGTTAGCCCTACAATAATTTATTTGTGTATCCTGGAAGACGAGTTACCTCGTCCCTCGCGTTGGAAGATTTTTAGTAAACATATACATTTTTAAATATTAAATTTATTTTCTTGCGAAGTGTTTACTGCTTGCTCGTAACATTCACGAATAAATAAAGTAGCTGTCACGAAAAGTTTAGCTACAAGTACCTTAATAGTTTTCAAATTTGAACATTTAGAGAATATATCCGAATAAATCTTACTAAATTCACATTTTACGTTTGACGCTGCTAATTATAATGAATATATACTACTAAATTTGCATATTCTAATTACTTAACATTACGATAACGTTACAACAGATAGCTCCCTAATACATATGCGACTTATTTATACCATTTCCCTAAAGTAATCCATTGATTACCTAATGAAATGAGATTAATCAAATGCGTAATACGGAATGATTACAATTTAATGACATCAGTATCAGCAAAAGTGTTACTGATGCGGGTCCTGTACCGGAATTTCAGAAAAGGTGAGCTAATTGATTTCAGTTAAAATTGGTATATTCTAATTGGACTCGTTTTCAGTAGAATTTAAGAAGTAAACGCTATTGGCTATCTAATGTCCGAAAAGGCAATAATGTGTTTCGTTTTATTTATGAAATTCGGAAAAAATAGTTAACATTTTTTAAAATTAGCTTGTGTTTTGTAATATTACTGGAGAGAGAGAGATAATTTGTTTGTATAAAATATATAATTACAATATTGAATATATTTTTAATCTTCTTTTGATTTATTGAATATCAATTTAACAGTTAACGATTTTGGAATTTCTAAAGGATCATTGCATTTTTAAATATAAATTCCCAGAAGTATTCCATACATAAAGTTTTCACACACACACACACACAAGAGCAAAATATTTTCATATTATCAAAAATAAAACTATTAATTACTTAAAATCCCTAGAATGATACCTATATTACAAAGTCCATCATAATTATTAGAATTTCAAATATTTCACAGGAAGTAAAGTTTTCTTAATAAAATAACTATTCTAAATTCAGATCCGTAATTTAAATATCACATGTTTGTTTTAATTATATTATTATTCTAAAGAAGGTGCTGAATAACCAACTTTTTGTTAATGAAAAAAGGATTTTTAAAATGAATTGGAAATCAAATTAATTATTTCCTTGGTGTATTTACTTTAAAATGGGTGTACATTGCATAGTGAAAATATAAGGGTACGTTTAGGAACAATTTTAAAATACATCGGTTTTTTTTAATATTTTTAAATGTTAAATTCCGTTATTTTCTTAATTAACATTTATCTGTCAAAGAAAGTAAAGTAAGTAATCTAATTCGGGAACCTTTGAAAATGTAATCATGGCATATTCTTATAAGTTTAAGTGGGTTTCTATTCTAATGTCATTTTATATTAGGACATACAAACAAAGCTACTTAAAAGACGTTTGAAACACATATAAACTAAATATATATATAAAAAAGCGATAGCATTATCATATTGATATAACATATTGCATATTCCTCATAGGGATAAACAATTTTTAAATCAAGTTATCTAGAAGGAATTACAAATTGTTTTTAATATCCCAATTTAAGTTATTGTTACAATATATAATTAAAATTCTTTAATGCAAAAAGTTAAAGTTGTGAAAATGATGATGCATATCTTTTAAAAATTAATTTCAAATATACTTCTATTAATTTTACTTAATTTCTTAGGATATGGATTTTTTTCTTTTCATTTAAACTCTGTAAGACATATTATAAAATATGAATTGTAGCATAATTGGAAAAAAATATCAAAATGTAATTAGTTAAAGTAAAAAGGTATCTAAAACTGATTTATGAAGCATAAAATAAAACTCATTTAACATATTTTCACAGTTATAACTTCAACTACTTTAAAACCTTTAAGTATCTGTACATAATAAACTATACTTAAAATCCTATTTTTCAATTGAATGGATAATAATATTAAAATAATAAGTGTATTATAAAATATAATTCCCATTTTCAACGTTTACTCAGTGAGTTATTCCGTTTTCTCCTAGTCAGCTATTTTGTATGCAAAACAAACGTTAATTGTTTTTATTAGCATTGTAATTTTATTTATTAATTTTTTGCTTTTTTAGCATGCATTGTTTTACCTTATTTGAATTATACTTGCGCTTAAAAAAGCAATTTTAATAGCTCAGAAATAACACTAGCTATTTTAAGGATAAGATCAGTATTTTTTTTTATTCACTGCCGCAAACTGTCAACGGAGATCTCTCTATATATATTGCTTAAATTCAAGGAATAAACAAAATGCATTTCTTATAACAAAAGAGCGATTATAATTAGGTGACTTATTGTAGGAAAAAAATTAATGTAATTCAGTGCATTTATTTTTCATACCAAATTCTAACCAAGTATTTTATTAAACAAAAGTACTGATTTTACTCAAATCGTGGAATTAATTCTCCTTTTAATAATTACGACTAGTTTTCTCTCCTTAAAAGCTATTCTGATGCCTCTCAAAGTGAAAATGAGGAAAAGAGAATTAAATGGAATAAAACTTATAACAAAATTAAATAATAAAGCTTAACACTAGATTGCCCAAGGAAATCCTTTTGACTGCTTTTTAATTTCATTTAGAAAAAGAATTACGTGTAAAAAAACACCATTTCTTAGACATTTTTAGAATAAATTTTTTTGGCAAGCGAAGCAAATTTTTTTATTGTTATTTTTTTCTAATAACTTATTACATAAATGTAAAGAATATAAAAAATGTTAAAAATTAATTTTAAACAATTTTTTTACACATTAGTTATTCTTTCACAATGCAGTCATTTTGACTGCTTTTGGACAATATAGGTGTATACTAAATTTCAGTCTTTTTAGCATTAAAAACTAATTTACATCTAATTCAAAAATTATTTGCATACTAGCTGTTATAGCGGTTCTTCGTTCAGTGAATTGAACAATTTAACAGTACAGATTGAAGGATAAAGAAGTTTTTAATGAGTTAATTTTACGTGAATTGCAAATTAAACAAAAAAAAGATGTTTGGAAGTCTCGGCTGAACAAAAAAATCCTGTTTTAAATTTTAAGTCTGTAGATCTAATAACTGATGAAAATGATTCTTTTTTATCTATAACTCCCGGTAACTCTCTTGTGGATCAATTTTTGAAAACACCTTCCTAAGCTGATCTCTGCTCAACAAAAGTAGCACATTGTTACAAATTTTGTGTAATAAGCGCTTAAATTAGTATAAATAATTTATATATGAAAGTGTAATACGTTAATATTACTTTTTGTTGTATTTATTTTATGTTAAAATTGTAATCAGCCTCACACTCCGCCTGTTCAAGCTTCTGCAGCTCCTGGCACCTGGCGTAGACAAAACAAAATACATAGTTTTGCTTCACGCATAAAAGATACATATGCTGTCGTGGGCCTTTTAGCAGATTGATGAATTTTTCCTACTTTCTTTATGATTATATTTATATTTTGGACACTTCACACAATATCTTTACAACTTATAGCATATGTGTTATTCTGATGTATAAGCTATATTATTGTAAAGTTTTGTTAAAAGCCATTCAGTTGCTTTTGCGTGAAAGAGTACCAAACATCCACACAAATTTCAAGTCTATAATATTAATAAGGATTTTTATGTGATTGCCCCATTTAAGGTTCTCAATTATTTACTAATTTCTTAAAACTCTGTGCTAATTAGTTTCAGGAGACTTATGATAGATCCATCACTTGATTACATTATTATTTTCTATTTAATAAAAGAAAATCACAATCCGTTATGTTTTATTGAATTTTATTTTTTCTCCGATCTGTACAGTAAAGTTTGTTAAAAAATCATGCTTTTGATTGCAATTAGAAAATTTATTTGCTTAGAAAAATGTTGTTCTCTTCTATAAAAATGTTAACATCAAAATTAATTTATTTTGTAATAATACATAATTTTCAGAAAGTTAGTCAACTTAATTTACTATGAAAATGCTTCTAAATTGATTATAATAAGTATTGGTATCATTTCTAAGGAGGAGACGTTCAATAACTTCAATAAATTGTGTAATATGGCAAAAAATATTTTCCGATTTATTTCCTTTAGCAAGTATACTGTGTTGCAGACCGCAGCAAATACTTTTTGCCATTTTATACAAAATTTTAAATGTAAAAATCATTTGCCTAAAACATATTCCCAGAGAGTAAAATTGTATAGAGGCTGTTATCAAGATAAAAGCGATAGTCTCATAAATGCCACAAAATTCCTAAGAATTTAACTTTATAAATTGAAAACATATTGTTTTTTTTATTTATTTTGAGTGTGTGTTTTAGTGTAGTCAAATACGAATTATAAATGAATTTTATTACTATTATTACACATGTTTTTTTTTAAAAAAATTACTTCCATTATTGGTAAAAGCAAGTATTTGAAAAGTTGTCAAACACGATTAATTGATAGCAAGACGAAGCACATGATAAATGGTTACCCAGATTGCTAGAAACTGAAAACAATATTAGTCAGTCTGTCGATAAAGAGTTGATCCTGATATTTTTTTTAAAGAAGCTGGTTATTATTTTAAAAGCAAGCTAAAAGACAGAAATAATTTTAATTTAACTTGAAACCGACTGTTGATGAAGTATACCGTTCATGTGATTAATAGTTTAATAATGTGTGTGTGTGTGTGTTGTGTGTGCCAGTTAAATTCTGAAGAATTCAGATACTGTAATAAAGGCCAACGACTGCATTTAAAGTGGTTTGGAAATATATGGTATGTTCCTTTTCATTGAATCCGCTATATGGTTACCAATTATTTGCATTTAACTTCTGATACCACGCAAAGCATTATAATAATTTGTTCCTAAAAATAAATAAATTAGAGTTTTATGCACAAGCAATACAGTGAATAATGTTCTATTGGTCTAATTTTCTAAAACTGTGCAAAATGAATATATGCACGAAATTGCTAAGCGCATTCAGTTTTATTACAAAAAGTTATACATTATGCATTTTAGGAATTTAGACAAAATAAAATATAATATATTAATAACACTGCCCTGCTAAATCGAAGTGTTTGAAAAAAAGACATTTTGTGTGAATTTTACGTAATTTGGTTTGCCGATGTAAAAAAAATGACCATATTTTCTCCCATCATGTCATGAATTTTTGTAAAACATATTTTGTAAAAACTCTATTTGAAAGAGAATTATCTCAAACAATTTATCATGTACTATTTAAAGACAATACTTTTTATCTTGTTAATTCTATGCAAATATCAATTCTAATGATAAAAATAGATTTTTAATTATTGTTTTCAGATCTCATGAATTGCCTCTGGTTGAGAGAAAAACAAGAATTTCACTTGAAGTCTAGGTTTTTAACATCCAATCAGTGGCGCACACAAGGGGGGGTCCTGGAAGTCTGGACCCCCACAAATCCCTTGATTTTTTTTTTCCGGTTGATCATAATTCTAAGTATATAGTACGTAAAATTTAATTAAGTATTTGTTATAAATGATTAATTTTATTAATTAATGCTAATTATTTATTCAATAATAAGTTTTTTACTGTGTTTTGTTTCCGAAAATTGTGAAAAATCAAAAGGAGCATGATACAAGAATAGTGAACTTTCGACCCCGGACCCCCCTTGAAAAATTCCTGTGTGCGCCACTGCATCCAATTACTGTATGGTTTCTAGAAAAGAAAATCACCAACATACAAATTGATTTTGTTTTTTAAGGTAATTTACATAATAAAAACAATTGATAATGAGGAGTAAATATTATATGTCTGTGTACATGAAAGTTTGGAACAGATTTTAAACTCCACAAAAAGCAAAGCAAAGTTTATATCTAAATACGTACTAATTTTTCCGTTGAAGCTTCCTTTTAACGTTTTCTACACACACACACACACACACACACACACACACACACACACACACACACACACACACACACACACACACACACACACACACACACACACACACACACACACACACACACACACACACACACACACACACACACACACACACACACACACACACACACACACACACACACACACACACACACACACACACACACACACACACACACACACACACACACACACACACACACACACACACACACACACACACACACACACACACACACACACACACACACACACACACACACACACACACACACACACACACACACACACACACACACACACACACACACACACACACACACACACACACACACACACGCACGCACGCACGCACGCACGCACGCACGCACGCACGCACGCACGCACACGCGCACACGCACACACGCACGCACACGCACACGCACACGCACACGCACACGCACACACACACACACACACACACACATACACACACACACACACGCACATTAAATCTCAAACCAATTTCGTATCATCCAACAATATTCAGTGAACAAATTTTTTCCCCACCTTCCTTGGTATTTGCGGTTCGTATCTTTGATATCATGGTGAAATCTTTCAACCATTTTTCGTCGACTAATCCATAATTTTCGGTAGAATAGTCCACAAGTGAGTGAAGGAAAAATATTTTAACCCATCCAAGCCAAGCTTCTTTTTCCTATGTTGTCATGATAGTATCAAGATCTTTATCCTTCATTAGCTTGCGGATATCCAAACCAACAGATATTCCTCTTTCACAGTTTGGCTTCGAATAAACCAGGATAATTGTATGCACAATTATTTGAATTAATCGCTGTTTTTGGAACAACCTTGACGAGTTGCTTCTTTGTAGCTAATTGTATATATAAAGGGGTTAACAACAACAAAAGTTTTTGGCTCAAAAACGGCTGTTACGAATCCCATTTTTGAACCTAGTTTATAATTGTCTTTCCTGCCATTTTCTTTTGACCCAATGTTAAGTCTTATCACGACTGCAACACTAACAAATGAAACATGGAAACTTTGTATTTCCTTCCTGTTCACCAAAAGGCATTAAGATAATTTTCAAATCACCACAAATGGTCCAACTGTGATCTGCATATTTTATTTTGTTGATGACTAATCAGATTTTTATGTTCAGGTGTTTTCTTAAATGCACGGAGTGTCCAACTGATATAGATACATAATGGAGTTCGTCATGAAGAAAGACAGCTTTAAGGCTCCTTTTAGATTAATTTTATAATTTCCATTCGTGTTTCATTATTATATTTACTCAGTAATCTGGGAACATTTGAACACAAGTCCAGGTGCTCGTCTTCCTGAAAGTTTTTTCCCTGATATCTGTAACTATAAAAAATGCTTATTTTGTCAGTAAGTTTTTTTTCTTTTCAATCGAAAGTCAAACAATTCAGGTGTTTATTTTGAAAGAATCAGATCTCTAGTCCTACCATTTAATTCAAACCAAAGAGAAAGGCTTAGGTAAATCGGTATGAGAGAACTAGCATTCCGTATCGGAGGCTTGAATTTTTGACGAAATTATTGATAAACAGAGAGAGAGAGAGAGATTGCGACATGGAGTTGTGACACAGTGGTATTCTGTATGTTTAACTACCGTAGAAGGAAAGTCAGTCACATCTGGAAGTAATTCAAGAGGAAAAAAAATATTTTGGTAAATATTCTTAACTCCTTCGTTTAATAAGTCCATTTAAAATTTATATTTTTTTATAAAATGTGACGCGATAGGAATTTGTCACTATTATTTTTGAGATCAAAACCAAAAAGTACATAGCCTTGAGCCATTAATTCCCTGGTATTTTTTTCATCGCAGGCATGTATAATTTTATAAATCGTTACAAAAAAAGAATCAGAAGTGAAATGTTTGATGATTCAAATAATTTGACAAATATGTTTAAAATTAGCAGTATTTCTCAGTAGTTAAACTAAAATTCAAATGAAGATCACATAATTATACATATTTAGATTTGAAAAAAACCATAATTATCATATGCATCGAATTCGCGCAAGAGAAGGAGCATATTATTAATGAGAAAATATTAAGTGCGTTATTGTTATAATCTAACATGATTACCTGATAAAATATTCCGGATATCTCTCATGAAAAATGTATTGAGAACTCTATTTCTTATTCTCAATGCATCGCATTCTCTTAGATGTACTTCCTTACAACTTATTGTTTGATTAATGATCCGGGACAGCATATAAGTATACCGCTGAGTAAACATATTTGTTAATATAGATATTTTTTGATACATAGATCTAATACTGTATGGTTAGACTTTCAAAAATATTAATGTACTTTTCATTAATTTTGAAATGTTTCTATAATAATTAATCATTCTTGGTTACAATTAGTGCTCAACCAAAGAACATTTAGCTCCTATAAAATAAAACATGGAATTTGCCTGAAATGAAAGATTGAATGAAAAATATTTAAAACCATATTTATGTCTTCAATAAGAATTTTTTCTCTTAGGATCAAATCTCAACACGTTTCTTTTCAAATAAATAAAATCACCAAATAATATTAAGACCTTTGATGTATCACATTTACCAAAACATGCCTAAGCAATCACACACGTAAACAAACATGCAGGCATAAACACGCACACATATATCACCTATCTATATATTGGTAACATTGCCCTTTTTGGAAAGAATAAAAGACATAAACCATAAGCACATTTTTCATATTACCTTAAATGGATTCCACAAATAAGAATATCTCATAAAAATGTGAATAATCATATATCTTTCAACAACATTTATGATAAAAAGAAAACTTTTAAACATGTGATATATACATAATTATAGTCAACTGTACTGGTAAGAAGAGGAATTATTGCAACAATATTGAATTAAATATCATATAGTGTTAGTACAGAATTATTTAAGACTTTTGGTACTAACTTTTTGAACACATGAAAGTATACATAACTTAAAACATTTACAACAATTGCTTAAAGAACATCAAATAATACTTACTAACGTAAACAGCATAAGTTGCGTTTATAGACGTATAATTTCATTGAAATCTTGAAATTAATTTATGCAGTGCAGAAACAGATTCAAATGATTTTTCTTGAAGACAATGTAGAAAAAAATGTGAAAATTAGCTTCAAATTCTTTGACATTAGAGGATATTTTCTGCCTTTCACAAATGTCCATTCAAGGAATCATAATTGGAATCATATTAACTTTAGTGAATTCTACTTCAAAGAGAAATATATTTTCTTTCTTTCCACAATGAAATATACATTAAACGTATACAACGAGAAATGTACATTAAACGTATACAACGGAAATATACCAGCTAAAGCGCACTTGCGATTGAAAATAATAATTTTATTAATACATTGATTTTTGAGAAACAAATACATACATCTAGTTACAATCATTAAATGACTTATTTATTTAAGACGAAATTTGCTTTTATTATTTTGCTTGCTGTATGACGTTTTTTTCTCCTTAAAATCAAACAACTAATTTTTGTTTAATCATGTGTAATATTATGTAATGGTAATGCAATATTTTTTAAATATAAATACAATTCACATAGAATTATCTTATTAGTAATTAATTTATTATTCACTTTGGTAATGTTTTCCCATCAAATTTCGTTTTAGGGACCCTTATCATTTTATTAAACCTCAAGTCTCTACAACGAACATAATTGCTAATTTTTACATTGTATTGCAATTTCATTTTGAACGTTTCTAAAGGAATATGTTAAATATATATATGAAAATAAATGTTTTACATTTGTATCAAATGACTTATAATTATTCCTTTTCAACCCTCGTATGTAAAAGGAATTTTTTGAACTTAAGACATAAATGTTTAAAATTTATTCAATTTATAAAAGTTTTTAAATTTATATTAACAATACTTCTTAATAGTCTTGAGATTAATACTTCATTTTCAGAACAATGCATTTCTTTGAAGATTATTTTCAGAAAAATATTTCGGTATTCGCACATCACATTTTCCCTACATTTTTCTTAAAATTAACTTATTTATATTGAGAAATACAGATGTATGAATTTAAATATTCATCAACAAAGTTAAGTGTATCAGGAACTATATAGCTAAAGATATCCCCGAATCTCTTAATTACCCAAACTAACAGTATAATCTAATATCTACACTTATTGTATAAGAAATTCAATTTAAGTGTTAACTAAAGATGATATGCTGTCGCTCTTAACACCAGAAAATTGATTTTTGTTATTCATTTTCTTTTGAAATCTGTTTATGTATTAGAATTTCTGAATAGCCACATTTATTAATTATTTAACTAGCAATACATCATATGCGTAAAGTGTATAAGGAAACGTCTGTGGATGAAAATAAATTGTTTGAATACTAGTAATTATATGTCTCATTAAAGGAAAAGTGACTTTTAAGAAATTATTAATGATTTCTGAATATCATTGCTCTGAGGCAGTAATTTAGACAGTAATTTTGAAAACAAGTCATTAAATATAGCTTAGTGTGTTTAAATAACTTAGAAGAAAATATCGAAATAATACACATTATATTCATAATTTTCTGAGGAAATAAATGACTTAACGCATCCATATTATAATTATTAAAGTAACGAGTTTTTCCTAAACTAAGCATTAAATATTGCTCAATTAAAACTATTGTTGAAAATATAAAAACTAGACTTAAATATATCTATGTAACAATAACTTATTTTCTCATTCCAAATGCTTTAAAAGTTTGCATTTTACTTTCAATTGTTTTTGAATTAATAATTAAAGAAGTTTTGAAGCGATTAAAAGAATGAAGAATATAACAATGTTCATTTGCATACATTATTTAAATCAGCTACTTTTCTAATAATATATATATCTAGATATATATTATAAATGCAAAAGTTTGTGAGGATGCTTGGCCTTCTTTCACGCAAAAACAACTGAATGGATTTTAATGAAACTTTACAGTAATATAGATTATGCATCAGAATAACACATAGGCTATAATTTATAGCATAGGCTATAATTTATAAAGAGATTGTGTGAAGTGTGAAAAATATAACGTTATTTGTCAAGTAAGTAGGAAAATATTCTGCCATCTGCAAGCAATTCTGGCGTGTGCTGCAAAAAGACCACGACAGCATATACGTATCTATCTTTTGTTTTGGCTACGCAAGATGCTCGCTTCTAATTAATTCTTGTGATCAGCATAGCCCCTAATTATTTTTTTTTATTTTACAATAAAACTAAATTTTGAAGGTAAAGGTTGTTATAAGTCTCTCTTTATTTGAATGGTTTTTTTATGATTTTATTTTGCACATTTGGTAGTAAGAAATTGATCTTCTTTCAAAATAAATGCTTTTATCGGTTCTGGTACTTAAAGTAAATAAACGTTTTCTTTCACACTACATCATTTGGACAAATTTTCAAAATTTGTTTGTGGTTAATAGTTAATTATAACGCTATAATTTTAATTAAATATGCAGATATTGCATTTTTAAGTATAAAAATAATTATAACTACCGTACTGTGTTTTTTGGAGTGAGTGAGTGAATATTAACGTCGCACACTGTTCAGCTACACGAGGGCTTTTGGCAACGGACCACGTAATTTTGAACCATGGTCAAGTGACGTGGATGACACCTGAGCTGGCATCTCCTTCTCCTAACTACCATACCACACCAACTTAGAAGGAATATTCTACCAATACTTATCAGGAATATTCTTTGAAATCTACTCTTGCAAGATATATGGTAGCACTGGTTCTACGATAAGTATTTTAGCGGGGAAGGCGAATAGTTTGTTGTAGATATTGCGTTTTCAGCAGATTGCAAAGATTATAATTTTTGTCCCGAAAAAATAGTTTATGTCAAAATTTAAGTGTCTTATGTTTTGTATGTTAATGAAGACATTAGAAAACGATTTGACTACTTATTTTAAGTGAACAGTGTATATAATTAATTTTACAGTGGAATATCTTCAATTAATTTATTAGCTCTAACAGATTAAATTTCCCAAAGTTGATAATTTTGTTCATGTATATCCCTTAATTTTCAATGTAGTGATCCCAGAAAAAAATATTGTATGAAAAAACTGTATTAAATCATAATGCGGTAAATCAAATATTAACATGCATCGCTCCCCTACACGGCGGGTCTTACAAAGCTCTAATAAAGCACGAGCTATGAAAGTAGTCAGACATTTGCCAACTTGACTGTATCGTTAACATTTCGCTATGCTCTTCATTGCATAGACATTATAAATTAAAAAATGGCGTTGCTTGCGAATATTACAATTTTAACAAAATAAATACAACAGAAAGTAATATTAATGTATTATACTTTCAGATATAAATTATTTACACTATTTTAAGCGTTCATTACACAACACTTTTAACAATGTGTTACTTTTGCTGAGTAAAGATCAGCTTAGGGAGGTATTTTCAAATATCGACCCTCAAGAGTGTTACGGGGAGTTATTAATAAAAAAAATCCATTTTATCAGCTATTAGATCTACATACTTAAAATTTAACAAATGTTATTTTTCTTTCTTTTTTTGGCTTAGCTGAGTTATGCAAAAAGCGTTTTTTGATTAATTTGCAATTCACGTAAAATTAACTCACTAAAAATTTATTTATCCTTTAATCTGTGTTGTTTGATTTTTCATTTCACCCATGCGAAGAACGGGTATACCAGCTAATATATACGTTACCGGCAAAGTATGAAATCCGGCATTCTATAGAATGCCTAAAACTAGCCGTCAATGTATGAAATGATTCTTATTACACACATTGCCTAGGCATTCTATAGAATGCCTAATGTGAAATCGGCAAAGTATGAAATATATCCCCGATTAATTTCAAATATTGTGTGGCAAGACACGAGACTTTTAACGCGTGCCTCAGGTTCAGAGTTTGTCAGTTGCACATTGTGGTTTGTTCGGGAGTATAAAAATACTCAATTTTACATAAAATTGTTCAACAAAAATTTGTTTCCTGCCCTGCATGAAAATGGAGAAGCAAGCCGTAGTATTGGAGAAAGAGTCATGGTCTAGAGCAGGGGTTGGCAACCTATAGCATATGGTATATGTAATTATCAGTGGCACTCAGAACTACTCAACAAATTTGTCAATTTTTGAATGGATGGAACTTCGTAAATCTGTAATCGCCCTTATTTGACCAACATCTCCAGAACCATGGACACTTAGGGAATTACAGAAACATCTGAAAGATAACTCTAAAGATAAATTTACAGCTATTTTGAAAATTATAGGATATCATTGCTGGATAGATTTAATTCTTGAAGAGAGAAATTGCATGTAATCTGCTTTTCCTCTTTTAGTTCTACATATCCAAGTAAAATATCTTCCCTCATATGAAAAATATTTCGAGTCTGCAAAGAACTTGTAGGACAATTGAATGTTCAGGATCATGTCAAAGTGAAAGTCACAAATTACACATTTTTTATGATATGAAAGTGAAGCAGCAGTACGTTAATATTAAAAGTTTCATTTAACTTTTTATTTGACTGTAATTAAGGGAAATGCTTGCACTTATATTCTACGTTGTCTATTTCTTATTTTAATAAATATTTTTAAAAACCAAATTATATGTACAATTTCTGGGGTTTTTTTTTACTTTTGTTGAAAAAAGTTATATTTTGTGCTGCTTTTTTTTTTTAAGAAATATTTGTAATTGATGCAAAATTAATGAGTGATATAAACCTATACATCTATATAATTGAACACTATTCCCAAGCTCTGCATACATTACAGCGAGAATAGAATTGTTTCAAATATGCCCTACTGTGTAGCATGCTGAATCATAATTGGAAGATTGGTTCTTGACACGTCACAGATAAAATGTTGCCAACAACTGGTCCAAAGGCATGAAACAACTATTTGACGCCGAGCTACTGAAAATTCTACAAAAAAATGTTATTTTTTAAACTGAAATTACTCGAAGTTAATAACTGATGTTCAAAAGGCCAACATGACTATTAAAAAGGAACCCAGGGCCTATTGGTTGCTGAATAGCTATGATGTGATATTTGGTGAAAATAAACTTATGTAGCCAGTTAAAGAAGGCGTCATTACTATACAGAATGGTTCCAACCGACCTGTCCTTGGATTAAATTACTCAAGGAGTATTAATTTATTTCTATTTTATTTACTGGGTGTATTTCTCTAGTGTTTGTTTGACTTTCCATGGAAATCCCTTTATATTTCAAGTGAAATCCGTTCATATTTATTTTTTGGAATAACCAAATTTTTTTCTGAAGGCATGTTTAAATACAATTAAATTATTTAACCAAATATAGAACCAGTCCATGGAGAAAAAAGGTTGAGAAGCACTTCTATACACAGTATTACGTCGTGAATTCTGAGTTATTTTACGTACTTCATGGAGATCATTTGGTCATTGAAAACGGAGGACGCGATAGAATTCTGAATGAACTTTTAATCAAATACAAAAATGTTACACATTAAGATATTGAACTGTACATCTACCTTCGTGAACCTAGCTAGAAAAAACAATAAAATTATTTTTAAAAAATGCATTCTTGTGAAATTTGTGTTTTTTTTAGTGCCAATTTGTTGGCACTTGTAACAAGTGGGAAATAAAATGTTTTCTATCGACTTGAAACTTCTGAAAAATTTTAAAGCATGAATTTACTGTGTCCTAAGAACTTGTTTAGAGTTCAAGATATTCCTGACTATGAAATTCCTCTTCTGTCAGTTGCAATTGTTCATTCCAGTCGAAACAATGGAGGATTCGTCAAATGTATGTGTAAAACAAAGTACCAAAATAAGAATGGTCTTTTCGTGAAAAATGTAATGAAATGTAATTCAAAATGACATTCAAGCCTACCATGTTGCAATAAGTAGGTTAAATTTTTATTTTCTATTTGAAAATTTTGTTTTTCCTATAAGAAAGACAGTTGTAAACACTTTCATTGTTTTGTCAGAATAACATTTGTATTTTTTAGAAATGTACGCCATTGATGTAATAGCTTTATCCTGACCTTATTTCATACTTTGCCTAAACAACTTTGGTCATTCTATGGAATACCTAGGTATACTATACAATGCCTAAGCAAAGTATGAAATAATTCTCATATTTCATACTTTGCCATAAAACCGTCAGGCATTCTATACAATGCCTAGGCATTGTATAGAATGCCGTCATTTCATACTTTGCCGGTAAGATATACATATATATCCCTTAACTTCGCAATTTTTTGAATTTCTATGAAAAAATATATCAGCTAGTTCTCAAGTAATAGAAAAAGGGAAAAATATGAAAAAAAATTAAGAAGTTTAAACTGAATTTCAGTAATTTTTGTTTGCTTGTTGCAGAAGTGCAACATTGCGCAGTCGTTCTGTGAAATACAAAACTTTTTTTTTATGTGAGGATTTTATTATTCATCATAAAATGTTTAAATTTCATACCTGGTAATTTATTTCCTCAATAAACAAGAGAAGGCATAAAATATAATGTATTCTTTTTAAAGCAAAAACACAGTTCTTGAGGAATCAGAAATTTTTTTAATTGTTGTAATTTCTGGAAAATATGTACTAACATCTAGCGACAAAATTAGCACACACACATGTATTTTGTTGCAAAAATCTTTTTTTTCTCCTCAGATAAGTGATTCGAAGGTAATTTAAAAATATTGAGTCTGTTAAATTAAAAAAAAATCCTATGTTGCAGAAATGCAACAGTGGGGGGGATTATATATATATAAGGGTTAAGGGTTATATATATATATATATATTTACATTTGTTCAATTTCCCAGAAAAGAAAATCAGTTTAATTAAAGGTTCTCTCACAATTTCATTTTAATTTTACCGTTTTTACTGTAAATAAAATTGAATTAATATTTGAGAAATGTTTCTGAAATGTATAAGCCAAACTCATGTTTACATCTCAACCTACACATATCACTAAAACTTACAATCCGTAAATTTAAATTAAATTAAAGAGTTAAATTAATCGTATACAGGAATTTTTGTAATAACTTGAATTCTATTTCCTATCTGTATAGTTGTAACGGGTGTATCCTCGACACTTCTATTAATCCTCTTGGGGTAAAATTATTCTTTTTAAATAAAAGTTGTAGTAAAAACTTTCTCTTGAAGACTTGATTTATTCAAACAAGTTGGTCTATTTAAGCTTTGGCATTTAAGTGCGTGATGTTAGTCGACGGATAGTTAATATTTGATATTTGGAGATTAAAAGTGATTATATATAAATTGTGAATTAGATTTACGATGGGAGGTTGTATAATCAAAAAAAAATATTTACTGTGTATTCTAGCGTAGAACTCAAGAGTTCTCTAAGAGTAAGTTGAGTAAATTAAAAGTTAATAGTCTTAAGCCATGTGATTGGTCTTTCAATTATTCTGCAAGTGCATTTCCTACCTTTAATTGTGTCGCTTAAGAAAGAGGGATAAATCAATTTCAGTTTAAAACTTGTTATGGTTGATATTTGTTCGAACCTTCAAACATCAACAACCTCTAGTAGGTTCTTACATAGTTAATATATAAACTGCTTGAAGTCTGAAATCTAGTTGCATGATGTTTTCACCACCGTGCTTTCATTAGCGTGAATCATGAATATGAACAATTGACATTTTTTTATTATCATCTTTTAAGTATTTTCATCTCAAATTTTACTTAAATTGTCTCAGTAGCTTTCGGAAAATCTAATAAAATATGTTTGTACTTCATATTGTGTACTTTGTATTTAATAAAAATATAATTCTTATATTCACCACTTCGTAAGCACTATTAAATTTGGATTTATACTGTAAGAATAAATATACAGCTCATTAATTCAATATGTATAAATTGTATAGAATAGGAATTATTCACTAACCATCAATAATTGTATTGTATCTAACTAACATTTTCTGATAGAAGAAATTTATTTTCAGATACTATTTGTGAAAGGTTAAAGCCACTTTTCCTTTACAAAATTTCAATATAAAGAAATGTTGATTCCATCTATATAAATAGAGCTTACTTCATATGATTTCAATAGAAACCAAAAATGGATAAATATTTTTGCCCATAATTTTCTGAATTAAGAAATAAAATTGAAGAATTGGTTATTTTAAAATCTACATGCAAAAATTGATTAGCAGATTGATTATTAATATAACCATTTTGAGTGTTAAATCATAAACGTGCACATTAATTGTTAATTAATTGTAATTAACAATTAGCATGCATTAATTGTGTTAAACATTGTATTGTGCACATTTGGGATCAGTACGAAGACTATTGTTGATAGATTTGATAAATTTGAAACATAAATAAAATGTCAGGAGGAGGTTACCTGAGCCTGCCTGCACTTAACAACATAACTTCTGAGAATAAGGGAAGAAACACCTAAAAAAATTTGATATTTTAATAAATTCCATTTCTTCTGTAATATCAAAATAATAACTGATTCAAGAAAGGTTTATTATAAATAATACGATAATTCTGGTTGCATAAAACCAATGCGTTACTTTAAAGTAAATCGATTCGAGTTTGTTCACAGGCGCACACCCTGAAACAACGATATAATAATATGTAAATGTTTTTTGTCTTTCGACATTTGATATTTTGCTTACGAAATCTTTATCAGCATTTTTATCAAACAATATTTGATTGGATAAAATGAATCTAGGTAAAAAACAGGTTAACGCAGGATAGAAGTATACAGTAAATCATGCGCAACTCCAATAAAGTGTGTGTTTAAATAATAGAAAGAAATATTGAATGTCAAAAAGTATTCTTTTTTTTTATTTTCTCTTTATCAAAATTTTAAAAATAACAGAAAATAATCAATTACTAAAGAGTAAAGAAAATTATTCCTTTTAAAAACAATATCATGTTTTATAAATTCGATGCAGCTTTTATACTAGCGATATTTATTCTGCAAACAAGCTTTAAGCTAATAATACATGTTCAAATACTTTTCTTACCCTCGATACAGCGGCTTCCAGGATATTTGAAAACACACTGACATCTGATTTTGATCTATTATACTTTTAAAAACCTTTTATAAAGGGGATGGCGAGGAACAAAGAGTGAAATATTGGACCGTCAGTTTCATATTGATTCTAAGTTTCCTCTAAAAGAAACAGTTTAATCCCTTACTTTCCCTTTCAACTTATACGAACACTGAATCTGATGTTTAGTGCATTTCATTCAATAACAGTATATACATAGTTACAAACAGTTTTAGTATCAAAATCTCCCAAATTTAAAAAAATATATATATATATATATATATGCTAAACTAGTTTAAAAATAAAATCATTAATTATAGTTGTGAGCACATTCGAAAAAGTATGTTCTTAAAACTTTTTTTTCTTTAAACACTGTCTATAAGTGGTTAAAAATACACTGAATTAAACTATTTTTAAAAATAGAATATTTTTTGTGTTTTTAGATAATAATATAAATATTTTTATTCTTATTTTTATTGAAGTAATAATTATTGTTGTTCAATTTTTTTTGTCATGCACTTTTTATATATTACGCACTTCTGTAGTGAATTGATGTAAGGAATTTAATGCACGAGATGCCCTAAATAGACCAGAATGACGACAAGAGACAAGCAATAATGTGTGATTTGATTGTTTCCCATTAAGAGTAAGTATGCTGTATTTATTAGAGAATTCTAGAAAACGTTTAAGATCCAAAAGAATTCGTTAAATACGAGGTTTTTACATACTTTTGAAAGCCAATTAACCACTTAACAATATGTTTAATAAAACATGTAGAATATAAATTTAATAAACAAACAACATAAAAAATAAATGTCCTATGAGTTTATTTAAAAAAAAAACATTTTACAGCTAATTACTTTGTTTTAATCATTTTTACCCCGACAAATTTTAAGAGAAATAAATTTTAGTAATGCATATTAAACTGCAAACAGTTTCTTCCGTTATTAAAATAGCAAATTTGTATGCGTTGGTAATACAATAAGTAAATAAATGGCATCTATGGTACATTAAAACGTAAGATATATTTCTTTTAAAGTTAAAGCATATAAAACTCAAAATTTGATCCAAATTGTAACAAAATTTAGATTTAAAAAAAGTAGTTGTATCCGACTTGTAATATATACGGTTGTTATTCACGTAGTATAGAACATTAACATGTATGCAACTGACAATATTCATTTTAACTCTATCAAAAAAATTAGGAATTTAAAGAATACTTTTCAATTAATTATTTTCTATAAGCAATTTAAATAGATTTAAATACATTTAGCCTTCAATCCCTTAAACTATACATATAAGTGTCCTAATAACAAATATATGTATTATTTTTAAAATAGTTCTTTCCATTTGCCTTTTAAAAACTGTTTGCGGAAAAATTTCGTAACTGTTTTGAATCTGATATATATAATTTAAAGTTTTCGATATAGAATACCATAATGATTATGCTGTTCTGAAAAAATAGATATACTTCAGACATAATTTCCAATTCAGTCATTATATAATTGACATTACATTAATACCTATTTCCAAAATCATCATGTTAAATATTACAAATTAATGCCAGCTTTCAAAGAAGAAAAAAACTTATCAAAACTGTCTATAATTATTTTTTAAAAAACTCTTTTTGGAAAATTTTAACCATTTTCAGCATATATGTAGGCATATATATGTCTAATCTATTAATATTATTATTAGTTAAATACATTATTATACTGAAAACATTAAATACTTGTATGTTATCTTTAGATGCTCCAATAAGTAGTAGTTAATATGGTATAACTGAAATGAGCAAATAATTCCCTGAATCTGTAAAAAAAAACTATTATAAAAAAACTGTTAACAATCATTATATTGTGGGTTAAAAGCTCTTCTTAATCATTGAATCAATTTTTATATATACACAAAAGGAAATCTTACTTGAAGCTCGGTAAGAAATCATATTTTCAAAAATAAAATTTAAAACTGGTGAACATTTAAAAAAATATGCAGCACACAATTACTGTTTTTAAACTGTATACATATAATATAAAATGAATTTTCATTATGAAATGTCAGTATGTTAATAATTTAAAACAAATAATTCCGCATCTTATACTAAAATTTCTATCATGAGAGCGGTAACTGGTTTTCGCCAGTCTTTTACTATCGAAATAATACTCATCATTTTGAGACAATCATTTATTTCCATGTTTCATTTTTCGTTTGCTCTAGAACACTTTCTAACTCTTTATTAGACTTTTCTGCGAGACTTGGAGGCATTTATCATCATCATTTTCCCATTATTCTCTCATACACGTAATCCTTAGGTCAGAGGAATCAACTTGTCTCCCAAAGTTCAGATTGGTGAACTTTTTTCTAAGAAAGGAAGATCTGAGATTTTGTGAGATATAAATAACTTTTTGTGATTGCTTAATTTGTATATAATAATTTGAATATTCACGTTATTTATTGATTACAATAAGACATAAACATGATGATTATTGAAATGAAAAGTAATGAATATTCCTTTAATAAGTTTACCCAAATAAATAAACTATTTTCCTTCTAATTGAATTTACCCTTTCTGATATAAGGGAAATATCTCATAGTTATATTTATCGAAGATGAGTATAAATATTTAAATATTTGATGAGCAAGGTTAGTTCCCCCCTAAAGCAAATTTTCACTAAATGTCAAACCATGAGATGTGTACTAATTCGTAAATAATATAAATTAATAATATAATTTTCAACATTATGATGAAACTAAACAGAGTATATCAACATTAGCATTATTCAAACTTTACTGCTTCATGCTGCATTTGCCATACATAATTTGAAAAATAATCTTACATATTTTCAAAGAATATAAGGTGTAAACTACATTAACTAATATTTTTCCAGTGTGATACACTTATTAAAGAGTGGATATAAAAAAATATCGGTTTTATTTTAATTTTAAAAATGTTTAATGTAATCGAACACATTTGAGGTTGTCATTATCTTAAAATCTATTTCTACAAGTTATTCAGTCATTATCTCTTACAAAATGCTTTAAGAGAGTTCAGCGAGTTCATAGCAGACCATGTTAAATTGCGTAAGTTTATGTACCTTTATGTCAGAAACTACTTACTTCTCAAGGATACAAGGGTTTTATTAGACTATGTGTACTATTAATACAGCTTTAAAGAAGGGTTTTGTCTTTTTGTTAAAAATTAAAGTAATTATGAATTTTTTTTATAAAATATCCAATTTTTTCCCTAAATTTCAGTTTTAAAAAGGCTTATCTAGAAAGGTTATATATATATATATATATATATATATATATATATATATAATTATCTTGATTAAAATGTGTAAATTTGTTAAAAGTATATTCACTGAAAATTTGAGGAATCGTATAATAAGTAGTTTTTGAGAAAAAGGTACATAATCTGAAAAATATTACACTTTGAAAAAACAGTTCTTAAAGTAAAAACTTGCAAATTTTGAGCATTAACTTTTCTTAGTACTTTCCAGAAGAATATGCAACATTTTCTTTACGTTTTGTTTCTACAAAAAACTGTTTTAATTTTCTTTGTTTTCATTATTTTTAACAATTTAGCCCTTTTTTTAGATCTCAAAATGTTACAAAAACCTTGCGAGCATGCCATCAGCATGCTCGCATCAGCATGCTGGTTTTAAAGCATGACACACAGTTATAACCTGGTTCAATACCATAAAGTTTTTAGATAATTAATTTTGCTACATGAGTCAAATTGAACTATTCAATTGCCATATTTACCCTTAATTTTACAGTTTTGATTCCATGAATGGATAGTTTGGATTCATTGATCATATGTTGCTATTAACTGATTTATTTTTGTTTTTATTATTTCCATGTAAACATATATTTTCTTAATAACATAGGATCACGTAGATCTCTAAAAATTGGGATCATTTAACTCATTATAGTATAAAGCACGTGCGTATGTGTTATATAATCATAGTGTCTTTCGTTACATTCAACTTTTGCCTTTTGAAAATTGCACAATGAATTTATAACTGCAGGACGCAGTCATGTTGATGGCTCTCATTTGAAGATGGAAATAAACAATCCAAACAGCAGTTTTCATGCACTGTAGATCATTAGTATAATTTCTAATAGCCATACTATAATATGATTGATTTATTTATATTAAAATATCGGTGAGTCGTTTACGGTCACTTGGGCTTTTTCCATCACTTACCTTTTTTACTATGTTTTGTTTTTAAGATCCAAAAGACGTGTACCCATACACTTTTGGATAAGCCCAATTCAGTCTAATTTTTCCAATTGAGCATCATATGGATTCCCGCTCATCAAAAACTTAAGGGGAAACACAGGTGCTCCTAACAGATCTCATTCGTATCACATCACGAAAAAGCTTCATTAAAAAAAGTACTTCTAATCATCGTATTTTCCCATACCATATATCATTTGAAACAGAAATATTTGAACATTTACGAAGTATTAAAACAAAGTGAAAGTCGATAATATTTCGAAAATTCATGTGCCAGACACCTAATAAAATAATCCATCATTGAAATAGAGCTCATCTAAACTCAAGCTAATGCTATGTTAAATAACAAGAGTTCTCCACTTATTAGTTTCTATATTATGGTCTTGTAAACTGTCCATTCTTTCAGTTTGGCATTAGACTGTGAAAGAGGAATATATAATCCTAGGCAAGTTACATCTCAGAATTATACTATCCTTACTATCCTATATTTGGTAACATCTTTATGAAGTGATGACTTTGCTATTGTACAAATACACTCTAGAACATAAAAAAGGGGATACACTCATAAGGAGTTATCTAAATAGGACGAGAATCCATACTTCCATAAATTATGAAAGAATATGCAACTGATTTCCTCATGATGGCAAATAACTGAATGGCTAGTTTCAACGCATTACGACGAAGTAGCTGAATGGTGTATAGTAAAGCATAACTTCCATTTCGATGCCAACCATACACCACTTCCGATGAGTACTCACAACGGCTGCATTTGAGCATCCCGACAAACACGCCGTTACTGAAATCCATATTCCCACATGGCAAGCAATAAAGATTTAACCTTTATCGAAATCTAGTAAATCAGCAGCTTTTCCCATTATGCAGCTAAATACTTTACATGCGGAAGGGTAGTGTACATGTGCTTTATATAGTACAGTACCAGTATCATGAGAGTCGTAGCATTGTTTCCGGTTGAGCTCATTATTCTAGGTGAGGGATGGTCATATTGCGATAGCTCTGCATTGTGTATCTCTGTTTATACAAGTTTTAAGTGAAATTGTATAGATGTTTGTTTGACAAAATTGCAGATGATAAAATCAATACGGCTGTATTAAGCATTAACATTTGATTAAACTCCCATTAAATTTTGACTTTTATGAAGAGCAGTAAAATTGCAGGAATATCTTCATCTCCTTTGAAAGAAGAGGGCTATTTTTCTAAGTTAACAAATTTACAATGATAAATTAAATTTTGAAATTTAATAATAAATTCAATGGTCGCCCAAGCAGGTGAAATATTGTATTAGTGAAACTTTGGTTTGTGCTGTTTCTGTCGAGGCTGATTGTTTCCAAGTTGACATGTGGTAGAAATTTGGAAAGATTATTTTTTAAAAGAAATTCTAGTTATTAGGGGTTTTACTATTTTTTAAGTTACTTTTTTAGCTATTATATTTAAAATATAATGAAATTAATAAGAATTTTGAATCACCCGCTTAGTTTGTGAATACTGGCAAAAATTGTTGTGTTGATAGCTATGATATCAAAAATGAAATAAGTTTTAAACATTAAATGATGAATAATAAATATTAATTATACTGAAAAAAATGAAAAAATAACACTTCAAACTAATAAAGTTTACATTTTAATGAATCAATTTAGAAAAAAATGATGCACTTTAAGATTAAATTTAATAAGTTATGCGTACTAACATTGATATTGGATTGTATAACAATAGGTTCCAAACTAAAAGTACAGAAACATTACATAAAAAGACAACAGACAAAACAATTGTACTGTTTTAAAATACTACTTCTATTACGTAATGGCAGTTACCATTATTACTTATACAATTTTCTTCGTAAAAGAATAATCCAGTAAACATTATTTTATTATAATCGCATGTATTAAGTTAGTAGCTAAGTCAGCTTTATTATTCTTCTAAAAAGTTTTAATTTTATTTAACATCAATAATGGTTAGTAATTAGCTCATATGTGCAAGATAAAGGTAATATTCTGAAGTAACTGAAAACAGAATTAAATGTGAATATCTTAAATATGAGTTTGTGTTTTTACCCTCCATTTTTATTACTACTAATTATAATGATATTTAATTTGGAAGAAAAACAAAGAAGTGTTAAATTTATATTCCAATTCTTGTAAGTCAAAAATGAATTCTTCGTATGCTACATAAAAGAAAAAAATCAAATATAAATTGTTGATTTTTTTATGTCTTCTGAGAAACTTTAAAATTCAGAACATGTCATTTATACCTCTCATAAGAATAAAATAAACCTTCTACAGATTTCAGTCATGTCAAATAACTTTATTCTGATTTTCTTAATTTCATTATTTCTCAAAGGACTCCAAAAAGGAGCTGAATTTCTTTTGAAATGTTGATAACATGTCTAGCCCCAATTCCATAAATCCTTCTCTATTTCCTGAAATTTTCCTAATTATTAACTGTATGAAATTCGCAAAACGACAATATACGAGAAAAGGAGATGTTTAGAAATTTGATTAAGTATTTTTGTATATCAGACAGTTTGTAGACAGTCTTCACATTTTAATATGTAGTTGTTAAAATAAGATACTTTGATGCTTATAAAAATAAGCTCATTATAGTTCTGACTTCTGAAATTTCTTACTTAAAATATCAGTATTTTTTAAATATGAATTTCAAAGAATAATTAAAAGGAAATGTATTGAAAACACGTTTAGTAATCTTACTGTAAACAATAGTTAGTGTAACAATTATTTGAATATTTTACAGCCAATCGGTAATACAATTTATAAAGTGATATATTTAAGTTTCAGACTAACTTGGTTTTAAAATTAAATATATATATATATATAACTTGTATTACACTATAAACACTGTAAAATATTTCATCTCCTCCAACTTTAAAATTAATTCTCTTAAATTATAAATTCCGTAAAATATGTCCTTAGAAAAGGCTTTAAAATTCGGAGGATGTGAAAGAATTGCACATTTCTAACTTCCAAAAGAAAATTGATGATTTTCTAGATAAAACACTATTACTCTCCACGGAATTCAATTCTTGGCACAAAGAAAATTACTCACACCTACTACTTCTCAACTTATTTCTATTGGTTTTATTTGATTTGGCAATAAGCATCAAAAGAAATGACAGAAGTAGGTCAGTAAAAAACGTTATTTCTGCGCTAGCTTTGAGAGTTAGATTTGAACGTCAGGAATCATTAAACATGATATTCGATAGAAAAATTCCGAACACAATCCAAGATCAACCAGCATTTGATTCAGTATTCGGAATAAATGCTTACAATTTTGAAAATAACTATAATAAACCAAGTTCCAGGTTCAAGGTGTTTACGTGTAATTTTCGTAATGCATTAGCATCAAATAACTTTTAAGTATCACATGAATACGTAACACATAAAACGTAAATTGACTATTCTAAAATATAGGTAAATAGGATCAAGCAACTGAAAAACACTTATTCTTAACGTTTTCTTTTTATGCATTACATCAAGCGCGTCACTGACTTTTAATAAGGTTTTATTCATTAAAAGAAAAAAAACATAGGATGTCCTCGAATGCCAAGCATAAACTTGAATGAGATGTAAAGAACATCCTGAGAAACCCAAATCTGTAAGTTCAACGGGATAAGTAGACACAAAGTAAGGCCACAAATTAGAATATATAGTAAGATGATTTATTACTAAAAACAATAATAAATAAATGGTAAGACATAAAAGCATCATAGAAGGTGTTCGAAATTACGGCCAATGGTATGTATGCACTCACAATACCGAGGAAACGTATATTGGCGGATTTGCTCGAAAGTACCGGGCGTTTCACGGATCGTAGTAGCAGCGATAGATATTCGTGCCACCAGGTCTATTTTAGAATTGTCGGGCGTTTCGTACACAAGGCTGATCCTGACACCTCAAAGAAAAATTCATAGGAGAAAAATTAGGGAATATGGGTGGCGAAGAGATGGGACCTCTGTGTCCTGTCCATCTGGTTGGAAATTTCCGTTTCAAATGGCCAAGTACACACCTTCCGTATTGAGATGGTGTCCTATCCTGCTGAAACCACATGCGGCACCGAACAGCTGCGGGAGCATCGGAAAGAAGTTCCGGAAGTACCTCCTGTAGAAAGACGAGATACTTGTCAGAGTCCAGTAGAGGCGGTAAGATGTATGAACCGAGTAAACTGTCCCCCACGACACTCCCCCACACGTTAACAGTAAAGTGTTGTGGTACGACGCGTGGTCCGGTGCGGTGTGGGTTTTTTAAGGTCCATGTGTGTACGTTGCTTGGCTTGAACACCCATTAACGAGAAAAGGATGCGTCATCACAACTGACAAAGTGCATGTCAGCCGCACTTTGTATAACAAACCACTATTCAAACGCGACACGTCGAAGGTGATCATCTGGCTGTAATACCTGTACTCTCTGTACATGAAACGGATGTAAGGTTTCACCCTGCAGTACACAATGGACAGTTACATGGTTGCCGCTGCAAGCGCCGTACACAGGTACTGCAAATTCAGTCCACAACATACAACACACTCCCTTCAAATATGGATATTAAGGCTGTTCGCTGCCGCCCTAAAGCATGGTTCTAAAAGATCCATGCTCCGCTGGGTTCTGATAAACCTGAGCCAACGTTCGATGATGCGTTTGCTGCCTCTTTGAATGTGTTTCTCCATACAATTGAGCAATAGCACGTCCATTTCCGTTGGATAGGTAGTAGATGAAGTGGATATCTCCTAACTTGGCTTTCGTATAAAGAAACATGTTCAACGCATGCTGTCCGCAAATAAAATGAGGATATCACGCAAGCCAAACTTGCTACCTATTGCTTTCCGCCCATGCTTTCATATGTATTTATGACTCTTCAAGATGTTTTCTACCTCCCTTTCAGGTTTGACAACGAAATTTTGGGACACCCTGTATAAAACCGTTACGATAGTTCTGATAATTATTTCAATATTCAGATAAATAATAGATTTGTATGTTTGTAAAGTGGAAGTAAATAAAGAAATATTTTTCTCCACATGAAAGAAAAGTATTTCAAGACATTCTTTTCGTATTTAAAATTTGGCCTAGTTAGTAGAGAGTTAACGTTCGTGTTCTGATGGTCATTGTTTTTCAATGGATACTCGAGTTCATTTTTTGAAGTCACTAACGCCTGTAACTCTACACTTTACGCTTAAGTTGATGTAGCGGAAGATAAGATAGTGGAGTGACTAGTCTGGAGTCATCCTCATCACTTGTTTGAGTTTCAAAATTGCGAAATCTGTCGCCATTTGTCATTATGGTATTTCTTTGTGTGACGTTAACTCATATCAAGCACGTAGGGTGTTCTGTGCGCTCTAACAACAAGAGAAAAGCCTCCTCCCTCCCAGGATTTCAAAAAGAATACGCAGAACCACGGATTTTTCTGTAGCTGCTCATTTCACGTAATTGAAATTTCTGGTCTGACGCAGTCACTCTCACTCAGACGATAGGAACGTAATAACATTTAAAAGTTTATCTGGGTTGCTGAGAACACCCCAAAACCGATTACGTTATATTTTTGTACCGTGGTTATGTCAACCATTATATGGTTCTGCAAGCATTTTTTTGTGGCAACTAGTACTAGTATGTCACTTGCAGAGGAGTGTTAAAAATACATTAACAATGGCTGTCACACTCCGAATTAATAAAAAGGAGATATCATTATCCATTATCAGTAAAAAAAAGTCATGACACGTGTACTCTCGGCTTTCAATATAAAATCCCGGTCACATTCGTTTCTTATTGTAGAAAAAGGAAAGAAAAAAGTTGTGCTTATCTCTACTATGCATGAAAATGACCATACTATAATAAAAATCAAATTTGGAGTGATGAAACCTGAAATAGTGATATTTAATAAATTGACCAAAGACGATGTTGATGTCACTGATGAAATGTGTAGTGTATAAGATGTGTCATGAATATGTAACCTTTGGCCATTGCTAATATTTTACCATCTACTTAACACTACTGGAATCAATGCTTCTATTATCTACCATTTGGTTGTTCCTGATAAAAAACTGAGACGTCTACGATTGTTAGAGGAGATTGAAACCGAAATTGGGCAGCCGCAGAGTGTGACACGAGATCAGAACTCCCAAGTATTAACAAAAAATTAAAAAGAAGCCTAACTTACTAAAAGTAGCCTTACTTTGCTAAAAAAAAAAGATTCTGCAGTGTTTGTTCCCGGATAAAAATGTAAGCATTGACTGTTTTTTTTTTGTCTTCAATGTAAGAAAATGGTGTGCTTAAAGCATATGAATACAGTCTACTCTGAATGTTTGGAAATGATTAAAATATATTTTTTCTGCTTTTAAATATCGTTAACATTAATTACAAAGTAAGTTCATCACTGGTATTTATGTTTTACCTATATTTTATAAAAAATACATAAAGTTATGCATTCTAAAAAGAAAATATTGTAGGTTTAGTTTATATCTATATTAGTTTCATTGAATGCAATTATTTAATAATTTTTATTTTTATAATTTAAAACACTTCTTGTACTTTATAAATATGCATCATAATTGGCAAAATATTGTTTTCATCATTAAATAAAAGCTTTTCAAGTTTGGGATGCCCTAACAACCCCGCGGTCAACAAGGTTGTAAAAAAAACAGGAGCGAGTGATCCCAGGTATATAAGGAATCAGTCATTAAATCTAACAGATTTAAAATCTGATTTCATCTGATGCCTTCAAACTGACCTACAGCTGAAAAAATCTTGTGAGTTATTGCAATACTTATTTTTCTTAAATCATATATTGTAATGTTCTGAAAACACAAATATATTATGCTATCTAAAGTCAGCAAATTTTTTGTATTTTGTATGAAACACCAATTAATGAATGTAACTGTTGCAGCAGTAAGTGTAAAAGAGAGTATCATCATTTTATGAGTATATAGGCTTCTTGTTTTGACATTCAATTGAAATAATTTCTCTATGATATCAACTCAATATAGCCGTGTAATAAAATGTTATATCGTTTTGATGGGTTATTTATTACAGCCTATTGTAGAAGTGACTCGAGAAGTATTGGAATCTAACTCGTAATTTTGAAAGGTGTAGTGCATTTGTAGAGATATTGTAATTATTTGAAAACTTTAATAGGATTAAATACATTTTGACTAAAATGCTTTTCGGTAAAAGCATTTAATAATATTTTAAGAAGCCAGATTTTTTTTTCAAATATTAAAAAAAAATTTTTTGAGAGAGTAAACCTCGATAATATGTTGCTTTCAATACTTTTTAATGTATATTATGTAGGTATATCTTTAGCAAATATAGCTAAAAACCCAAGTTCCATTTCATATCAAAATAAATCTTTCCAATACATTTAAATATGGTCCTAAAAATGTTGCCCTATCTCTCTTACTCTATAAAAAATAGATAATCTCGCCAAAGCAAATACTTGCTAAGTAAACGATCGATGACACAAAAGTAAATGATTCTACCAGTATAGTTTCAATACATGGTTCTAAGCTTTAAGAAAAGAGAGTACTTTTCCTCAAGAAAAAATACTAAATATAATTATATTACCGAATTCTTTATAACAGATATTAATTGAACTTTTTTATACTGAATTAATTCGTGTATTTATTAATAACAGATATTTCATGAAAGTCAATACAAATTTCACATCCCCCCAAATATTTACTTTAAATCAGTGTTTCTCAAACTGTGGGGCGCGCCCCCTGGGGGGCGCGATAACCTTACAAAGGGGGCGCGAGCATATCGAAAATAAAAGATTTAAAAAATAATTAATTTACTGTAATGAATTAAAACAAAATACTTTCAGACATAATAAAAAATGCACTTTTACTCTGATATAATTTATAGGCGCGCGATATTAAGTCATCAAAAATAAAAACGTCTTCAATACCTAATCAGCTATCTTTGATCGTATAACCAAATAAAAAAAAATATTTGATTTGCTGTAATTTTTTTATTACGTTTTCTTTTTAATCCTAACATACTGCTCTTTCAGAGGGAAAACAAATCCCAGACCCAGAATCGAAAAAATTTAGGACCATAAAAAATTCATCACTGTGATTATTTTTGAAATACTGCACATTATAGCTGTAATCTGTTTTTGCTGATAATCTGTTTGACCTAAGTTCTTGGTACATTTAGTTATGACCCCTCTCTTATGTGTTTGTTTCTCATTTAGGGAAGTTGTAAGTAATGTATTTTACTCTGGTGCGCCTTTTTCCCCATGCAAAGGAGTTTTATGATACATATAAACATATCTCAAACATATAAAGCATAACGAAAAACGTTTTACACAATTGCTTTTAGCAGCAACATACATATTATCGTAATAAATACACTTTTTACCAGAGAGTGGTCGCGCGGGACACACAGAACACGATATCGTTAATTCGGACAAAATTGCTTATTTGTTACCAAAGAAAAAGTAAAAATTCCTTGAAAGCAGGTAAGTTTAATTAAATTATTCGCTTGAATCACGATTTGTATCGTGTACAATAAAATAATAATAAAGTAAAAGAGGATTGGGGTGTGACTCAATAACCCTCTAACCGTATCGAGTGCGCGCCTGCTCCCGGGTTAAAACATGTTGAAGTCTTTTCGCTTTAAATATTAAAAATAATACAATTATTCTTCATCGGAATTTTATATTATTGTTCATTCTTTAACATCATTTATAAATGCTAATTCTGTGAGGCTTATAATTACAATTCACTTAAAACTAATGAAAATTTGAGCAATCATTTTACGTTTTTGTAAACATTGTCGCGCACTTGACATTACTCTCCTTACAATTAAGCTATTATATCAATAATGTTTTATTTTCTTATAAATGAACTCGTGCAAAGAGCGCGCACTTCAGCCGGTATATTTTTAATGTATCAGTGCTGCACAGAGTATTTTATAACTAATTAATTAATACTAAATTAAGAATAAGTTTAATACAGTGTTTCTCAAACTTTCAATACTGGCGACCCAATTTTCAATCATAATTTTTGTCGCGCCCCCCTGTGCAACAATAATGTATTTACTGCAATAAAAATGAACTTTGAGAGAGAGACGCTAAAGTTACAATACGATCTTAATTATAAACCGTACAAATTAATACGATAAGTATATTAAATTTTGTGTATATGTAACTTTTAAGTAATATATATTTAAAGAAAATTACTTAAAATATATATTACTTACATATTATGTTATTTTTCTTTATCTAATTTTTAAATTGGAACAGATCGCAAAATGACATATTTAATTAAAGATTTATTTCCTTCAGCATTCATTTCTCAAAGTACAAATGTCATTAGGAAAATAGTCTAGTCAATGTTGCTCTCTATCATATCCATCACATCTGGCATTATAGGGTACGTTTGCGTGAGTCTGGGCAACCTATCGGACGTCTGCGCAAAACATGTAAAAATGCTTTTCCTCGTACAATTCTAGTCAGTTTTGGTCGACTCGATACTCCTATAGCTACCGAATCTAGCTTGAATGTACATTTTTTTTAATTTACACGTTAATTGTAATTCACGGTAATTAAGTATTTACGGCAGTAGATTAAAACAATAACATACATACATTTTTAAGTCGTAAGCAAACATTCGATGATAATAAAGAATCAACAAGTACACAGACGAGCATGGTTTCGAAAATTAAATCAAGGCGATATTCTCAAAAATACTTAAATTTTGGATTTACCACTACTGAAGTAAATGATGGAGAAAAAAGCCCCAGCTCGATATGTGTTAAAACTTACAAATCTGTAGAGCAACATGTGAAAGAGTTGTTTTTAAAACATGTAAAATCATTTAGCTATGTTGGCAAAGAATTTTAATAAGTATTTTCTGGATGAAGACAGCTTGGTAGCAAGTTACGAGCGGATTAGGGATCTATTTCAAGATACTCCAGAAGGGCTCTCAACTTCCGAAGAAGAAATCTTCATAGATTTCACATCCAGTGAAAAATTTAAAGTCAATTTTGTAATATATCGCTCTTTGAATTTTGGGTAGAGGTGGATGGAGAATTATTTGTACTGAAAACAAAAGCACTTCTTATACTATTACCATTTTCAACATCCTACCTTTGTTAAACCGGATTTTCTGCGGTGGTTGCTTTGAAGACAAAATATAGATCTCAGCTAAATATAGAAAAATAACTCTTTAAGTGTCAATTTCTGATATTAAACCTTCCTCTGAAAAACTTTCCTCTAAAGACAAGCCCGTCGAAGTCCCTAATAATTATTAAACTTGTTCTTAATTTAGTAATAAGATTGATTGATTTATTGATTGAATATGAACGTCACACTGTTCAGCTGCACGAGGGCTTTTGACGACGGACCACGTAATTTTGAACCATGGTCAAGTGACGTGGACGACACCTGAGCTGGTACACCTCTCTCCTAACTACCACACCAATACCAACGGGAAAACGTTTCAACTCTCGACAGATTTAACGTGCATCGCTGCCCTACACGGTGGGTCTTTAGTGGTACTGGGCTCGAACTCGTGACAAGGCAAGCCACGATCCGATACCTATACCACTCGGCTACCGCGGCCAAATTTAGTAATGAGTAATTATTTATAAAACACTTTCTTCAGTACTGATGCATTAAACGTATACTGGCTGAAACACCGACTCTTCGCACGAGTTCATTTTTTAAAATAATAAAACATTATTCTCGATATAATAGCTGAACTGTAAGGAGAGTAAAACTGCGTGCCCGACATTGTATACAAAAATGTAAAATGATTTTTTTTAGATAAATGCTATAATTGTAAATACCTGTTTAAAAGAACTGTAATTTTAATCCTCACAGAATTAGCATTTAAAATTAATGTTAAATAATGAAAAAGGATATAAAATTCCGATGAAGAATAATTGTGTTACTTTTTAAAATTTAAAGCGAGAAGACTTCAAAATGTTTTAACCCGGGAGCAGGCGCGTACTCGATACTAACGGTAATGGTAGTGCGGGGGGACTCAGTCACCCCACTCATTTGTTTATAATTATTTTTACTGTACACGATAAAAATCAGAATTCTAGTGAATATGTGAATATTTTAATTTATAGAAAGTATACTTAGTTTCTTTCACGGACTATTCAATTCTTTGATGATTTGAGGAAAAATCCAATAAAACTGAACTAAAATGATTCAAAAGTGCAAGACCAGAATAAAGGACGCAAATCAGACACTTTTCACTAATATTACAGAAATGTTAAATCAATCAATTCTTTTCCAAATATCGTAAAACTCTATTATTTACAATTTCCCTAAGCGAAAAGCAAACGCATAAAAGATATAACGGAACTAATATTGAATAACCATACCATAAGATTGAAGTTCAATCAAATGATTAGCAAACGTACTATGCAGCCTGGCTGAAAAGTGAATTATGTCTTCCTTTTCTTTTTCTACAACCAATGTACAGTATTTCAATAATAATTACAGTGATGAGTTGTTTATCTTCTTAGAATTTTTCTCAGGGTCTGGGTTTCGTCTTTTCTTTTAACGAGTAGTATTTTATGTTAAAACGTAATAAAAAAATCTCTCATTGAGGAAATACATCAAACAAAACAAATTTTTTTTTCTTTAATTTGGTTTTTGGATCAAAGATAGCTATTTGATGACGGAAAAAAGTCTGATAATAAACATAAATTACGTCAGTGTTGTTGTGTGTGTATTTTTTTTATTATGGAAGAAAGCATTTTGTTTTACTTCTCTTTTCGGTTATTTTTTTTAAAAAAATCTTTAAATTTTCGATATGCTCGCGCCCCCCTTGTAGGGTCATCGCGCTCCCCCAGGGGGCGCGCCCCACACTTTGAGAAACACTGGTTTAATAAGTTTTAACGACTTCCATGGGCTTGTCTTGCAAAGCAAAGTTTTTATAAGGAATGCTTATGATTAGAATTTGACCCTCTAAGTTCTTTTTTTCTATATTTAGCTGATATCTATATTTTGTCTTCTAAGCAGCCACCGCATTTTGCAATATGTTCAATTTTAAAATTAGAGAAAGGAAAAATAACATAATAATTATCCTATTACTTAATTTATTTTTGATTAAAAGTAACGTATACAAAATTTTATACTTATGTTATTAATTTGTATGGTTTATAATTAAGATCGCGTATTGTAGCTTTTGCGTCAAAGTGCATTATTATTGCATTCAGTACATTATTAATGTATAAGGGGGGGCGCGATAAAAATTGTGACTGAAAAGGGGGGCGCCAGTATTGAAGGTTTGAGAAGCACACTGCTTTAATTTTAAAAACTTTTTGAAACATCTAGTCTCTGACTCTATTAATTAAAAAAATACAGTATGGGAAATATTTCAACAAGTTGTTCTACAATTTGCTTGATTTTCATGAGTAATATTTTTTTCGTAGTTTGTTTCTCTTAATTTTATGAGAATTTTCATTCAGATAAGCAATTTGATTTTCATGTTTAAATGTTTACATTCCTTTTTTTGAAACTACAAAAAAATTAACATAAATGTAAACATTACTGATTTTCACTAAAAAATATAGATTAATATTACATTCAAATTTCAAATGCAAACAAAGCTTTTTAAACTAAAACAAGTAAGTTTTTGGAAATTGAATTTTTTGTCTGGACTCATCATTCCGCTGAGATTCAGTATTACGATGCCCGTCTCCAATAGGCCTTATGGCCGCTGTAGCCTAGTGCTCAAGGTAACGGACTAGTAACCGGCGTGTCATCTGTTCGAGATTGGAACCTCTGAAAACCTGCCATATAGGGGCGCGATGCATTTCAACGTTCTCCCGTTGGTCTGGTGTGGTGTGGAAATTAGGAAAGGGAGCTGCCAGCTCAGGTGTCGTCCTCGTCACTTGGCCATGACTCAAAATTGCGAGTAGCTGAGTAGCGCGAAATTAATATTACCCCACTCACTCACTCTAATACAGCTCTTGTGTTGCTTCAGTGTGTGACATTAATAAACACACAGCTATACTATAAGATCGTTAAAATTCCAATTTATCACAAAATTCAACTGACATTTTCATACATGTTGACTTATAAAACTAGGATAAACATTTCACTGTTTGTGCACATGTAGTTAAAAAATGCCTCTTTCTTTTAAAGCATCTTACTGAATGCGTATTTTCGGTTTTATACGATATTTCCGGATGTTTTAATTACATACATGCTCAGCATTTCTGAAAGATACGCGAAATTTGATTGGAAGTTTTGGATATATTATAAGGAAAAGAAAAGCACGTGAGAGAGAAATATCTACAATTTTCAGTTAAAGATGCTGATATTTTCCTGGCTATAGGTGAAAAGTTTGCAAAAAATCCTTATGGAGGAGAACATTTAACGAAAATTCGTACAAACAATTAAATAAATTATTTAATTAATTTTGTTTTGTCTTTTGCAATTAATGGATAGTCCCCCAAATCTTCAGATCATTGAAAACTTATTGAAAACTGTGAGTTAGTTCAATCATTATCTTTACATTCTGAAATTAACGGGATATTTTTTACTGTATTTTTCTAGAAGTTCGAAGAAACGTCAGAAATGTAAAGATTTTTATGTATTTCACTTATACAGTGTACTTGCAGTTTGATATTAAAATAAGCGCAGTAATCTAGAGAATATTTTCATCGCTGTCTAAGCTCACTAATAAAAAATGTATTAAAGAAGTTTAACGAGATTTTATTTATTTTCCCTTTTTTTATTTTGCAGTGTTTTTTCTTGTTTGTTTTGTTTCTTAAACTTTCAATACACTTCACACCCTAAAGCATAGACATCCTACTCTATGACTTGCTAACATTGTTGTTCATGGATACGGTAAAAATTGTATAAATAGCTGGTCAAACGATCATCTCTATTTTTCAAGAAGATTTAACAGCTTCAATAGGAAATTTAATATATATATATAATATAAACATTATTACTATGGCTAACAGATGTCTATATGGAATTCGAAAATATATGTTATTGAACGGAAAATAAAGGTTGTTTTGTATAAAAGTCTTTTAAGATGCTTATGATACTTGGTTCATGTCTCGAACAGAAGAGAACATGATAAGTATCTACAAAAGAATGATTTTAAGAGTTATTTTTGAAAGAATTTAAGGAAATGTCATTGATACTTCACTATATAACTCATATAAAGAATCTGATCTTAACTTCATCAAAGTACAGCGAATTAAATGGGAATGTCACGTAGACAAAATGGACGAAGACCGCACCACTATATAAAAATGTCCTCAATGCCCAACCAATTAGCATTCGGAGAAAAGGTAGGCCTACATGGGCTGTTGACCTAGAAAAAGACCTTCTAGTTTTGAGAATCAAAATTAGAGAACACTAGCAGGAAGAGTTCTGAGCTCGAAAAGTCATTTTGAGAAGGGCAAGACCCATCCTGGGCATTTGAGGTACTGATGAAAGCAAGAATGATATAAAAATTAATCTGATTAATGGAAGACTTATGTCTCATAAGATAAATGATTACTGAATACTCTGTTTGTTAATCACTTTGGTCAGTAGACACAAACTATATTATTTATCGGATATATGACCACAGAATCATAATTCAATCTCTGTCTCTCTCTCGATGTATATATATATATATATATATATATATATATATATATATATATATATATATATATATATATACGTACATATATATATACCGTATTTATTTGAATCTAAGCCACAATTATTTCCAGTGTCATTGCTACTGAAAATCGGGTGCGGCTTAGAATCGGAGGAGAAAAACATCGTTGGATCAAGAAATTTAATATGCCGCAGAAGATTAGAGCAATTAAATGTTCATACATGCATTTAAAAATTTTAATACTGGTAAAACAAATTAATTTTTCGCATCTTAGTTGTTATATATATATATATATATATATATATATATATATATATATATATATATATATTATATATATATTATTAATATTGTGTATATAGATAAACTATTTTACACTATATTTTATTCTTTTCTTAAAACGAGTTTAGGATTTGGGATACGGCTTAGATTCGATCAAATACTCAAGTATCATAGCTAAATCAAATAGCTCAAGTATAACGTGGATTGAAAGATCAAAAGAACAATACTGTTATTATTTGGCACTTACAGGCAATCTATTTCTAAAATCAATTTGAAGTTTCTATGTTACTTTTTCAAACCTTCTTCCAAAATATTCTTGTATAATTTTTAAACATTTTGTATCAAGTATACTGTATTTTCTTCGGCACTTTAGCTGATAAGATAGTACTCCTTATTTCGGAGCAATCATTTGCTTCCTAAACCTTTCATAAAACATTAGTGAGGGACTTTTGAGCTATTTATCATCATCTTTCCTTTTGTTACCAATACACGTAATCCACACGAATGTTATGAGAATTAATATGTCTGCTATAGAACAGAAACAGAAAACTCTTATTTTGAAGTGAAGATTCTCGTTTTAAAGATACTTAGGTAACATTTGTATATGTGGTTTAGCATATAGAGTTAAAACTAAAGGTATGTATATTTCAAATAAGGAAGTTTTGATCAGGGTACATTCCGTTCCGTACGCAAGTACTTTATCGACCACGCCAAAACAATCGCCATCGCGTGATGTTTGGTACTAGTTTATATAGATTTCACACCACCACATACCCCAATACCAGTGAATCGGCGAACGAACTATACCATATTCGTGGCGAGCATGTAAGCACTTGCGTCACTTGGTGGGTTGCGTTATTCGTGCATGACGGCTTGAGAATTACGTCATTTTTGCGTGACGGCTTGAGAATTGCGTCATGTGTGTGTCTGACGGTTTAGTTGCTTTTGCGGTGGATAGTTGGCACCACGACTGCGACGCATGAATGGTGTGGTTTTTTTGCACGGTCCGAGTCACCAATGAAGGACGGAAGATTTGATCTGAGTACCTTCCGTTCTGTACGCAAGTACTTTATCGTCCACGCCAAAACGATCGACATCGCTAGATGTTTGATATTAGTTTATATAGATATCACACCACCACATATTCATAAAAATAAAGTATAATATTCCAAGAAAAATAATGTTTTAAGCAATTAATAATTATATTTCTTTATATTAAATCAATGTTATATTCCAATAAAATATTTTTTTAATATTCCTTTCCGAGGATTTACTAAGCAAACTTATAATTATGGACAAATGTTCTGTTTGTTGAGCAAAAGTGAACTGTATATTTATATCTGGTTCTCAAATTTTGAAATTTTACAGTGTGGAATGATAAATCATTTAGTTTCTGAATACATTTAGTTTCTAAATACATTAGACATTGTTAAACTACACATATAGAACGTTTAATCTTTAATTCAAATCATTAATTGAGCCATGAATTTTAAATTTTTAACTTAAATTTTAAATATGGAGTAACTTTTCCTTTTAGTGTACGTCTTACAGGATTTTAAGAAATGTGCTATAATTCGTGTCTTGACTGAATAAGATTGTTATAAGGTAAAAATATGTAAAAGAACAGGAGAAAATTTCTGAAATTATATATACTAATGCTTCACACTAGAATACCAGTAAACTGATGCTGTCAGAAAAAAAAATAAAAAATAAAAATAAACACTCTCTGAGAATTTCATAACATAAAGGATTTTCTGCGGGTTAAAATAAAGGAAGAGATTATGAAAATTTAAAACATAGATATTAAATTTCTTACGCAAAAGTGTGACATTAATCGTGTATTTCAATCAAAGCAAAACTCTTTTGAGATTAAAACTATAGCACATCTGTATAGAAGAAAAAACTATTTTCTTAAAAAAAAGACTATTTCTATAGTTTCCTTTTGCTGAAATAATGTATTTTACAGTCCTTTCATCCTACGGATTTATAAGAAAGGAAATTAATATGTATAATTTGTTTTAACACGAATTCAAAGACAAATGCAAAGTTGTATTTAAAGAGGAAAAATCTAATTATTGTAAAAATATTAAAATTTAACAACCATGAAATTTACTTATAAATAAAAGAATAAATTTGTGTTAAATAAAATAAACTCAGTTTCAATCTAAAAGAAAAAGTTACTGCAATGTAAAATAATATTATTTTTTGTTACACAAAGGAGACATGTTTCAATTTTCTTTCAACTTGTTTTTCTCTAAAGCAGTGCTTCTCAAACTTTCAATACTGGCGCCCCCTTTTCGATCACAAATTTTATCGCGCCCCACTTATACATTAATAATGTATTGAATGCAATAATAATGCACTTTGACGCTAAAGCTACAATAGGCGATCTTAATTATAAACCATATAAATTAGTAACATAAGTATTAAATTTTGTATACTACTTTTACGCAAAAAATAAATAAATAAATAAAATAGGATAATTATAATGTTAATTTTCCTTTCTCTAATTTTTAAATTGAACATATTGCAAAATCCGGTAGCTGCTTAGAAGACAAAATATAGATATCTGCTAAATATAGAAAAAGAACTCAGAGGGTCAATTTCTAATCATAAGCATTCCTTATAGAAACTTTGCTTTCCAAGACAAGCTCATGGACGTCATTAATACTTATTAAACTTGTTCTTAATTTAGTATTAATTAATTAGTTATAAAATATTCTGTGCAGCACTGATACATTAAAAATATACCGGCTGAAGTGCGCGCTCTTTGCACGAGTTCATTTATAAGAAAATAAAACATTATTGATATAATAGCTTAATTGTAAGGAGAGTAATGCCAAGTGCGCGACAATGTTTACAAAAACGTAAAATGATTGCTCCAATTTTCATTACTTTTAAGCGAATTGTAATTTTAAGCCTCACAGAATCAGCATTTTTAAATGATGTTAAATAATGAACAATAATATAAATTTCCGATGAAGAATAATTGTATTATTTTTAATATTTAAAGCGAAAAGACCTCAACATGTTTTAACCCGGGAGCAGGCGTGCACTCGATATGGTCGAGCGGGGTTATTGAGTCACCCCAATCCTTTTTTTTTATAATTATTTTATTGTACACTATACAAATCGTGATTCCAGTGAATAATTTAACTAAGAGAAAGTTTACTTACCTACTTTCAAGAACTTTTCAATTTTTCTTTGGTAACAAATAAACAGTTTTGACAGAATTAACGATTTCGTAATCTGTGTGTCTCGCGCGACCACTTCCGGGTAAAAATTGTATTCATAATGATAATATGTATGTTACTGCTAAAAAAAATTGTGTAAAACGTTGTTTTGCATGGAAAAATGCGCAACAGAGAAATACATTACTTACAACTTCCCTAAATGAGAAACAAACACGTAAGAGAGGGGTCATAACTAACTGTACCAATAACTTAGAAGGTCATACAGCTATAATGTGCAGTATTTAAAAAATAATGACAGTGATGAATTTTTGTGTTCCTAAATTTCTTCGATTCTGGGTCTTGGATCTGTTTTTTCTCTGAAAGAGTCGTATGTTAGGCTTAAATAGAAAGCGTAGTAAAAAAATCTCCCATCATGGGATTACAGCAAATCAAATAAAAGTTTTTTTATTTGGTTATAGGATCAAAGATGGCTAATTAGGTATTGAAGAAGTTTTTATTTTTGATGACTTAATATCGCGTGCCTATAAAATATATCAAAGTAAAAGTGCATTTTTTATTATGTCTGAAAGTATTTTCTTTTAATTCATTCCAGTAAATAAATTATTTTTAAATCTTTTATTTTCGATATGCTCGCGCCCCCCAGGGGGGCGCGCCCCACAGTTTGAGAAACACTGCTCTAAAGTATTCACACAGCTTTTTAAATATTTTTGCACTTCTGCCCTTTCATACATATACTCTACCGATGTAGTTTAGGGAGGTTATTAAGACCAGCCGGATACGAGAGTAATGTGTACTTTTCCAAGATCCATCCTTTTCCAGGAGTTAAGCTATCATCTCTTCCGAAAATGTGTTGCTTTTCTCAAATAAAAAAAAAATAACAGAAACACTGCAACGTATAGATTAATCGACCTCAGTAACACATATTTTCCTCTTTTCCAAATGTCATAACGTTTTTAATAACTCTATTAATTACGCAACTGCAAAACACCGCATTTTATTTCTCAAAAAAAGCCGAAATATATTTAGATAATGAATAATTTTCCAGTAATTTTCTTCTTATTATGCAAAAAAAAAGAAAAGAAAATGCGAAAGTATAAACAAAAGTATATCTATCCATATATATAAGGCTATCTTTTCAAGAACTGCTTTTCATATGGAAAGCACCAAAAGTTGGGAAATAATCTGAGGAATATCCATTGTGACCAACTAAATTCCAAAACTACAATTTATCAAAATAATAAAATAAAAATCGTCAAAATTCAGTATCTGTTTCATTGTTGTGGCACTTTTATTGTTATAACAATGCAGATAATATACATACATTAGACATCGTTATAACAACTACATTTATTGTTAAAAATGATTTACTGAAAAGCCTTAAAAACATAAAAAAATGATGAAATTATATATTTTATTAGGTTGTATTTTTTTCTTTTTTAATCTTCTTTTTAAATAGTTAATACAAGCAAGCTTATAACCCCTTCCCTCAATAGGTTTTTTTTATAATTGTTTTATAGTTACATATTTTTAATCAAATAATCAAACTTTCAAAAATAAGCAGTAATTTTAATCGCTGCTTCCGTGTTTTATTCGGGCTTCTACTAATACTCTTTTTAACTGTAATATTAGTGTTAAAACCTATTTCCGTGGAGGCGACTTGGTTTTATGCAAATGCAAACTCCTATTTGAGTGCCAGTCGTTGAGTAGGCGATGTATGGGTTAAGAGTTGATCGTAAGTGTATATCATAGTGTTAGCGACTGGTGGTCGCAATTCGTAAGATTAAATCTAAAGGATTGTTCCACGGAACAGTGGAAGACGTCACTTTACGTCTCAGCGAGTCAGCAGGTAGAAAGCCGAATCGTACAAGAGATTAAGACACACATAAGTGTTTCATTATATTTAAATATAACTTCGGATTAATAATTCTTACTGCAACTCGGTATTAGTTATTAAAGTACTCTCTTTCCTAAATGTTAAACGTTGAATATATAAAATTGGAGATTCTAATATCATATATGTTTTTTCCTCAAATCCTCTCACACTCGTGAATGACGCGTCGTGACAATGGCGCTCAAAGTTTCTCTACTCCTGGGTAAGCAGTTGTTTTGAATTTTAGGTTCCTGCCTCAACTATTTTTTCCCGAATGAAAAATGATAATGAATTTTTTAGAAAGTATTCATGTTAATATTGCAAATCATAATATCCCCGCAAATTTGACTTGTGTCTACCTAAATGGTCTTTCCACTGGAAGGACACGCGATTCGTTTGAGGTAATTGGGTATAAGTACGTGCAGCAGAGACACGTATTTTGCAATGATAAAAAACGGCACTGACCGACAGTTTCTCTGTTCTCAGAAAAGGAACGGAGGTGGAGGCTGAGTTTTATGCGTCTAAACAAGTTAAGAGTCAGTCATATTTCGTATATATATTACTCCAAATCCATAAGCAATTAAATTTGGGAATGCTGGAGATGAGTTGTTAAATCATGTAGTGATGAGATTCTCCCTACATTTGATGGATAATATAGAGGCTTGAACTCAAATGACTAAACCTCACCTTTTGCAATTGTTAGCAATGTATGAAGAAAGATACGTAGGGACATACACATTTGGTTCGAGCCGTAGTGATTGACGGAAGGAAAATGATTTGAGTAGGAGATCGCCTGAAAGACGCGCAGAGGGGAATTTGCGCATTAGAGTTTTTCAAATCGGTTATTGGATGCACAGGCAATAAAAAATAACTTGAAAGTAAACAATATAGAAGTGGTTATGCGATCTGGGATACGAGATTCCGTCGGTAAAAAAAGATAGAGGAGCTGGCAGAAATTTAAACTGATAAGTCACCGTTAGTGACGAAATAATCGACCGAGGGATCAAAGAAATCCTTTCACAGTTACAGGAACCTTACAGTTAAGGTCCAGTTGACACATACTGTACTTTCCTATTCTGTTTTATAACACTTTTATTAAGGTTTTATGGGACACCGGAACCCAGAAGTCCTTTATTTCCGCTGAAGAATTTAAGTCACACTATTTTTTGACCAAAAAAATAGGTCAGGTGTTGCAGTAATAACAGCGCTGAGCGTAAAATACGTAAATTTGGGAAAAGTTGAGTTACAAGCAAGGATTCGAAAAGTTAATTCCATGATTCTGAAAATATTTATCAAATAAGGTCAATTAAAAAAGTTATCAACTTCCATCCACTCGAAAATTGATAAATTTGTACAGCAGCGCAAAATGCAACTCGAGTTGTATAGCGGGGCACATGTGGCCCACCTTCCATCGGTTTTTGAATGCTGGCTTTGACCATGACTACCCTTTTAATTTTCTTAGTACAAGCATTTCTAATATCCATTATTAATGCATATTTTTGTAACAATTTTTTATATCTGTTTTATATATCCTTCCCACATACCTTTACAAGTTGAAGCCTCAGTTTCATATTATTTGACAATATTTATTTTTGTTTATTCTTTTAATGAAGTAAATCTGGATTTTTCTTTTCAAGTATATACTAAATCTGAAATCACTCTTGCGAAAAAACTACCGAAAATTCTCGCGCATAGTATCTCATACCCAAGGATGTTTACATTTTGTTTTTACCGTAAAATTTGTATACAAACGTTACAGAGGAAGAAAAATAGGAAGTGGCAATATGTTCATTACATTTTTCACTCATTTTATCTCGTCGTGAGTGAGTGCGATATTTTCACTGGATCTTATTTTTTTATTAAATCAGTATATTTTAAAACTAAAAATAAAGGAGTAAACTTCTATATTCTTTAAATTTGAAAATTTTGGATTTTTTTGCTTTTATTGTTCCAGCAATAGTATTTTTTTTTAAAGTTCATAAGGATAAGATGTGTACCAGATGTCTCCTTTAAAATTACGTTCTTCCCAAATGTTTTTTTGAGTATATACATAAAAAATATTTATTTTCAACAGTGTCTCCCTTTTCTAAATCAGAATAGGTTTCAGTGGAGGAATCATAGTTTCTGTTATACTCTTCATCATTTGATTCTTCCTCATCATAACCACGTTAAAATTTCTTCATTCGAAAATACTGTTGTACTATATATATATATATATATATATATATATATATATATATATATATATATATATATATATATATATATGTATTAAATAATGTATCTATTAAATTACATAAATATCAAATACAATAATACGTCATAGCATAAGGAAGATTTAAAATGTGCTCATTGATTTAGAACTGTATCGGTGATTCACGCGCAGGGTATGATGTACCCGAAGAGGCTGTATCCAAAAATATATATTTAGAATTCGCCTACAAGCTAAAACCGCTCAAAAGATATGACCTTAAAGTAAGCCACACAAGAAACTATTCATTTTCCAAAAAAGTTTCGAAGGAGCGTTGAAAAAAGTTAGACGGTAGGTATGACACACCCTGCGTGAGAAAAGCCGGGTTACAGGAACTGTGCATTTTTAACGTTTTTTTATATTGTGAAAATATTTTCCTTTTAAGCGTATCAAAAATATTTTCCTTTCGAGCAAGCATGTTTTGATTATGGAAGGGTTTGTTTAATCGCGTGTCATGTAGAATTAGATACCTTAAAAACATATATGTGTGTATATAGATTTTCTGTTTTCTGCCTTTGGTGTGCGGATAACGTTTTGTAAATGGTATAGTACTTTTAGTATTGGAAAATATCTCAGATAATTTTAAGTATTAATAATTTTTATTATGCTTATAATTACATAAATATTTTTTTAAATTATTTTTACAATATTTGTGTTCCTTTCAGACCAACTGCAGGTAAATGTAGGGTTTCAAAAGTATCTTCAAATTTACAGTGTCTTAGTTCGTTAAGTGTTTGAAATTGTTCTACAGTAGATTTTTTGTGATATTTTGACTTACACCGTATTGTTCTATTTCTATTCATAGATTAGCTATATCAGATTTATGATAATTTAGTGTATGATTAATGGTTATATGCAAACATATATCTACGTACCTACGCATGCGTTTTCGAAACAAATCTGTTAACTCTTTGACATGCTGAAACATTTTTAAAATACATAAAAGTTGCTTTTAATTTGATTGCAATAACAGAGTTTATAAAAAGGTGAATGCAATTTTTTATTTTATTTCAAGTTCTACTTTTATTATTTTGTAAAATTTAAAAATCTTGGGAATTTTAAAAGCAAAATCCGGTAGTCTTTAAAATAGTAAGTTTTCTCTTCATCCAAGGATTCCACCTACAATTCCATCGGCAAAGCTAAAGGCGGTACCCAAAATACCTACGTAAAAAAATTGAGCGATGATAAACATATTGGCAATAAATATTTGGAACAATTTTCAGTTCAGAAAAGGGATGAAGCGTTTTTATATTGAAATATGTTTAAAGAAGTTTAGATGTTTACTACTTTTAAAAGTAGCTACCATTTTTCTATTAATTTTATAAGGATTATTTCTGATAAAGGATATCTCTAATATCACACCATCCATTAAAAACGCTAGAAATGCTTCACTTTAAACTTGGGAAAATATGTGTTTCATGGTTATCACTGACTTATGATGCATAAATAAATTTATTCTCTCTATATACGATCCTAACATTCCAAATGAGCAGAAAAAATGGTTTATACAAAATAGATAAGAAATTATTGAATAAAGTAAAATATTGAAGCAGTTTCTAAATTAAGTATCTATCCCTATATATGTAGTCAGAATGTGAGAGTCAAAGAACTTAAATTAAGGGAAAAACCATAAAATGAACTGCACTCATTACAAACATTATAAAAGAAAACCATTAAAAAAAGGTTTTTAAAATTTAAGTAACGGATTAACTTTCAAAAATTATGGTTCGTTCATTTATTACAATATTATTAAAATACCAAATCGAATGTTAATTATTTAGTTTTTAAAACGATATTTCAATATTTTGTACAAGTTTTATTTCATCTCCATACTTTTAAAATTATCTTAAGATAAATTTATCATCTACAAAATATTTACGAAAGGAGTAAAGCTGCATGTGTGGAGTTATGGTTTCGCAAGTTGGTCCTATCAATAACACTAGTGTTTTTTTCTTTAAATGTAGGTCAGAAGAAATGGAAAATCTGAACCTAGTCTGACTCATTTCTACACTGAAAAATAATTTTGTAATAAATTAAATAAGAATTCATTTGTGATTGTAATTCATATCCATTCCACAATTTTTTTAGTACTTGTATTTGTCTACATAATTAAAAAAAGAGAAGTGATGATTAAGTGTATTAATGAATTTTTGAAAAATGAACAAAATTAATATTAAGTCATCGTGAGAAGTTGAATAAATTAAATTTTTAAATTAGAAGGTTTGAAAAGTTAAGGAGGTAATTTTTTAAAAATGGAGGAAAAGTCATGAAAATATTTTATTTGATATGAAGTGTTTTATAGTTTAGGGGCAAAAAGAGGTTTTAAATTACAAATGTGACACACTGTTTTTATCAGACATTCTCACACACAACGTTGGTTTTTTAACTGAAATTTGGTATCTGGTAAAGATGTTTTGTTTATTAAACTTTTATTTGATTTTTTTCTCTAAATTGTAACTATTTTTCAATAATATTTACAGTTTTAATCGCTCTCTATATATTATACAAACGTGTGGTAGGCGCATGTAAAAGGGAATGCCACAAAAATAAACTTAAATACAATAAACGACATTTTTTTTGTAATTAGCAAAATCGTTATTCTTCATTTCCTGTGTGGATTTATTAATGTTAGGACAACATTATATGTTGTATATTACACAGACATATGGAAGTGGGACTATGAAGAATGTGTTATTCCTTCCTAAAAGAATGATCTGTGTAAGAAAATGTTTAGAAAATTATTTTACACAATAGTGTGTGTAATGTCTTCTAATTATATTACCAATGACAACTTAAAACTAGAACTGTTAAATGTAAAAGTTACGAGGAGACTCATCGCTTATTAAGTCAAAAGTAATACATAATTATAGACAGCATTAAATATATTTAATTATTATTGATTATTTCCTGTTAACCAACAAACTTTATGAAAAAATACATTAACAAGAGAAAAATGGCTTACCACCCCCACCCCCGTCATGATGATGAGGTCCTGCGGAAAATGCAAAAAACTACATAATATCTTGAATAATTATTTTACATACAAATATGAATTGGTTCACAAAAAATACTATTTATATTTATGAATGTTCATTAATAAATAATAAATGTGTCATTAGAAATTCATAAAAATTTCTTACTACGAATTCTGTGGTCTGAAAAATAAAAAAAATATATATAATATTAGTTTTTATATATTATTTTCAATTTAAAAACACCATTTAATCATTTCATCAGAGGAATCATACGAATATGGGTTATTCAGAAAGTTTTCCTCAATATGATAATATTATTTAACCGGATATTTAAAGCCATTTATTAAATAGAAAGAAACATAAAAAACATGCAGTGAAATTATGAAAAGTATAAAAGTATCCTTAACTTGTAATACGTGAAATATAACATAACGTGTTTACAAATTTTATCAATGTTTCTGATGAGGTATCCAAACCTACTTATTTTAACCCTATTTTGAATTTCTCTTTCATATAAAGATGGAATTAAACACAATTTTGTGTTGAATCTCTTAAACGAAATTTTGCTAAAAGTCGAAGCTTCGGCACTTTTACTTCCTTTTGTGTGTATGTTTGGTTGTAGACTTATTAATTATTATTTTTATTATGTATAATATATATCATGTAATTATACTTAATTTGAAAAGACCGACATAAAATAGTTTGTATAAAAATGTTTTAATTTCTATAAAAATTCATAATATTAATCTTAAGTGCATTTTAATTAAACATGTGCATAGCATTTTTAGTAGAAAATACATTTATACTCAACTTTGTAATAAATTGCTTAAAAAAATGCCATGTTATTAAAAAATATACGTAAATTATTGGTATATATTTATTTATACAAATGCATTGGATACTTACGGTGTTCACCCGCCATAACTGAAACAAAAATAACTCATGTAATGGAAAATATTTTAATATTATAATTTACGAGAAGATATTTAAAGTTTTGAAACAATTAACTCTCTTGCTGCGCAGTTATTTATCAAAGTAGGTTCAAAAATTGCGTATTTTCTTTTTGCGTACTTCAAATCTACATTTTATATTTAAAATATGCAAACAATTTTTGCAAAAGTTTTTATTTTAAAATACAGAATTAGATCATAAAATTATGAACAAAAAATCACAAAGGGAAACATTAAAAGGAACAACAAGAATTGCACAACTAAATAGTCGGAAAAAAATGAATACCCGTGGAAATCGCGGGATGTTCAGATACTGTTAATGAAGAATATTGAATTAATTGCGGAAAAGCATTTTAAAACTAAACCTTGTGGTAGATCCACGAGGTTAATTAATAATTTTAGAGAGAAAATTAAGCGTCTTTGAGATTTAGAAGTGTTCGAAATAGGGCAGTCCAATTTCACCTTGCCCGTTTTATTTGCTTAAAAAATTCCAACAGATACCAGCACTCGTTTGTTTAATACAGACAATTGAACCAGATGACTCGAGCGCAAAATATAACTGCAGCATAATACTGGAAAAGCATGGTTTCCATAGCTGAATAGTCGGAAAAATGCATACCCGGGTTGCGCAAATTTTGCTACATTCAAGTTGCACAGCAGGAGAGTTAAGTTTCAAATTGCAGGTATAACTCAATGTGAAATCATTTGTCGGAAGCTCTACTTGCCCAATTTTTTTTGCTAATATATCTGAATGCGTGAAGTATTTATTCACAATTATAAAGTTAAAATAACATCTGTTAATTTGTTGAGGCTTGCATTTCTTTGAATCTTTACAGATTTAAGCCGTGAATAAAAAAATACGTAACATGTAAAATTCTTTGTAATCAGTCCTGATTTAGTACCTTAAAAGATTAAAACAAAATTACCAAAAATACAAGAAGACTATAAGTAAAGGCTTCATTTCTTGTTCAAATTTTTGGAACAAAATTACATGTTTTTCGTGAGTAAATATTTTTCTAACAACTTGAAACACGTTAGAAAATAATTAAATACATTTCAAAATATTTAAATTTAATAAAGGACTAATTTACTATTAATTACCAAAAAAAAGAGGAAAATCCATACAGACATCTACATTACTACGACTATTTAAAAAACATTAAGCTCTAAATTTTTTAAAGAAACTATATAAGTTACAGGTATTGAATTTTATTATTATGATCAGGTATTGAATGAATTTTATTATTATATCGTTACTCTTGTTAGAAAAAAACAGTCATATTTTTGTAATCATAAAACAGAACTATTTTAGTGATATAAAATATTGTTTTTAAATAAAATTTCAAAGCTGTATATTTTTTCAGTGTAGAGAAAACAAATTAAACAAGGAGTGAGTTGGCAGCAAACTTACCCATGGCTAAGAGAGCTACTAACAAAACAAGAAAAAATATTCCTTTCATTGTAAAAGTATTTTAGATGATCAATATCCACCAAGTCTGCAGATGCTAAAGATGTAAGTCTTTATATAGCAAGAAACTAAAAAGGTTGAATTTTAGGATATCTATAAAACTGAAATATGATGCAAAAACTTTAAATATGAAACAAATTAATGCTTAATATCAAAAGTAATACTATATAAATAAGATTTCTCTTTGACAAAAATAGCATAATAAATACTTTGATTTATAGGATACTTGTTAGGATTTATAGGAAAATCTGCTTTTTTACCATTACTACTTTTGTCTATTGAAACCTGAACAAATAAATGAAACATTTATTGTGATGAAACAATATATATAATCGTGTATTTGTATGACATTTTCCGTAAGGGATGTCTTTCTTTTGTCTCATAAAAATTGGAAGTTTAAGTTTATGAAATCATTTAATATTGTTTTAAGGAGCTCTTAATTGATACAGTTTAAAAAGTAAATCCTTTTTTGTTAGAAATTATCCATCAGTTCTGTAATAATTTTTTTTATATTAATGCTTTTATTATGTAACGTATTCACTTCATTATGCGTTACGACGCATTTTTACTCGTGTAAAGAATGCAGTAAATTTGAGGGGTCTAATTGAGTTTCCTAGGAAACTTTAAGCATCTATTTGAAAATAGATTGCAAGAAATAGCTCAAGGAAGGAATTCTTTACCTCTAAATATTTTCATGGGTCTCAACCAATAAGCAGCGTGTATTAGGAATATTTTTTTCTTATAAACCAATTTTAAATATCTAATATAAATATAATTCAAACTTGTTTTTCTTTTTTTATTATTCTAAACAATTAGCATTATTTATTTTAGATACAAGACACACATTTTTTCGATACGTGTTCCATTTTTCAATTTTGTATATCCATCCAATATGATCAAAAAATACTGAAGTGATTGTTGGGTTTAATTTGTTCCGTTTATCCGAAATGTTAATGAGTTTAAAATTACTTTTTTTATCTATTGCACGACAGCTAGTCCACAGGAAGTGTGTTCTTGACTTCTTAGTTTTGTTACCTGCTCAATAAGACCAAATAATACGAGTGCATCATGTTTACATTTTATTTTTATGTATTTTAACAAACTTTTAATCGATTATTTTTCAATAAATAATTCAAAATATTTATTTAAAAAATCCAAACTGTTATTTTTTGTAACTTTTTTAAATGTTTGTCGTACTTTCATTTTTGACATGTAGTAAATAATTTTTAAAACATCTAAAACTCTCAGCTATGAATTTTATTATAAATACATATATCTCTAATGTACACAGTCATCTCTAATGAACAAAAAACATGTGTTTTAACTTGTGTATTTTATTGGTCCATAAAAAAATCTTATAAACACTTTCTAAAATACATTTAGTAGTTAATATATCAATGCAAGTTTTCTTATAGGATATATATCATATTGGGTTTTCTATTCCCAAAATAGAGTAATATACAATATTTGGTACTTTTTCTTTCTAAATCCACTTAATATTATTGTTATATTTCATATATGCGATGAAATCAATATTTGCGTGGCAAAACATTCAGTGAAACGATTCCACGCACAGAAATCTATTTTTGCAGCAAACCCATTTTAATTTTGTGCGTAACAATCCAAAACATAAAGTTAGTCGCATATAGAAATCCTTATATTCATTCTTCATTCATTCGTTGTTCTTATATTAAATTTCCCTCATAAAACTCTAGAGCTAACAATATATTTTCCTCTAATAAGATTCTGTGCTATATTTGGGATATTTTCTGTCACCTATCTCTTAGTTTGTTTGGGATTTTTTTAAAAATTTTCAACAATTAAGTATTTTTCCTTTAAAAACAATTATTAAGTTCATTTTATCTACTTGTTTTTATGTCAGAGAATCAAAATATTTTTATTCATTTACATGGGGAAAGAAATATAGTGTCAATTAAAATATTGTCACTCTTAGGCAGAGGAACTCAACCTTTTTTTTTTTTTTTTGGCCGGACTGCATACATATGTTAGTTCTTTCACGTGGGTCGCATACATATGATGGCTACCTCACGTGGCCCGCAACATGAGAATTAATGGAAGGGGAAGAGAAATGCTTTGAGACCAAGATAATATAGAAAATTTAAAATGTGAAAATTTTACTCCTATTACGCTTTCTTTAAGTATTGTTTATATATATACATATATTTGTCACTAAATGTTTCTAAATTGGAAGCATTAAGAATCACTCTTTCACAATTTCTGCATCAGTGAACCAATAATATAACAAATTTCATAGGTTACCTTTGGTACCACTGTTACAATACCACTGGCAAAAACACTTTTTTTCTAATGTAAATATTATTCAAGAAAGTATGTATCACCTCTTGAAAGAGATCTTCAAGGAAAAGTGTCATTGAACGTAATTTCTGTCTATTGATATTTTTAGGTACAACACTATCGTGATAAATCAAGCAATTACTGAACCATAATTTTTTTTTCAATATAAAATAGTTAACTTCCCAATAGTTTTGAAACAATCTATTTTCTTAAAATATTTTTCGTTTGTAAGATATGAAAGATAGTTAAAAATTATTTCCACCCATGAAATGGTCGGTACTCCACTGTTGTCTTATATCACTAATCAGATATATATATATATATATATATATATATATATATATATATATATATATCTGAGTCATGTCTCTGAATCATGTGCAGTTGAAGGTTTCACGAAGATTGATTTAGCATTTAGTTTTGATGATTCATGTGTTTGACATGAAAATTCATGTTAATCTCATGGTGTGTGACTTTTTATTTGAGAGTTTATTTCTGCGTATAGGGATGATGAGAATATAAAGCAATTTTAATGGAATTTTATATATATTAACTCAAACATAATTATATTAAAGATTTGTATATTTTTAAAGACTGGCAACTTGCCTTTCAATTTTCATTGTCATTGCTTAGTAGTACAACATGATGGTGTTTATGATATCGTCTCTCTCTCTCTCTCTCAATCAATTACCATTACAATGAGACTGATATTTTTGGGTTAAGATGGAATATGATAAAATGAGACAATTGCATAAGAGCGATTTGGAAGAAGAAGATAGAGGGCGCAGACAATAAGAGACAGCATGCAAAAATTTTATAAATAAAATAAAAAATAAAAAAAAAGTTAGCTTCTTGTTCGTTGGTTAAAACATTTACATTAAGAGAACATTAACATTAACAAACACATTATTAACATTATTAAACAAAACATTAAGAGATATAAAACGCGTATTATTTGGAATACTGGATTTGTAGGGAATTACTATGATGTATCGAAGTGGATGAATTATGAATCACAATGTATATATTTTAAATATGACGAAAAATTTGATAAAAAGTTTCATAGTGATTCAGATCATTTAAAATTGAGATTTAGAAAATGTGGGGAAAAAAGATGCAAAACCTGCCCAATGATGCAACATGAACAGAATAATGAACAATTAGAATTTAAGTTCTGTTAAACATTCAACAGCATTTATATGTTGACATGCGGTGTCTGCGGCTTTAAATATGTACATATATCAAACATCAAGAACTATGAACCTAAAAATCAATCAACATAGATCCGACATTGGAAAAAATACATCAACAAAAAATATAGGTAGGATAGAGATACAGCCTTTTAATAAAAATGATTTTGAAGGTGCTGTGTTGAATATTATTAATATTGTTCCAATTAAGGTAAAAAGATTATGCTATGAAAATGTGTACATAGGTGTTTTATAAGGCTATGTATCCTTACGGATTGAATGTAATATGGAACAACACAAAATTTAATCCAGGCTGTGAAACAAAATGATAAGGAATCTATATATAGCGGTAGAAATAATAGTAATAAAACTAAAAGAGTTGGAAAAGGTGGACGCAAAAAGCGAGAAAATAGAGGAATAGATACAATTAAAAAAGAATTAAATAAATTAGTACAAGACTTTGAGAATGGTTTTAGTATTGGACAAATAAAGTATTTTTTTATTTGGACTTAATAAAAAGGAAATAATAATAGTTTTAAACTTACTAAAAAAGTATTGGATTAAAACATAACCACGGATCACACTTGGTCATGGATCTATGCAAATATATTACTAATAGAATGGAAATAAAAATAGACTCTAAGGATGCTTGTAATATAGAATATTGCACTTTGATATACATGAATAAATCATATAATGGAATCCAATTTTCTTAAATATTTAGGTAACTCATGGATTTATTCCCGGTGAGAAATGTGTTAACAAAACGAGGGTTCAGGTATAGTAAAAAACATTAGTAGATCAATTTTTAACTATAATAATATTAAGGAATTGGTAGATAAAAAAGAATGTATTTGCAATGATTACAGGAATTACGTGGACGAATATCATCGGCGCGTATTAACTGGCAACTTTGAAATAGTTCAGAATCAGAAATTAAGGTATCTGACTACCCTAAAACCATGATTTTTTTCAAAAATTGGCGAATTTTTTTATGACTTTATTTTATGGACCATTTTATTAACTTAATAACAATACCACAAGTACTTTATTTTCCCTCCACTAGAACAAAAATTACAAGCGTTTTAGTAAAAGCACAAATGCCATAACTTTACACAAGATGTCAAACTTTAAAATGCGTTTTACTCGAAATGTGTTTTTTTCGAAAAACTCAAATGGGGACCGCAATTGCTCAAAAAGTTTTGAAAATAATTAGCTGAAATTTTTTGCTTATGTTTTGCATAACTGTAGAAGTGTTTTGATCTTCAGATTTATCAATAACTGTTTTATTTGAAAATTTGCAGTTATTTATGTGAATATAGACAATGTTTTTGTAAGCAATTTCGTATAATGACTTAGATAGAGTGCTCTAGTTTTTGTTAAAATTAAAATATCTCTTATCGTGAAGGTCATTTCAAACAGGAATAACAAAGTAACACATCAAAATTTAAAAATTGAGAATTCGTTCATAAAATCTTTGTACAGAGTGGGCCCCGTTTATGTAATTTTTCGTACATTTTTACTAGTTTTTTCCCATTTTAATAATAATAATATTTTTTTCTTTTACCAATTTTAGGATTTTTTCCTTAAAATATACTAAATAAATATAAAAATCACAAAAAGATCTCCATATCTCCTTTTTTTTCAAAAACAAGTTGTCGCAAGTAGTCGGATACCTTAAGAGAAATTATGAGCAAAGGCACTGGTTATCGACTAACTATTTCAAACAGCAATTTAAATGTGAGAAAACAGCTATCAGAAGATATTAATAAATTTATTCTAAATGTTGCAATTAAATATAATTTACCTACTCAGGCTTTTTTTAAATGATATGGTTTTCATGTCCTCAGGGACTTAATGAATTTTAATTTTAGAACAAAAAATGAAAATTTTCTTAGAAATATTAAATGACCAATAGAAAATTTACAAAAACACTTTGTGACTGTCGATGTAGATAAAGTCCCAGGAAATTATGCAAATATGTGTAAATATTACTATAGTAAATTAATAAATGATCATATATAAAAACAATAATTCTTATGAAGTAAGTAAATTTAGTATTAAAGAGATTAACAACTGATTATTGGCATTTTGTAAACAAATAAATATTTCTAGCAATAAAATTAAATATCCCCATATATTTTTGACTCCTAAATTTCATAAGAATTCAGTCAAATTCCGCAGTGTAACAAATGGGTTCAATACTTATATATTCAAATCGGGAAGAATTTTAAAGACCATATAAGATACAATAGGCAAATTTAAAGATACTTCTATTATAAAAAACAGCCATGATGTAATAAAGAAAGTTGATCAACAAGAGGTATTTTCTGTGTATGGGTTCGATTTCGAAGATTTATTCAATTCCATCAAAAGTGAAGATATAATTCAGGTACTTTCAGATGCATATGAGAAATATGGTTTGAATAATTACATTAGTTTTAAAAATTTCAATACACTAATTCGTTTGTAATACAGGAGAACTTCATTTTTTATTTTTGGTAACAAACTTTACAAACAAATCAAAGGATTGCCTCAGGTGAAGCCAGCCAGTAATAGTCTCGCTAACCTGTATTTACACCACTATGAATCAATTTGAAGAAAGGAACCCTTTTGCCTCTTATTAAGATACATAGATGATTTAATTGTTATAGGTCGCGAAAGGGAATTTAAACCTAGCATTAATTTTTACCCGAAATACCTAAAATTAATACAGACAAATTTTAACTCGAACAAAGTTGAATTTTTAGATTCAAATTTAAATATCATTAAAAAAATAATATAGCAATATATATGATAAAAGAGAAGCATTTAAATTCAATGTCATAAAGATACCGAACTTCAATAGTTATCTACATATATCAATGTTTCGAAATATAATTTAAAATTTTTTGATGAGAAATAATAATTTAACTACACACAATATTGATAAATTCAAGAATATCCAGAAATTTATATTTTGTTGCATACAGAATGATTATCCCATCATCTTCTTGAGAAAATATATAGATCAAATATATTTCTTAAAAATATTTTTAAACTCATAAATGCACAAATCCACCACACAACATTAGGTTCACAAAGTCAGCTAGTTAGTGGTCCATCTGTGAAGAGTATGTGCATTACACACACAGGATACAATTTAATACACACATTGACCAATATTTACACGACTGAACTTTAAAATTATTTATGACTAATCAAGTGTTTACGAACAATCAAGCAAGTTTTATGATGCTATTTGATTTGCATCTAATACCAAATGGTAAAACTCTAATTATCTCTAATCTAATGGTAACTCTTGAGAAAATATATAGATCAAATATATTTCTTAAAAATATTTTTAAACTCATAAATGCACAAATCCACCACACAACATTAGGTTCACAAAGTCAGCTAGTTAGTGGTCCATCTGTGAAGAGTATGTGCATTACACACACAGGATACAATTTAATACACACATTGACCAATATTTACACGACTGAACTTTAAAATTATTTATGACTAATCAAGCGTTTACGAACAATCAAGCAAGTTTTATCATGCTATTTGATTTGCATCTAATACCAAATGGTAAAACTCTAATTATAGATTATGAATCATTTGGAATGACATCGCATTAGTAGGAGTTATAAGCAAAATATAGGAGTGGTAATTGTATTAAATGAGAAGTCGTTCTATAATTATGGATTGATGTATTGATAGGATGCTCTTTGGTGATTTTTTAATGATTTAGGATATTCGTTTGTGAATATACTGGGGTTTTAATTTGAACTTTTGGACTTTAGTTATTTTTAAATTGGAACTTTGGGATTTTAGATGTTTTTAATTTGAACTTTCGGATTTCAAATTTTTATACCTATACTACTATTTTTTGTACCTATGCAACTATTTTAAAGATGGGTGCATCATCTTTGGTGTTCAATGGTTCACTTATATTATGCACTAATTTGTTTTAGAATTTTCATATTTTAATGTTATAATATATTTCAGAAAGCGATGGCGAATAGTTTAATTTTTCAAGTTTAATGGTTTAATTTTAACAGTTTAATTTTTAAATTTTAAATTTTTTAGAATTGGATATTTTCCGATTAACTTATCAAGTTGCAATAGGGGGAGGTTTGGCGCCATCAAACTAGTTTATCCCCACTTATCGGTCCTAAGTCCAGGGTTGCACTTGGATATTTTATAAATTTTTATTTTATAATTTTTTAATTTTGTTTGAAAACGATGGAATTTTATCTTCTATGTTCGCCATTGATATTTTGAAATAGGATTTAGTATTATGAGATTCGTATAATTTCAATTTTTTAATTGATTATTGTGATTGATTCTTAATGATTGATTTTATATATTTAAATATATATATATATATATATATATATATAAATAAAAGAAATATGTATTATTTATCAAAAACAAGAAATAATAGATAAAGAACATAACAAGAAATAGCATAATAAAAATATAAAAGCTGAACATGAAGAACAAAATTATAGAGAAATAAAAGAACTACATATATATATATATATGTATACCCTGTAACCCCTACAGGGTGCGTCCCCAGGTGGCGGATCGGGGAATACCTCTATAAGTTTTCCAATAGGTGGTAGAAGGGAAATAAAATACCTTCCGCGGACCAACAGGCATAAGGTTTATTCAGTCTTCCACCCAAGTGGTTCCTCGACTAAAAGGAAGCTGCATAATACCTTTCGCCATGGACCAACCGCATTTATTTGATTCTCGCACTGCATCGTCCTTCGCCCAGGTAAATCAGGGACGTGCACAGGACTTAGGTAGAGGGTCCTGTGTGATAAATATGTTACAGTCTCCCCAAAGAAAAAGATCTTCCAAATATCTTCGTTTGCTTCAATGCAATATTAATGAATTAAGTACTGTAGGTACAAGAATTAAGTTAGACCAGATTCTGGAAAGAGCTTATAGACTACATGTGGAAATTATAGCTCTTCAGGAAACTAAATTGTGCGAGCAGAGACTTCTGAATGCTAAAGGATATAATATTTTCCAAAGGGATAGAGCTTCAGGTGGAGGCGGACTCATGTTTCTTATTCGTGAAGTCCATTTTAATAGACTACCAGATATTGGCAATGATACCTCTGATCTCGAATATCTAGGTATATTTGTCCACTCTAAGGATCGCGCTATTACCATCACGAACCTCTATCATTCTCCAAATATTTCAACATCTTGATACAAACAGGATGGAAGGTCTGTTTGATGACAGCACTATAATACTAGGAGACTTCAATGCCAAGAACACTAACTGGGGTAGCACTATTACAAATGCAAGAGGTTTGGTGCTTAGTAACTTGGTCAGCGACAAGGCTTTCTTGTGTCTAAATGATGACACACACACGTTCCGATATAACAGTTACGGTTCTACTGATGTCTTGCCTTTGACATCTATATAAGTCCTGGTTCATTTTCTTACAGTCCCTGGAGAGTACTGGACAATATTGGCAGCGATCACCTTCCTATTTAAGCCGAAATACATCTTAAAGTCAATGGTAATGGTGTGAAGAACCTCCACTGGAATTTTAAGAAAGCCGACTGGAGTCTGTTTGAAAATATCTCTAACAATCTTATATCGCAAGAACCTATTTCGGACAACTTGGAAAAGGAATGGTCCCATTTCAAGCACTTCATTTTTACAGTTGCTAAGTCTTCAATCCCTAGGAAGAAAAGTAAACAGACCCGTACTTTCTTTGCCCACAAATCAGACCTTAATAAGCCATTGATTGCCCAAAGGATGGAACTCTTAAAAGTAATTTCCCAAAATAGCGGCTTGGAGAAAAAAATTGAATTGAATAAGCTGAACGTTGAAATTAAGAAAATTTATGTACAAGACGAACGATCAAACTGGCAGATTCTATGTGAAAGGTTAGACTATAGAACTTCAAATACTGAATTATGGAAACTGGTTAAGCAAATTGATAACTTAAAGCCTAGTTACGAAGAAACTAACGCTATCATTAGTGATAATGGCCATGTCTCTTCGGATGCTCGGGAAGCAGCAGAGTCCCTGGCTCAGGATTACGCAAATGAAAGTCGGCTTGCTTTTAGTAGTTATGACAAGCACTTCCCCAGAGTCACCAGAAATCAAATAAAATCTTGTAGGGACCGGCCGGCAGATAACCCATTTTTCAATGTTGATTTCACGTTACCTGAACTATCTTATGCCCTTCAAAATCTGGACACCATCAAATCACCTGGTCCAGATAGCATCCCTTGAAACTCCCCACCTTGGAATTTCGGGTAGGAAAAGATTGTTATACATATGTAAAACTTGTCATGGAAAACTGGAAAACTACAAAGACAGTGGAAATCGGCCATCGTTATTCCCATTCATAAACCCAACAAGAATGCTGGTCTTACGACAAGCTATCGCCCTATTTCTCTTACCTGCATCACTTGCAAATTAATGGAATGCATGGTGCTGCGGAAATTGACTCACTATCTTCACACTGATAAGTTAATGCCCTCGGAGCAATTTACTTTTCGTAAGGGTCACTCCCCTGTTGACCAAATTTTATATTTCACCCAATGTGTTAGAGATTCTCAGAATCACAAAACAAAGAGACACACCATGGCGGCATTTTTAGATGTATCAAATGCCTTTAATAGGGTATGGAAATATAAGCTGTTAAGCAAGTACACTTTAGCGTTTTTGGCATTAAAGGTAAAGCTCTGCCCTGGATCTCAAACTTTCGAAATCACCGAAATTTTTGTGTCAACTTTCATGCTACTTTCTCGGATTCTTACTAAACCTATCAAGAAATTCCACAGGCCTGCGTTCTAAGTCCAATTCTTTTCTCATTATTTATTTCCGGGGTTGAAAAATATGTTAACCCTTCTCAAATTGGACTTTTCGCTGATGATGCCGTTTTGTGGTGCAGTGATGCAAATATTAGCAAAATGGAATTCCAGTTGAATAGGTCCTTAGAGTAAATATTCAGAAATAAGCAGAGAATCACAAAATTACTTCCAATGCTTCAAAGTTCACTGTCAACCTCTTTACGACTATTAGGCATCTTTACAAATACTCTCCTGAACTTTTTCTTATGAGTGAGCGCTTGAATTACAATAAATACCCTACCTATCTTGGTTTCACTTTAGACTCGGAAGTGAACTGTGGTAAACATATTTAGAAAATAGCCGATACAGCAAGAAAGAGACTTAAGATCTTAAAATATCTTTCTGGCAGAGAGTGAGTCTCAGGCGCCTCCACACTTAGAATAACTTATACAACCTTGTTTCGCCCAGTCCTTGAATATGGATACCAAATCTTTCAAGTAGTATCTCCTACAAACTTGAAAAAACTGGAGAGAGTGCAACTCAGTGCTACGAGGATTATCACGGACCTTAGATATAGTTGCCCTACTGACATAGTTCTATACGAGGCAGACATTCAACCTCTTACTATGAGATTCGAAGTCAACGCATATAGGTATTTTAACAAAATTAAAAGCTTTGGATCCTTCAATAGAACCTCTTCTTTCATTATAAATTGGACAAGTAACCAACGTTTAAAGCGAAACAGCCCTCTTAATTACATGCCTAAACATGGCTTTATTGATTTCAATGTTGACACATCTACACCTTTTAACTGCATCACACCTATTGATTGTTTTAATCATGTTGAATTCCGGGAGGAATTATTGACCAGTACTCCCAAGCATAGCAGCCATCCGGAATTACTCAGACAACTGGCACTTGAAGTAATAAATGACATACTCGATCAAGGCTTGATTATTTACACATATGGTAGTCATTCGGATATGGGTAGAGCAGGAAGTGGTATTTTTAGGAACACTCCTCGGAACGATGTTAAAATCAGCATCAGGAATCCTGACCACTCTTCCGTCTTTAGATCGGAACTCATTGCTATTAATGGTGCTCTCGATCACGCTCTCAACTCTTATAAGGACAGTATCTTTATCCTGACAGACAGCAGAAGCGCCATCCAATATTTGAATAATTGGCGAAAAATTATGGACAGTACTGGTCTAGATATTTTATCGAAATTAGTTAGGCTTGGTCAGAGAAAACAAGTATGTCTCTAGTGGATTCCATCATATGTGGGTGTGCCTGGGAACGAAGCTGCTGATGAGCTGGCTGGTAAGGGGTGTGACCTCCCTAACCCCAGTTCCACTGTCTTAAACTATACGGAAGTTCATTTCTTCCAAAGAAATAAAATGAATTTGACTTGGTGAAACCCTCCTGCTCACTACTGGTACACAACTAAGTCCTGACCTATATATACAGTGCAGGAGTTCCAAGGCTCATAAGACGACCTTGGCGCGCCTTAGAAGCGGTCACCTGCGTAGTATGACTTTAGTGCATGTGGTAAAGTCTTTCTTTACCTGTCCCTGCTCTCTCCTTGCTTCTCCTGCTCATCTTCTGGACTGCTGGGGCATTTCCCTGTGACAGTTGTATGAAGAGCAAGACCTGGTTTGTGAGACTATTACGCGTAAAAGTCAAATGGACTTGATGTAGGCTTTCCTGCTCCAAAGGGATTGGAAACAACAACAACTTATCAGTTTGCTCACGTACGATATCGACAGCAAAAAGCAAAATTGATATATTTGATGTTTTCAACAAAGAATTTCCCACCAAATTTACCTAAATAAATTTTCTCAGAGCAATGAGTTAGGGACTTTTTAGTTGATTTCCCTTCTATTTAAAAAACTACTGTGGACCCCCTGATGCCAAAAATATTACGCCTCCGTTCCCAGATAACACAATTTATGATTCCGAGAATTTATTTTTTATAGATTTTTTTAAAGATTGTTATTCGAATTAATATTCGTAAAATCCTATGTTTTCTTACTATATAGTTAAAGCTTAAAAAAAAGAATTAAATGTGAAATAACAAGTATTATAGGTAGTAGTGGTCTTTGCCAAAAAAAAAGAAAGAAAATTGAAAATTAGAAATAATTCACCCTTCTTAAAATGATAAAAATGATAAAAAAATTCTTATTTAGAAAAATCAATCTATTTTTTTTATTTGTAATGGGCTATCGATTTGTGATTTACCATTACAGATCTAGTGCATTCCCCAGAAACTGTTATATCTTTTTATTTCGACAACATATAGGCGGATACAAATCGCCGCAAGTAATTTTGACGCCCAGTTACCTCCCTAGAGTGAGGCTCCTAAGCTCTTGATGAGGCGAACCTGTACAAGGATTTAATTTGTCCGAGAACATCCAAGCCAGAATTGCCTCTCTAAGGATATTTTACAAGGTGTATAATCATACGACATGGCCGCTGTCGATTTTGACTATCATGAAAATCCACCGACTTGGGCCGGGGTTGAACAATCAACCTTAGGTGCAGAAGGCCATTGACAAACCAACCACACCACCCACTCGGCTCAATCTAATATTAACACCATAAAAATTAGGAAAACCCAGCATAATATAAAATTTACAGCACGTAATTTTAAAAAAAAATTGGAATGTTTATTCCCTCCTCATATTCTTACCATCATTTCATAAAATATTTTCAAGAAATTCTAGAGATATAAATATGTATACAATAATGTTGTTATTTATTAAATAAATATTAAACTACGTATTTAATTTAAGAAAATTGAGGTTGATGAAATCCTTAAAGCATCTACTGATGAAATTGGTATTTCGTGGGAATTTTATAGTTATTGAATGTTTATAATTAAAGAAAGAAAGAGAGGTTTTCTCTTAACTAGTAATGCTTTGAAACGTAAACTGGTCTTTAAATTACTTAAATATTCGAACTGAAAATAACAACAAAATTTTAGACATGGAGTCTGAAATGAACCAAGACTTGGTATTAAATATTAAATTTCCTACAGAAGAGATAACAGAAATTTTGAAAAGTATAACTAAGAATTTCTGTGACTACTTACGATAAGAAAAATCAATGGAAGTCAAAAACAAAATTATTATCTTTCCCAAAGCTGCCATTGACCCTCTCTCGCCTTATATATATCTTGAGGTAACGTTGGTAACGTAACGTAATTGACGGTGTCAGATCTAGGCCCACGAAATACAAAATGATGGTTGCACACCTGTCGTCGTTATCCGTAGCTTTGAACGACAGTACAGGTTATAGTACGATATAGCTCGGTTCCACCTTAATATTAAGGGAGAACACCCTGTGAGTGGTCAAGTATCTCACATCTTTTTCCCTTCCACGAACTTACGCGAGGACTTGCGGCTCGACGGCTATTCAGAGTGCCCCATGCTGCTACACATCTTCAAGCTTAAAATGTCTGCCTATTTTTCACTCAGGCCCAATAGCACAGGAGTTGTTTCTAATCCTTAAGTCTAATTGAAAAATAGCCCTTTGGTTTGTGTATGAATTTTCTGACCCATTATCCAATAAATATGTTATTACGAAATCACTGTTGCCACCACTTTGTGTAATCGTTTGCAAATGCACATATGAATTTTTCTTTAGTTAGAAAAAGTGTTACTTACACAGCATTTTCAAGGTCTAATTTTTTGAATTCCACTTCTTTTTTATGGCATGACAAAATGTGTGGTGCCGTTTGCCATTACAGAAGACACACTGTACATTACAGATGCCCATTACAGATGCCCACGAGGTCCTTTTATCCGGCTCATGGATACCTTTTTATTTACGGAAAAAATAACGGACATTTAAGTGTATTTTGCCAAGTTAAAGCAATGTGCTTACGTGAACGCTACATTTTTACCAAATTGTAGATGCACGCAGTACTGCGTTACATTGTCCTGTCGATCAATACATTGCATAACATTATCCAATGCTACTTTTCCTACTTCAGCTCAAAGTCAATAAGATGATATAACTTGGTGGTAGAGATTTAAATGGATCGATGCTTGTGTACAAAAGATTATTTTGATCACAATTTGCCAATTTTGATTGACAGCTATGAAGATGAGACGTTGTTAATTAGGATCAAATTGTGAAACGTGTTACACTTCTTGTTTAGTGATCATTTTGATCATTTTTTCTCATAATTATTTACCAGTTTGTATAAACTTTGGGAATACTACCAGTTTAACCAAAATGTTCTGTATATTCTGAAAAGAAAACATTAAAAAGCAACATTATTTCTACCATAAGTGAATGTGTTTTCAGACTATATGCAGGTAATTTTCTTAAGAATTTTTAAGAAATTTGAACAAAATTGCTCCGGGTTATTTTAAGATGTAGTTAAGATAAAACTAATTCTCCTAATCAATTTTTTTAAACGATATTGTAACCGAGATACCTTCAGTTTCACTAGTTAATCTCATAAAATTTACTTTATTGTAGTATCCAACGATGGTCGAGAAGACATGAAAAAAATAGACGATAAGTGACGGCAATTTCAATAAAAAGTGAGTTTGGTATACTTCTTCAACAAATCCAACAAGAAAGCAGTTTGTGTGATCTTGAACAAAACCATGACTGTGATGAAATAATACAACGCGCTTTTTTTATCATCGAAGCAAAATTTAGGATAAATATGTACAGCTGCAGGATAAAGTACGTACTGAAAATTTTTTGTTTAATACAAAACAAAACAAAAAAAAACCTCTTATATCATTTTTCAATAAATTCTCGAATAAAAATGAGTCCTTAAGAAGCCCAGTTGTTAACTTGACTTCGTCGTTTACTAAAAGTGGCAAACCTCTTACAGATGGTGAAGTAGTGAAGGAACGTTTGTTGGAGTGACTGATTAAATTTTACTGGAAAAGACGAAACAATTTTAAAATGTAGCTCATGGGTGCAAATATGATCACCCGCTAAGTTGCAGACTTTATTAGAAAAAATGGTACGAAGTTTTAATTTCTTTCAATTACGATAGATGAATCACTGGACAACTGCTTCATCTATCAACTGCTTGTATTTATTGTATTCATTGAATTGATAAAAAAACATTTGATGATTATAACTTGAAATGGACTAACTTCAGTTTCTTAATTGTTGATTGAGGAAAAGACGCGAGTTATAAAAAGGAAGGCTTAGTAAAAAAGTAGAAGCAGATGTGTAATGAGAAAAACATTCCACAAACTATGTTTATGTACTGTATTATTAACCAGCAAGCTTTGCTAGATGAATATGTGAGCATTACAAGTATACTGAATACTGTGGCAAAGTTGGGGATAATTTAAAAGTCAAAGAGGTTCAAACATTGACAGTTCCAAGATATGTTGAAAGATGCAGAAACAGTATCGCCAAACTCACTTTATTACACAATACAAAAATGGCTAAGGTGTGAGAAAGTTCTGAGAAGATTATTTGATTTAGAAAAGGAAAAGTGACTTCCTGGAAAGTAAGATCAAGCTTCAGACATTTACTGTCTAATGAAGAGTGGATGAAAACATTGGTTTTTGCTGCAGACATAAATAGACATAACTGGACTAGCCTAAAACTGCAAGGAAAGAAAAATCTAGCTTCTAATCAATGTACCCACTTAAAAGACTTCAGATTTTGTACTTGGAACTACTTCCGGCCAACCACTGCTCTTAGCTTTGTTCTTCTTGGCTGAAGCAACATATGAGTTCCTCACGACTTTGGCCTGCAAAATCAACAAAGAGCTCCAGCTGCAGCTTTAGGAGCGATTTTCTTATTTCTGACATGGATTCAAAGGCAGAAGTGAGACTGTTTAAAAACCCATTTGAAGCTTATGTGACCAATTGCTTAGATGAACTGCACTTGTAGATCATTTAGTTGCAAGCCAATACCCTCGTTAAAGAAAAGTTCAAAGTACTGGTGGATTTTTACGTTTTTACCCAATGAAGACTTTCCTAATGTAGAAATTCTTTCATCCACGTAACTTTTCAGCTTACTTGTAAGAGCACACATTTTCAAGAATAAAATACGTGTAGAACAATATAAGAACTTATTTGATGATAATCCTAGGTTACTGTTGTTCTAAAGTCAGAAAGTTTTGCAATTTTTACGTTCATAAACACAGTTTAATCGTTCTCCAAAACACATCTGTATTTGGGAGAACAAACAAGTGTAGTGTAGTTAAATTGTATAATATATTAATATGTCATTGAATAATATCTGAATAAAAATATTTAATAAATATCTAAAAATAACATGTATGTTTTGATATTTTTTATTAGAACCCTGAATGTGTAGTCCCTGTGGCGTGCCAAATCAATCTAACAATATGATTCAACGTGTCTTACAGTAGAGTATGTTTGAAGTATTTCGATTCCCGCGTTAATGTATGCATAGTTAGATAATAGAGGCCAAGAACATAGATTTACCCTTTTCTTAAAAATTAATTTAGAATAAATTAATGATATTTTTCTTCACAGACAAGAAAACAGCATAAAAATAACTATATTTGCCGCAAAAATTAAAAAGTAAAATTATACTCTTATACCGTATTTACTCGAATCTAAACTGCACTTTTTTGCAGTGTTAATGCTACTGAAAATCGGTTGCGGCTTGAAATCGAAGGCAAAACATTTGTTCGAGGGGGAGGGGATTGTGTTTTAAGACCTTTCAAAAGAAAACATGCAGACATCCATTCAAGCCATTTGCATTGATGACTTATCCCACTCCGCAGTTTATCTCTAGCAATTCAGTCTATCCTAAACAACGTTGTTTGCACGTATTTATGAATTTTTTGTATACGCTTCCATTAATCACCTAAACATTAGAAATATCTGCAATAATATCAAGACAAGTTCACTATGAGGCAAGTATGAAAAGAAAGACAATTTTATACACAGGAAAAAACGGAGAGTAGCTGCCGCTGAAAATTCGACATAGATGAAACAAATATACATCAATGGCTTAAAGCAAGATGATATAATTTTTGCTTGAAAATGTTCAACACTCTCATTTATAATTATTTTATATTCGTCTATAATGCATTATTTTAGTAAATTGCTGCATAGCACATACATTGAATGGCATGGAATATGACAGTGTGTATGAAAATGTCGATGTCGGAAACAATTCCAAAGTCAACTGTGACATGGAGCGTGACAAATCATTTTTGAAACAAGATCCTGATGGTTAGAGTAATTGTAGGTCCAATTATGCATTTGGACGTTTTTAATAGTGGTCAAATGAGAGAGAGAGAGAGAGAATTAATTATTAACTTCTTATAATTATTTTCATTATTTCTTTTTAAATTTATTAAGCATCGAATATTGATGAACCTTTTACACAGTTTTTAATTTTCTCTCAAAAACTAGTAGAAAATTGGAGGTGCGGCTTAGAATCGATCGCAGCTCAAATTCAAGTAAGTACAGTATTATGTCTTTTAAACATATATATTTTAAAACAGAGACAACTTAAAAAAATATTTCCTCTCATTATAGTTAAATAAAAAGATAAATAAAAATTTTAATGAGAAACTAGTACATCCACTGTTGTACCTTCAAATAAAAAATTAGGGGTATAATTTGTGCTTTTCAATTTGACTCGATTCAGAGGTTGCAATTTTAAAACAAATTCTTTGCAGGCTTGAAATAATTTTCATATGAGGAACGATTTTTTTACTTAGATATATAGAAACAAACACTGTAACGTATAACACTGTATTAATAACACTGTAACGGATGATTTTGTCTTTTTGTTCAAAATTAAATTAATTATGATTTTTTTTAAATTATCCAATTTTTCCCCCTAAAATTTAGTTTTAAAAAGTCATATCTACAAAAGTTTGCTAGATATATCTAATTACCTCCAGTAAAATATGTAAAAATGTTAAAATTCTCCTCACTCAAAATGTGAGGTTTATATGATAAGTAGTTTTTGAAAAAAGATACATAAAGAGAAAAATATTACATTTTGAGGAAAAACACTTTTAAGTGTAAATTTATAATTGTTTGAGCATTTACTCTTTTTTAATACTTTCCAGAAGCATATGAAGCATTTTTTTACTCTCTGCTCGTACAAAAGGCTCTTCTTATTTTCTTTTTTTCATTTTATTTAACAATTTTGCCTTTTTTGGGATCTCAAGATGCTTTCGTTGTGTCACACGAATCCAAAGTATATCTAGTTTTTCGAAACATGACACACATTTATAACTTTGTTCAATATCACAATGTTAAGATAATTAATTATGGTACATGACTCATACTGAACTTTCAATAGCCATATTTATCCCTATAATTTTAATGTTTTTAATTCCACAACTGTACATTTGGAATCACTGACCATATGGTGTTATCAATTTACTCATTTAGATTCTGAGTCTTTCCATGTAAACATTTTCTTAATAACATAGCCCAGATCTATAAAATATGCTATCATTTAATTCATTATGGTATATGGAACATGTGTATGTGTTTATGACATAGTACCTTTTGTTACATTCAGCTTCTATCTTTTGAAACTTGTACCAGGCATTTATAATCGCAGGACACAGTCCATGTTTAGGGCTCTAGTTTGAAGACAGAATATAAAAATAAACAGCCCAAACAGCTGTTTCCATGCTGTGTAGATCATTGATATTATTGCTAACAGTCATTCTATAATATCTCTGAATTTTTTATATTAAACTGACGGTGAGTCGGTTACGACCACTTAACTTTTTTTTCTCTGTTTCGCTCTTAAGATCCAAAAGACGTGTACCCATACACTTTTGGATAAGCAATACACTGTAATGTTTCCATTTGAACATAGTATAGATTTGCGATCATTAGAAACATATGTAAGATGATACACAGGTGCTCCTAGCAGAGCTCATTTGATTCGCGTCAAGGACTAGCTTCATTTAAAAAATAAATACAAATACTTGTAATCATCATATTTCCTCATACCATATATCATTTTAAACAGAAATATTTAAACTTTTATAAAATATAAAAAAAGTGAAAATCAACAATTTTTTGAAAATTCAAGTGCCGAATGTGCTTAAAACAAATTTTATATCCTTATGTACTCATTCTTGCCACATGCGTTTAGAAGTTGGAGCCTCAGTTTCATATTTTTTTTTGATAAAATTTATTTTTGTTTAGGTTTTTAATGAATTAAATCTGGATCTTCCTTTTCAAATAAATACTTTAAAAAATGGGGGTTTTAAAATTTTTACATTGCAATTTTAAATTACTTTAAATCATATCAAAAATATATTCTTTTTGAGCAATCCTGTTTTCATTATGTCAGAATTTGTTTGTTTAATCACATGTCATGTAGAATTAGATACCTCTAAGATATATACGTATTTAGATTTTCGGTTTTCTGCCTTTGGTGTGCCGATAACTTTTTGCAAATGGTATTTCGTATTGGAAAGTATCTCAGATAATTTTAAGTACTAAGCATTTAGCATAATGCTTGTCATTAAAAAAATATTTTTGAAGAATTATTTTTAAGATATTTGTTCTTCCTTTTAGATTAACTGTATAGCAAATGTAGGGTTTAAATAGTGTCTTTGACTTCACATTGTCTTAGTTCTTAAGGCTAAAAGTGTTTGCAATTGTACCACTGTAGTTTCCTTATATTAACCAACACTGTATTTTTCTGTTTATATTAACTTTTAGCTCTATTAAAGTTTCGACAATTCAATATATGAGTAATAATTAAACGCAAACATTTGTATACGTACATTTGTATGTGTTTCCAAAACATATATGTTAAATTTTGATATGCTGAAACAATTTTTGAATGCATAAAAGTTATTTTTAATTTGATTTAAGTAATAAAATATATATAAAAAGCGATTGCAGTGTAAGCAAACTATTATTATTTATTTCACATTCATCTTTGATTATTTCCTTTAGTTTAAAAATTTTGACAATTTTAAAAACAAAATAATCCAAAATTCCTTCCAATAGTAAGTTTTCTGTTCATCCAAAGATTCCACTAAAAACTCCGTCTGCAACATTTGCGGCTTCATCAAAAATACCTATGTAAAAAAATTAAGCGATGGTAAAAATATTGACATTAAATACTTGGAACAATTTTCAGTTCAGAAATGTGATATAATATTTTTAATATTATATATGTTTAAAGCGGTATACCCTTCTTAAGAATAGCAGAATTTTTTTCATTCATTTTATAATGATTATTTTTGCTAATATATATCTCTAATATCCCATCATTCATTAGCCACGCTATAAAATTTTAACTTTATACGAATTTTGGAACTTTAATACTTGCAACACTGCCGTAAAAACGCTACGCAACAATAACAAATAATTTAGAGTCAACCACACGTGAGCTACATTCAAACTTTACCTTTCACCTAAAATGCTCGTTCATTCTACGTCACACGCATGCAGAATGACGCGCAGAACTAATCCTTGAATAAGCTTGCTGTCTAAAGTAAGTGTTGCCATATTTTCAAAACAAGAACAACAAAGTTGGATAAAAATTGAATGTGCAAGAGGTCTTACAACATGACATCGTTATCTAGGGCTTCAACAGGCTGGCGGGGAATCTGCATTGCCTTACAGAATTGTATCGAAATGAGGTGGAAATTTTGAATGATAGGCGTCGAAATGCGGCAGACATGCATCAGCCAGGTCGTCCTTGTGTCAGCGAAGCACAAGTGCATGCTGTTGTGGCACTAATGGACAATGATTGGCGCCAAATGATTCGTGAGCCCCTTCAGATAGGATCTGCTGACACAACTGTGGTGCAAATTCTGAAAGAATGCCTAGACAGAAGGAAAAAATGCTTCACGATTGCTTATATTTACATGATTTGAAGGAAATGCAGAAATGGTGTTCGAACACATTTGGAGTGCTATGAGTGTGTAGGAGAGGTTTATTGCGTGTAAAACTTGGGCCATATCGTAACATCCACAACTGAAACGCCAGGCAAATGAATGGCGTCATTACGGGTCACCACGACGTTAAAAATTTCGTCAGAACCCCAGTAATGTGAAAGTTATGACGATAGGTGTGCACGAATGTAATGGTGTCATCCTAATGCATACCCTTCTACCACAGCTGCAAACTGTCAATGCGGAGTATTATTGCCCATTTTTGGAGTACAATCTCAGACCAGCTGTGAGAAAACAAACGGTGACACTTTCTGAAGAACACCCCTATCATTTTGCATGACAATCCTCGTCTGCATGCAGGCAAGCTGTGAATGACTAGTTCCATCCAAGAGGATGGGAAGTCCTTTACCATCCCCCATACTCCCCAGATCTAAGCCCTCGTGACTTTTACTTAAATTCTAAGATGATGGAACCACTTTGTGTCCTACTCTTCAAAACTGTTCCAGAGGTTCTTGCGGCTGTAAACCGGTTCATTTAAACTATGATCAAAATAGACACTGCTACAGGTGTTCTGTGACCTCCACATCGTTGGAAACCGGCTATACAGATTGCCGGCGACTATATTGAAGGACTATAAAACATGATGACATTAATCACTTATGTATTTTATGTAAGTAAATCAGTGCTTCTCAAAATGTGAGGCGTGCCTCCTTGGGGGGGGTGCGAGCATATTGAAAATAAAACGATTAAATAATAATTTTTTGGAATGAAGTAAAAGAAAATGCTTTCTAACATAATAAAATATACACATTTACACTAATATAATTTATTTTTATCATCTGGTGATCATCAAAAATAAAAGATTTCACTTTAAACGCTCATTAGCCATCTTTGATCTTATAACCAAATAAAAAAAATATTTTATTTCCTTTGCTGTAATCCCACGATAAGAGATTTTTTTTTATTACGTCTCTTTTAACCTAAAATATTACTTTAGCTGACCTTCGAACTTACTGGTATGGTTATCTCTGTCGTTTCTTAGGGAAGTTTTAAATAATATATTTCTGTTTCGCCTTTTTCCATGTGAAAGAGTTTTATGATATATGGATAAGCATATTGAGCACTTTGAAGAATTATTTGGCCAAAATTTATTTTTCAGTAATTTGAAACATATAATGCATAATGAAACACGTTTTACAAAATTATTGCTTAGAACACATGCTACACTTTCCCCCATGAACAATTTTGTGGTTTTGATTGCAGTTTTGTGCGACTTATTATGGTTTATAAATGTAAATGAGCAGAATATTAAGGGTACAGTGGAGTTTCAAAATCACTTTTTATAATTACCAATGAATTTTTTTTCAAATTTGCAGGAAATGTGTAATATGTTACCAGATATCAATGTACAAAGTTTTGTCAAAATATCTTTAATGGTTTCTGAGATATTAAAATTTTTTATTTTTATTGTACCGAATAATTAACGTATTTCAAAATGCTCCATGCGCAACCAGTTTCAGTCTGTGCAGTCAATATTCTCTCATAATGTTCCTTTTATACATAAAAACAAAACTTAGTGAAGTTTTCTTCATATTTCTCTTTTTAAAAAATTTAAAAAATATTTATGTTAAAAATTTCAGTTTTTTCTTTAAAAACTAACTAAAATGTTTACATTCTCTGGTTTTTATTACTTTCTCTTCACTTAAATAAAAAAACATTCACTAGCAAATATTTATACACCTATAGAGAATATTTGTGCAAATTTTCACTGCAATTGGGGAAAATGTGTTGCGCAGGGAACATTTTAAAGTTATTGAAACGACAAAAATTATAATTCCCTTAAATGAAGGTTTTTATGAGTATTATGATTATAAGTCCTCAATCACATTTGATAAAAGCAATTATTGCTATAATTAAGAGATAACATATTATTTACAACTTATATACTGATTTTCTTTATGTCATTATAATAAATATACCTAATTTTCAGAAATAAACAAATTTTCAGAAGGAATTGAAAAATTTAATATTGTGATGTTATCATTAAAATATGACTGAAAATGTATTTCATAGTCAAGCAAACTTTACAACTTTATATACAACATATCTAAATGTAAAATAATGTAAATAATAAAATATGTCTGTTTGATCACAGGATTATTACTTTTATTTATGAATAACTTACCATTGTAAGAGTACCGTGATTTCAAGCTATATATATATATACAAATAAATTTTTTAAAAAAACCAGATAGAACTAAAATTTTCCAGCCCCATAACTGAGGTCATTCGTTTCTCTATTTTTGTCATTTTTTTTATATTTTCTCTTTTTTATATTGTTCAGAAGCTTTTCGCTTTCTTTGCGATAACCTTCGGTTATCGCGTCTGTGGGCAATTTTAAATGCAGCGTCTACCATTTCATTATTGTTTAACTTTAACGTTTCAACATAGCCAATGTTTACTTCACTGACCGCTGCGGTTACTGCAAGATTAATTCGTTTCTTCGAAACAAACACATCTTTGGGGCATTTCCTCCAAATACAGCTATGCAAACTTTCATTAGCATTTTGGGTTTTGCCAGAAACACAGCGAAGAAGAATTTCATTTGAGGCAAGGCGCTGGTACACTGGCATAATTTTAGCAACTACTTCTTCTGACAGTTTTGTTTTCATACTTTTATGACTACCTGGTACTTTATTATCTGCTTTAGCTCTATTATAAAAGCACCAGGATAGCTTTCCGTCAGGGCATTTGCTGTGCATTGGCTTTGCATCAGTCGACATACAATGAAAAAGAGTTGCAAAAATTGACACCTTCATCTTCAACCTCTGAACATTATCGACAATTGCTTTCCGATAAAAGTTCTGTAACTTAGTAATTGTTGCGTCAGTCAAACTACCTTGTTTACGACCACCTAATGTCACACCTTTCGAACGCCACTCTTTAACTTTATTCCGGAGTGCTGTTCCTAAACGTTTAGCTACGTGGTTAACACACTCTTCTTTTACAATGACGACATAATCTCCATACACTTTTTTTCATTTAGATGTTGGTGTGTTTTTGCATCACCGTCACAAAGAACAATAGTGTATCTCATTGCACAGTCAGATATTGACCGGTTCCACAAAATGTAGGCAGCATGCATTTCCATACTACCTGAGGAACCGTCAAAGTTTTTCTGGCATTTTTCTGAATGCCCCGATTTCCTAATCTGAAACTCGGGGCTTGCTTCACCCATATCTTTTGCAGCCCTACTACATTCATGACAATACTTTGATAAAACCTCAAAGTCAACAACAAGGCTTGTCATTATATCGATAACAATGCCGATGCCATATAGGGACGTATGGCCTCTTTTATGCCACGTTCCATCGTATGAGACAGTTATATCAATAATATTGTTCCGACCAAGATCGGGATGTGAATATAAATTTGTTTGCCTCACGTGTTCCCTTGAGGTTCGTAACATTTCAACTTTCGCAATTTCATTTTTATTACATAAGTTTTCCAAGCATTTCGAAAATGTTTTACGATCCATGCATGGTGTACCTAAAATTGCCGAGAAAGTTTCTAAGGCTGCGTGACCCCTCCCTATAGCCAAGAATGCAGATGTAAGTTTTGTGTTGATATCAAATTTCCTGCAGGGTTTTTCTCGTTGACTGGTGAAGGCATGTCCATACGATTTTTTACATTTTTCGCAAACAAGTTCCATTTTGGTGGAGAAACCGTATGAATTATGCGTTAAAATATTCAATGAGAACTGGTTGCAATCACTGCATGGAACATTTTGTAGCAATGAGGTCCACATTGAATTATTGATAAAATGATATTCATTTGATTCTGAATTTACATCACTGGCACTCATATCTGATGTACTAGGAACAGCTTCAGTAGAAATTTCATCACATTTATTATCCGATGATACATTATATGCAGAAGATTTTCCTTTTTCCAAATTTCTTATACAGGCAGCTCTTCGTTTGTTTAGTCGCCCTTTGGGCTTTCGATATTTTGAACTAATGCTATGCGTTTTCACAAAACAAAATAAGCTGTGATAATTTCGCTCAACAGAATAGTCGCAATAATATTATCGCAATTTCGAGCTTTAGTTATGAAAAGAACTGTTTCTTATTTATATAACAAAACTCAAAGTAAGCTGTTTTCGAAACTAAGTAAACAAATATTTGATACCTTACAGTTTGAGTTAGTTATTTTCGCGTTGCCAATTTTAGAAAAATATATAATTCATAAATAGAGTAAAAAAATAACACATAAAGTAAATAAAAGTAACGCTCAAAATCAAAAAATACAATACAGAAGCATAATTCTACAACCATTGCAAGCAGCTGAGTTTGACAGAAGTAAACAAAGGGGCGTGGTCAAACAGGTGTTCGAATTGAAAAGAGCATAACTTCCATAAAAATGATCGGAATTGAAAAATTCTTTTTGCATTCAGTAGCAGTGATTACAAGCATTAATAATATGCTAAAAGTAAAAAATCGAAAATTTGATCGATTTTCACCAATTTGAAAGTCCACTGTACTCTTAAAAAAATGGGCATCTGTGATTCCTATTGAAAGAAGTTGAAACTGATCAAGCTATTGAAGAACCTACTGAAATAATGCATATTAATCATGATAGCAAAATTAAATATCAGAAAAGCGTTAGACATGAAACTTTTGAGTTGATTTGAAATTTTCAAATGCTGACTAAAGATCTCTATGAAGAAATTGATGAAGCCATAATCTAGCACTTCGCCTTGTCAAAAAGACACAAGGAAGAAAAGTTCAAAATGTTATTTGTAGATCATCAAACTACAGAAAACTACAAAAAAGTGAATAAAATATGACAGTTTTGCTGTGGAAAATAACGTTCCTGTGTTAGCGAAAAGTGTCTGTGATTTACGTCCTTTATTAAGGACACGCACATTTGTAACATTTTCCTTAGTTTTATTGGATTTTGTCTCAAATTTTCAAAGAAAAATTGAAAAGTTCTTGAAAATAGGTAAGTATATTTTCTCTTAATTAAATTATTCACTGGAATTTTGTGATTTTTATCATGTATAGTAAAAATAATTATAAAATAAATTATAGTCTTAAAACAAACAAAAAACGCGCTTTTATAGTGAATCGAACTAAAAAGTTAAAAAAAAAATGAAAATATATATTACTTAAAAGTAACATATACAAAATTTAATAGTTATCTTGTTAATTTGTACGGTTTATAATTATGATCGTATTGTAGCTTTAGCGCCAAAGTGCGTTATTATTGCATTCAATACATTATTATTTTTAGGGGGGTGCGATAAAAATTATGATTGAAAATTGGGTCGCCAGTAGTGAAAGTTTGAGAACCACTGAAGTAAATAGTTGTCATTATCAAAGTTCCCACCCTCGTACTTGGAAAAATATGTTTTCTATAGCTTTCATTAACTTGTGATGTGAAAGTAGGGTTAAGCATTCTATAGGATCCTAAAGTTCCGATTGAGCACAACATTTGTATAAAATAGGTCATGAAATTATTCAACCAAGTAAAATATTGAAGCAAAATCTTAATTAAGTATCTCTCTCTCTATATATATAGTCAGAAAGTGAAAATGAAAGAATTTAAACTCAAAGAAATAGAATAAAATAAACTGTATTTATACAAATATAATAAAAAAAACCCCATATTTTTAAGAAAAAAAAATTTCAAAGTTTAAATAATGGATTAGCTTTCTGTTTATGTTTCTTTCAATTTTTACAATAAACGAAATTTCAATATTTTAAACAAGGTTTCTTTTCATCTCTATGTTTTTAAAATTATCTTAAGAAAAAATTCTCATATATACAGAATATTTACGAAACGAGTAAAACTGCATGTGTGTGGTTAGATAATTTTTATTAGTGTTATTGCGGCTTCGCAAGTTGGTCATATCAATATATATATATATATATATATATATATATATATATATATATTAAAAAAAAAAAAATACCTACTATGAAAGAAAAATATATATATATATATATATATATATATATATATATATATTTATAGGTATTTTTTAATTTTTTTTTCAATATAGGCCAGAATGAACACAAAAAAAATTGACCCAATTCTGGCCCTTCTCTACTATGAAAGAGAATTATATGATAAATTAAATAAAAATTGATTTGTTTGCATTCCTCCTACTCCTTCGACAATTTTCAAAGGATTTGCGTTTTTCTACATAATTAAAAAATGAGAGAGATACTTAAGTGTGTCAATGAATTTTTAAAAATGGACAAAATTAATACTAAGCCATTCTCAAAATGAACAAACTAAGTTTTAAAACTAGAAAGATTGAAAATTTAATCGTCTTTTTTTTAAGAAAATAGAGAAAAACTCTAGAACATAATGTTTTTTGGTATGAATGATCTTCTGTTTTGGAGAAAAAAGAGCTTTTTGATTACACATGTGGCACAATGTATCAGGAATTACCAACGGTTGGTTTTTCACCTGATATTTAATTTTCTGATGATGATACTATATTTTTTTAGAAATTTATTTAATTTTTGAAGATATATATATATATATATATATATATATATATATATATATATAGTAACTATTTTTCAATAAGAATTTCAGCTTTGTTCTCCCTATATATTATAAAGACGTGTGGTAGGTGCATGTAATGTGGAAAATCACAAAAAATAAACTTAAATCAAATAAACGTTATTTTTCTCTTATTCATTAAAGTCAAAATTGGTATTTTTATTTTCCTTTGTAAAGCTATTAATATTACAATTACATTATTATAGAGAAATATTTAAGTGTGACTGTGAGGAATGTTATTCATTGCTAAAGTAATGACCTGTGTTTTATAGAGTCTAGGTAATTCTTTTACTTTTAGATTCTTTTAATTATCTTAACTAATATAAATAAAACTAAACACTTCAATGCAAAAAATACAAGGACACTCTACGCTTATTAAAACAAAAATAAAATAGAATTATAGAACACAAGAAATTTCTACTTATTGTTGGTCCTTCCCTGTTAGCCAACAAAGTTAATGAACAAATATGTTAAAACAGTGCTTCTCAAACTTTCAATATTGGCAACCCAACATTCAATAATAATTTTCATCGCACCCCCTACGATACATTAACAATGTGTTGAATTCAATAATACTATACTTTGATGCTACAGCTACAACACTACTTTAAACTCTTAAATGTCACTGACGTATATAAACGTCTCGTTCAGTCAAAGCATTGATTGCCCCGGACGTATATATAAGTATTTCCGAAGTACGATCTTTTCTGTGCTCTGCCATCCATAAAATTACTCCGAAGGTTTTGGAATGCATTAAAATGACCTTGACAGTTTTTGCGAAGTATTTACTTATTCCACATACACACACAGAAAATTTGTTTTTATTTATATTTCATTTCTTCCCCTCCCCAATACATCCCATACGCACGAATCCATGGAAAACGATGACTTTGGAGAGCGAAACGCTTAACTTTAAATCGGCAGTTAATTGATTAATTTTAAACCGTAAAAATTATCTAGGTAAGTGTTATTTTTGCACATAATTTTATACATGACAAGCCAGAGAGGTCTCTCTGGTAATTATTAAACTAGTTCTTAACTTAGTATTGTTAAATTAATTATAAAATACATTGTGCAATACTGATACATTTATGAAGATATATCAGTGTAAATGTGTATTTTTGTTATTATGTCAGAACATATTTTGCTTTTTTACTTTCCATAAATTAATATTTTTTAAAAATAATCTTTTGTTTCTACTCATTAATATGCTCGCTCCCCCCTCGTAGAGTTATCACACCCCTCTAGGGAGGCGCGCCCCAAAGTTTGAGAAACGCTGTGTTAAAAAGAGGAAAAAAGTACTTACCACCCTCTTGATGATGATGAGGTTCTATTGTAAATGGAAGAAAATTACATATTAAGATGAGTTGGAGGTCTAAAGTCTTCTAAATATGAAAATTCTGAGATTTTTACATTTTCAAATTGTATAGATTTTGACCTTTCTAAAAATACCTTACTTCAACCTCTAGGATACTTTTAAGTCTTTAAAACCTATTTTTAAATAATCTTTGAAACTATACCACGCCCATTTAAATGACGAAAAACGTAAACAAAGTATTTTGTTTTTTGCTTAAAAGTTGAATGAATGATGGAAATCAAAACATTTAATCCAGAATTACTAAGAACGTGTATACATGAAGGTATACAAAATCCCAATGAAAGTGTAAACAACGTAGTATGGTCTCGTGTACCGAAGTAAATACTTGTACAAATATAAGTATTATCATTGGCTGCATATGATGCAATTTCATCATTTAATATGGGAAATTATCAAAACCAGAAATTTTGAGAAAACTTAATATTGAGCCTGTTGATTACATGGTTTCAGACAATGGAGCGCCTCGCACAAACAGAGGCTGTTAAAGGTTATATACTCATGTTTACTTAAAACAAATGAAGTTTGGAAAGAAAAAAAGACTTGCAACGAAGAGAGCGGATGATGAAATTTAAAAAAATGGGGATCACACACACATTTGGAGTATGGGAGGAATATTTTAATAAAGAAATAATTATACATTAAAGTTTATTTATCTTAAAATATAAATTTTTGATGTTCAATGTTATCTTTCTGGGAAAATAAAGTCCATAGGTATGTAAGTTTTTTTATGACATATTAGTAATGATGACAAATATATACTAAAATGATGTTTTTTCTAAAAAACTCAAAAATTTATATTTTACAAATTTTTTACGTGAAAAATGGGTAAAATTTCACTATGTTTCATAAAATATTTTATAAATTGTAGAAAAATTCAATATTAGCTAAAATTGTCTTTCGGTATAATGAGAAAGGTGTACTTTAATTGAATCAAAATTTTCAAGCATGCACATAAACACAGATTTGGCGAAAAGTTACATCGAAAACAACCAATTTAACATTGTCGGTATAGAGGTTTCCGACTCCTCTTAACTATACTGATTATCTTAAGTAAAAATATAAATTGGTTCACAAGAAATATTATTTATATTTATAAATGTAAAATTTTCATTAATAGATAATAAATGTCATTAAATATTCTCCAAAATTTCTTACTTTCAACTCTGTGGTCTGTAAAATAAAAAATTTATAAATAAATATATATTAGTTATAAAATTTCAATTCAAAACCCATTAAATCATTTCAACTAGCATTCTTAGTAACGATTATTCAGAAGATTTTCTTTTATATGGGGGAGAAAATTATTTAAATGGATATTTAAACCCGTTTTTAAGCAACAAAATTATTATAAATATGTAGTGAAATTAGGAAAAATATAAAGAATAACTATAACTTATAGAATCTAAAATTTAGCATTGTGCGTTTACAAACTTTATTAATGTTTATGATAATATATTCCAAAATTATTTATCTTAACCCTATTTCCTGTTTCTCTTTCATATAAAGAGGGAATTAAACATAATTTTATTGAATCTTTAATAGAAATTACGCTAATAGCTGAAGCTTTGATAATTTTACTTCAAGCAATATGTGCACTATGTTGAGGACTTTTAAATTATTCTTTTTTATTATCTATAATTTATACCATGCATGCACTTAATTTAAATACAAAATAATTTTCTAAATAGTGCGTTTAAAAAAATGTTTTAATGTCTTTTAGAAAATTATATTAGGCTTTAATTTATTTCAGTTTAAACTTTTTACTAGCAAAATCATTTATGCTCAACTTGTAATAAATTGCTTAAAACTAGTTATTTTATTAAAGGGTATACGGAAATTATCTTTATATAATTATTTAGACTAATATATTGAATACTTACGGTGCACGCCCGCCATAACTGAAAGAAAAAATATATTTCTTGAAATGGAAAATATTTTAAAATTAAAATTTATGAGAAATTAATTCAAGTTTTAAACCAATTCAGTTTAAAATTGCAGATCTAACGCTTTGTGAAACCCTTTGTCAGAAGCAATACTAAAAAGGAAAAGAAAGATTATAGTTTTAAAATTATTGAGCTCAATTTAAGGATAAGGGAGAGAGATTTTTTCCTGATATTCGAAAAACTTGTAACAAAATGCATGTGAGATAGTTAAACAATTTTAAACAATTTTAAACAATTTAAGGAGGTAGGTTCAGAATTTCGACCCCAAAACTCATTTTTCACTTTTCCCATTTTTATAAAATATGAACTTTTACGCTTCTAATGGTGCAAAAATTATCCTTCTACGTGTAGTGAAAGTATTTTTAATAATTTTTTGAAAATGTTTTACCACTTGTCAGAGTCCACCTCTCACGCCCACTCATATGTAAGCAAACTTTTTTCTGTACTGAAAGCCCCCAATTTCTCTGTTTTTTTCATTATTATTTAAAATACTTTGAACGGCAACGTCTAATAAAAGAAATGAAGTGAAGAAAACGCTTGTTTACTGTTTGAAACGTGCTGTTTGCCTGGAATTTTGGAAGTCTTTAAGTAGCCTTTCTTATGGCTACATTTACTAATATTTTAAAATTTGTCCTATATTTCCTGGTAATTTTTACTTTTAAACCATTTTTTCTCACAATGCCACGTTTTAAAAATAAAATTTTTATTAAAAGAAGAACAGCTTGTTTGCATTAACAGTCGAAGGTAAGTGAATCCATTATCAATTTGAATGTTTCTGCTTCAGCCAAGAAGCTGAAATCCTGTATGGATTACAGCAATTTTCGAGGAGAAAATGGAAATATAAATGAAATTATAAATAATATTTTATTCTCTGAAGCTGTAAAAATATCTGTTGTATGTGAAGAATGCAAAAATAATATCATTTCAATTAAGTTTTTAAGAAAAGTTCAAGGCTTGGCCACATAATTTACTGTTTCTTGCGAAACTTGTGGATTCAGCCAACCATTTCTAAATACTGATATATATGGTTTCATGTAATTGAAAAGAGTCTAAGTATTATGAAGTCAATACCAGGCTTTCATATGCAATGAGATGTATTGGTAAAAGTTAAGTATTCTGCTAAAGTTTTGTGTAGAGTTATGAATTTACCAACTCCATCGCAAAGATTTAATAAAGAGGAATCAGGATTAGATACATCCGTAGAGACTGGGGATACGGTGTGTATGCAATTTGCAGCTAAAGAAGTCAAAGATGTCAGCGGAAATTTTGATATACCAGTTGCTACTGATGGTACTTGGCAAAAGCAGGGCATACGTCTTTGAATGGTGCTGTCATTTAAACAAGTTTTTATACCGGAAAAAGTGTTTGATGCTACAATTTTATCAAGATTTTGTAAGTGTCCCAACAAAATGCATAATGATAACTGTAAGACTAATCATTTTGGAAATAGGGGAAGTATGGCAGTTTCAGGAGCCATCGAAATCTTTCAATGCTCTGAAAGTTTGCATGGTCTGCGATATACGAAATTTTTGGGCGATGGTGATGCCAGAGCGTATAAAGCAGCTAACGAGATGCAGCCGTATGGATATATAGGTATTGAAAACCTAGAATGTTTTGGATATGTCGAGAAATGGATGGGGACTCGACTACGAGCTTAGAACTAAAAATGAAAGGTAAAAATCAAGTGACAAAAAAAAAATGGATGATCACAGTAGACTTGCAGACGCTGAAATTGATAAATTACAGCGTTATTATGGATTGACTATCATAAACAATGCCGATAGTATTAATAGTATTAATTCAATGTACCGATAATATTAATTCAATGAAGCGAGCCATTTGGGCTACATATTTTGATAAAGCAATAATGATGCATATCCACAACATGGGCTGTGCCGAACAAATGACGATACCTGGTGTGAATATAACCGATCAATTACAACAGGTGAAGTATATAAACACAAGAGCACCTTGCCATCAGAAGTACTCAATTACATGAAATATGTGTGTACAGGGAATTATCAACAACTATATATATATATATATATATATATATATATATATAACCTCCTTGTCAAATGCTTACCTGTTAAGACACAAAACTGTAACGAAAGTGTAAATTGCATAATATGGTCACGGATACCGAAAAACATTCTTGTGCAATTGGGCACATTAAAAACTCGAATACTGGAATCTATTCCCTCCTACAATCATGGTAATATCACTCATCTTGCAACATTATGTATATTACCAGGCTTTTACACAGCTCGAGCAATGGAAACAGCTGATCGGGAGAGACTACGAAAAGCAAATTATGACATTTTACAAAATTCTAAAAAAGCAAGGGTGAAAAAGGCATAAGAAATGTGTATTGGAGGATAATTAAGCAGAAGAAAGAGAAAACCCAAGCTATGAAGCTGCTGTACAATAATTACAAGTAAGGTTTTTACTAAGATCCATTTTTCTGAAAACTAACGTTTTTACTATCTAAGGAACATTTTTTCCTAAACTACTGCATTCAACATCTTATAACTTTGCATATTTAATAATTACACTCTAATACATACTTTAATCAAGGGAATTTTAAAAAAAACTTATTCTGACTTAATTTATAGCATTAAACATAATGAAATTTCACTGTTTTTGAAAAAAAAAACAGATATGTGCAAAAAATAATTTTTTAAAAAGTAACTAGACATCTTATCCATAAAAGCTCTGATTAAAGTATGTATTATGGTCCAAAGAATATTCAGTAATAAAATTGGAAATTTTTATTCAATAGAATGTTTATAAATGTTCCTTAAAAATACCTATTTTTAACATTACTGAGATACAGATTCTGTTTCGTGAACCTACCCCCTTAAATAAGTTTATGTAAAAAAGACTATGAAACCCTTACGCAGAAATAAACATCTTCCTCTGCTATTTTAAAGAAACCATGTTATAAAGAAATAAAACTCATTCCATAATAACTATGAATGCTGGGTTATCTTTAGATTTTGTATGCTTTTAAGCAATGGCATCAATTAAAAGAATCTATTGAATATTTTAAATAGAAAAATAGAAAGTAAGATTATTGTGTTATGAGAAAGTGGCATTTCTTTTGTTATAAATTACAAGACCGCGATCGGGGGTTCATTTGAGTCTTAATGTTTTGTTTGGCATATTAGGAGACAATTATTTTTAAAAAAGCAGGAAAATAAAGAAAAATGTTCACCACATCTGTTGATGTTGGAAGAAAAAAAATTCGTCCAAAAGATAGAAGAATGCCATCGATAGTCATTAGAAGTAATTTGAATTATGCTAGCATTTCTCTCTCTGTTCGAAAACAATCAGGAGTAGATTAACTTAGTAAAATATCTTAGACTAAGAGGTTGAACTTCCCAAAAAAGGTCTTATCTCAATTTTCAGCTGCTGGAAAAAAGACTACAGTGGGCAGAGAAACGTATTAATTAGACACATGACCAGTGGTCACACGTTATATCAAATGGTGGAACTAAGATATCGTTCTTCAGTAATGATTGACGAAAATATATGAGACGTAGAATATGAGATTATATTTAACTCCTAACTGCAGTCAAGGAACTGTGAAGAATTGCCCATCCATGTCAGCAGATAATATTTACCACCGTCATGCCACCGATGGAACACTGAATACCAGAAAATTCAAAACTATTTTCTACAGGTTCTAGAATTTATTCTAGAGCCTGTAGAAAACTCTAGAACCCAAAATACCTTCCTCCAGATTTATGTTTTCCAATAGAGCTCCCTTTAATTTTCAGGAATATTCTGCTACCTGCCACAAGACAAAATTATCGAAATAATGGTTTCGTACAAAGATCCATGAAATTTTGTCCTGGCCTGGAAAAAGTCCTGACCTCAATCCTATCAAACATTTGTGACATTGTTTGTAATCTTTTGCCCGAAGAAAGCTCTGATCAAATTAATAAAGCTAAAATGAGGCTATAATTGTATCCTTGTGTCATGTAATAGCGAAGGAAGAGATTTAAACTATCGTCAAACCAATGAAATATTGTTGTGAAAGTGTAATAAAAGACAGGTAATATATATAAAAAAAGTAAGTCAATTCCTATTTTAAATGGATATATCTTTATACATAAAAATCTTCTGTGCGTGTGTTTGTTACTAAACTCCTCCTAAACGGCTGGACCGATTCCAATGAAATTGTTTGTGTGGGTTCAAGTAAATTCGATAATGATTTATATTCACAATTCGATTCGATATCGCAATTAGTTAAAAAGATATTAATTAAAAACTTTCAAAACATACAACTCAACATTCACTTGCATTGTTGTAACAACGCTATTGTTATAAAATAAAATTTCCTTTCAACTGAATGCTTTAACACGTGAGAAAAAAACATTTTCAAATTTTGACATAAGTAGCCAAAAGGGTAACTAAGTCGCCAACGTGGCTGTATTTGTTACTTTTAAATAATTAGTTTTAATCAATTAATTTTTATTAATTATAATTAAAAATTATAGTATTGTGATCCAAAATAATCATTACATTACATTTCAGCTCAATTGAGCGCTTTAAAATGTATTTTATAAACGATTTAAAATTCAACCAAGATAAGTAAATAAACAAACAAATAAAATATGTATAGAAATCGTGCGCTAATAGAAGGAATTGAAACAGACGTAAGTTGGCGTCGAAAATTGATTTTCAGCCAAAATGGCCAAACCCGTTCTTTATTGTTACGAAAATGCAGACGCGATTCAAACATTTTAGCGTTTTTCATTAATATCTTTTCAAATATTATCTTTATATATGTAGTTCTTCTGTGCGTGTGTATGTAACTCAACTCCTCCTATACGGCTGGACCAATTTTGATAAAAGTTTTTGTCTGTTCCAGTGGACTCGATAATGGTTTAAATTTATAATTCGGTTTAGAAATGTTTATTTAATTAATTTTTTATTTATAAATTGTTGATCTTGGAATGTTTTACACTGGATCCGGCAGACTGCGCTAAGATCGCAGTATCGAATATTCAAAAATATTTTATTATAATTCAAGTTGGTCCCGACAGTCGGTGCTGTGATCATTTCAGGAAAATATTTTGTCACTGCGTGTTAATATTTTGTTGAAATAAATCGTGAGTAAATGAATTTTTTACATTCAGATGTAATTAGTGTTTGAAGAGTTTTGAAGTGTGCATAATAAACTATACATTTTATGTACAATTTAATAAATATACCTGTTACAAAATAGTTTGAGTCTCAACTTTTTCACCTTTAATTAAAAAAAAAAGTTTAAGTTTTTATTCACACAGCATTTACATTTAACTTTGCTCATAGTATACACATACTCACACGCTATCGATTGATTGAATTGTGATAACCGTACATGTAACGACGTTAGACATTGTAATAACTTTTTAATACAAATTTTACTCAAAACGGTCCAGATTGTTAAAGCTTATTCATAAAAATTTGGAATTTAAAGATGTGTGTACAGGACAACGTCTATCGGGTCTTCTAGTATATGTATATATATATATATATATATATATATATATATATATATATATATATATATATATATATATATATATATAGGGAGAGAGAACTAATAGTAGGGATTGTACAAAGAGCATGATTTGTCTGCATTGTTTTAACAGTGCCAACCGGGTATGGCTAGTTTGGATGTAAAACATGTTTTCGATGTCATCGTTTGTCTATGTTCCAACAGTTACATTGTTACAACAATAGAGCCAAATCTAAGTTGACGTCAAAATCCAGAAATTAATTTAATTAGTTAATTAACATTTGAAAAATCTGTATTAACATCAAGTGTCATCCACTACAGGTTCAAAAAAATTACTTGAACTTGATTGGATGAATATAAATTATTTTATTAACGATTGAAAATTGGAACAAGATAAATAAATATATAAATATATAGAGAGAGGGAGCGAAGAGTAGTAATTGTATTAATGCTACCCTATACTAAGTACTAAAAGCTCAATGCAATCATCAGCATCTAAGGTGTATCAATATTTGTCGCAACTTGACTTTTTTGTAATGTAAATATAGCTAGCTTTTTGTATTGAATCCAGTGTTCAATTTTTCTTAAAAGATTTATACGAATTTGCAATTTGTGAAATGTAGTATTTGTTATAAGGATACAAATCTTTAAAAAAACATAAACATTTCAGAAATATTTCACAATTTTGGCCACCACTGTATATACGAATTAAGATATTCGCAATAATCTATCTCTGTTTTTAACTGTGGCCTTGTTACATACTACTACGCATACCTCTACGCATTGCAAAATAAATCCAATCTCTCCAGTTGGGTAAAATAGAAAAAAAAATGTAATAAGAGTTAAATAAAGTTTCTTTATTGGTCTGAGTTTTTAAATTAAGATTTCCGATCTTGATTATATTTTTAAACCAATCATTATTATTGTTTTTACAGTTCCAAAAAGAAGATCTAAGCAACTTTGGTAATGCATCTGAATGTGTGTGTTTATGTGTATCAGTGATTAAAAAATTAAAATAACCTCTGTTAATTTTTTTCAGGCATTTATAAGTAAAGACTTAATATATAAGTAAAGACATTATTTCTTTAAATCTTTACAGATTTAAGAAGTGTAAAAAAGTCGACGCAATAATTTAAATGCCTTACAACAAATCGTGATTTAGTACTTTAAAATATTAAAAATAAATCATCAAAAATATAAGAATATTTGACGTACATACGTCACTTCTTGTTCTAATTTTTGAAACTAAAATACACGTGTTTGATGAGTAAATATTTTAATAACTGCTTGAAATATATTTTAAAACATTTAATTTTTTATAAAAAAAATAAATTTATTTATCAATTACTAAAAAAAATGAAAATGCTTACCGACACCTACATTACTACTTCTTTGTAGTACGCTCCACTTTTTTAACATGTATTGAATTCCATCGTTACTCTTGTTAGAAAAGAACACATATATACATACATTTGTAATTATAAACCAGAAATATTTATTAAATATAAGATCATCCTTTGTTAAATAAAATTTCAAAGAAGTATGTTTTTTTTTATTGTAGAGAGAACAAAGTAAATAAGGAGTGAGTTTGTAGAAAACTTACCCATGGCTAAGAGAGCTACTAACAAAATGAGAAAAAATATTCCTTTCATTGTAAAAGTATTAGGAATGATCAATATCCTCCAAGTCTGCACATGCTAGAGATCGAAGTCTTTATATAGCAAGAAACTTAAAAGGTTAAATTTTTAGTATGCCTATAAAACCAAAACATGATGCACAAACTTTTGATCTTATGAAAAAATATTAATGCTTAATATCAAATGTAAGACAAAAAAATTAAATTCATATGTTCTCCCTTTGACAAAAATTACATCATAAATATTTTGATTTTTTACAAACCTTCATAAAAGTCTACTTTTTTACTATTTCTACATTTATCTATTTAAACCTGAACAAATAAATGAAAATTTTACTAGATGAATCAATATATATAGACGCTTATTTGTAAAATATTTTCCGTTTATAAAATTCTTTTGTCTAATAAAAATTGATCATATGACACGAATAAAGTTATGATTGAAAATTTTGTGCCAGTACTGAAAGTTAGAGAAAGACAGGGTTAATGAGTTTAATATAACCTTTTTCATCCATGGAACAACAGCTCCACAAAATATGTGTTCTTCTTTACTTCTTATTTTTGTTTTCTGTTCAATAGCACCAAATAATAAGAGTGCATCATGATTGCGTTTTATTTTTATAAATTTTAGCAAACCTTTTATCTCTTAATATTCAATAAATAGTTCAAAATATATATGGAAAAAAATTCCAAACTATTATTTTTTCTAACTTTTTTTATAAAGTTTAACCTTATTTTCGTTCCACATTAGGTAAATGACTTTTAACACATCTAAAAATATCATCTACAGATTTTATTACAAAAACTTCTGTCTATGGCGTCTGTAATAAACAGAAACCACGTATTTCAACTTGAGGAATTGCTCCACAAATATCCATGTAAAGGCTTTTTAATATGTGTTTAGTAGTTCACATATGTGTACTATTTTTCTTAATAGATATCTATCCAGTTTCATTTTTCATTCCACAAAAGAGAAATCAATACAATATTTGGCACTTTATACTCTCTACATTCACTTAATGCTATTGTTCTATTTCGTAGTACAATGAAAGTGATATTTGTACCACAAAACATTCAGTGAAACGATTCCAAATTCAACTGTGTAAGCAAAGCTACATTTTAAGTTTGTGTAGAACAATCATCCAAAACATAAAGTTTATACCACATAGAGTAAAGAGAAAAGAATTCCTTATTCTTATCATAATCATTGTCTTCACATTCATTCGTTGTTCTTGTTTTAAATTTTTCCATTCTACTTTCTTGCCAACAGTATCAATATTTTCTATCTAGTAAGATTTTATCCAATACAGTTAAACCTGTTTTTGTGCGGTAGATAGGGTGTGCATAAAAAAAGCGCACAAAAATATTCAAAAATTTCATAGAAGTTATGTCGTCCTACTATCCAACATGTAAGAGACTTCAGACTATGCCAAGAAACTTTGAATATGAGTCGTCAAAGACCGACCACATATATCAGTGTAATTTCACAGGCTCTTCATCAAAAATGGAAATTGTGGGGGCTTCCCGAATATTTCTTCGATCTGAAAAAACCCGCAGACTGCAATAAACTCAATATTATGGGGATGGCGACTCAAAAGCTTTCATGAGTGTGAAAGACACTTACAGATTAAACAGTGTGACCAACTTTGAGTGCATTGGCCATGTACAAAAAAAATGGGTTCGAGTCTGAGAAAACTGAAAACTAAAACTAAAAGACTGTCTGGTAAAGGCAAATTAACTGATAATTTTATTGACATACTTCAAAACTATTACGGAATTGCTGTTCACAGCAATGTCGGTAACTTAAATGCCATGCAGCAAAATGTAATTGCTGCATTATATCACAGTGCATCAAGTAATAAGGAACCGATGTATGGTCAATGCCCAATAGGGAAAGAAAGCTGGTGTTATTTTAAGCGGGAGTGGCAAATGAACAAAATGTTCCACAAAATATGCTGGTTTATCAAATGATGTTTTAAATAAAATTAAACCAGTATATTTAGAATTATGTGACAAACAAATATTAAGTAAGTGCTTGCATGGACGCACGCAAAATGCCAACGAGTGTTTTAATGGAATAGTTTGGCAAAAATACCGAAGGAATATTTGTTTCGCTCAAAACAATTAAATTTGGGTCGTATGATGCTATTATACACTTCAATGAAGGATTAAATGGGTATCTAAAAGTTTTTAATAAAATGAATATAGAAAACCCTGGAATGTTTACCTAACGGGGATATAAACATTTAGATAAATGCAGAATCCGTGAATCAATTCATAATGCAGACCCCAAAACAAAGAAAAACAGGAAAATTTTAAGAGCACTTAAATAGAAAAAAATTCATGTTTTAGAAGTCAAAGATGGGGAGAAGTATAAAGCTGGTGAATTTTAATAAGAAAGTAAGTGTTTATCTTGTAATCAGAATAGTTTTATGTTATTTTTGTCATTTTCTCAAAATGATATTTTTAACATTTTTTCTTACCGCAAAACACAATATCTCAAAAATATATGCTTGAAGGAAATAAAAATTTTTATGTATGTTTTTTAATACTTATACAGGGAATAGTCATTTCTTAAGAGTTTGTGTTGAGTAGAAATTTTTTTATATAGCAATAAAATGAAAATTACGATAGCTTTTAAAGAAAATGTCAACGTATAGAAGCTCGAAACACAATAACTTCCCACGTAATAGTTATATTATCAAAATAAGAGTCTATTCCCTAGATAAGGTTGTATGCTATATTATTCAATTTACAAAATGTCAATATATTTTCTTTATTTTCAGTTATCATGTTTTGCGTAAAGTCTTATTTTTGCTATTTTTTTTTATAAAATACCCCTTTGACACTAAAAATGTACACTAATAAAACTTTTCTTGGGTATTTTTCTAATTTTAGAGACCCATAAGGTCATAAAATATGCATTTACAGGCAAAATTCAGGTTAATTCAAAAAATTTTCTTCGAAGGTGTTCTATTACCTTAAATTTTAAAATATGGATTTAATTGCTAGGAAGAACTTCGCAAAGAAAAATTATCTTTGTTTCCTGTGTTTAAATAATCACAAGCTTAAGGACTGTCATAATAATTATTTAAAATGAAGTATTTGTCAAGGTAAACATAACTATCTTTTACATGAATGTTCTAACTAATAGTGCATTTTTGTTAAATGTGAATGCTAATTGTAAACAAGATGTTGATAATACCCTTAAAGGAAGTATTGGTCAGCAAGAAATATCTAATATATATTTAGACACAGTAAATACGACGCTTAACTCTAGTACTTATGTAAATAATGCAAAATGTGTATCGTTTTTACCTACAGCAAAAGTTTTGCTATATAATAACGAAGATGGCTCATTTTTATTTAGAGTGTTACTGGATAGTGAATTCGAATATAGTTTTATCAGTAAAAATATTATTAACATTTTGGGATTAAATAAATATAATAATAGGTTATCTCTAAGTGAAATAAGTGGAATTCGAGCAGGGACCGTGCGTAGCTCGGTGGGTTTAAAGATCGGATCAAGATTTTGAAAAGATCAGTTAACCCGCGATCACTCGCGTGGGTGTTAGGTACACCCCAGCAACAAGAAGAGCCTATAGAATACTAAACATAATGCGCAGAACCACGATTTTTTCTGTAGCTGCACATTTTCGGTCATTGAACCTTCAGGCCAGAAATAATTAATCTCGCTAGGACGATTGGAATGTAACGACCTTCAAAATTTTATCTGGGCTGCTGAGAACACCCCGGGAGTGATTGATTTACATTTTCGCCCTCGAAGTAACTAAAATAGAGTACGTTTTACTCTTTCCACTTACATTTTTTTTAACAAATATATTAATATGCATGCATATTTTATTTAAAATTTTAATAATTGTAGCATAAAAATGATATAATTCTGTAAAATAATAGTAAAATATAATTTTTTTAACAAAGCATTTTTCCAGAAATTATGACAAAAACTCCATGGGAAAGGGAGAAACAGCGATTTCGTCGTCTATAAGATACTGTATCAACAGATTGTCAATATGAACTAAGTGAATTCGATGAAAGTGTAATTCGGAACCAAACTTGGAGGAATGAAACTTGAAATTGTACATTTTTATAATACAGGTGGTGTTGACATCACTGATGAAATGTGCAGTATTTATGATGTATCGCGATTATGTTACCGTTGGCCATTACGAATATTTTATCATCTACTTAATACTGCAGGACATAATGCTTCCATTGTTAATCATTTGACTCTTCCTGAAAAGAAAATGAGACGTTCAAGATTATTAGAGGATATTAGAACGGATCGTGTGCAGCCACACACACACACACACAATGGGATATGAGATTGGAACTCCTAAACCTTAACAAAATACTCAAAAGAAGCTTTACTGACACAGAAGATATTTAAGAAAGCCTTAATCCACCAAAAAAGGGACGTTGCACTGTGTGTCTATGTGTGAAAGATGTAAAAATTACTTTTTTTTGTCTTCAATGTAAGAAAAATATTTGCTTAAAACGTATGAATACAGTCTGATCTGAATGACTGGAAAATGATTAAAATTTTATTTTTCTACTTTTTACTATTCTTATCATTAATTATAAAGGTAAATTATTATTGGTATATACGTTTTACTTGTGGTCCATGTAAAAATATAAAATAGCGTACTTTAAAATGAAATTTTTTTAGGTTTACTTTAAATTAATGTCAGTATCATTTGTATGCAATAAATTTAATAGTTTTATTTGTATAATACAAAAAACATCTTGTACTTCATAAATGTATATCATAATTGTTTTTTTTTAATTTAAATACACGTGTTAAAAGTTTGGGATGTTCTCTACACCCCGCGAGTAATGACGGTAGCAAAAACAGGCGCGAGTGACCGCGGGTTAACAATGAAAGCGTATATATTAAACAAAGTTACGTCTTAAATTCCCGTTGAAAGGGTAATATAAAGGAATTGGATTATTTAAAAGATATTCTTATAGCGGATGAAGATTTCTCAAGACCATCGGAATGTGATGTTATTTTAGGTTCTGGCTATTTCTTTTCTATTTTGCGAAATGACAGAATCACTGGGTCTAAAAGGACAACCTATCGCTCAAAGCACAATCTTTGGCTGGTTGTAATAGGTAAAATTCAAAGCAATTGCAATCTCCTTTTACGCAATAACATCTGATTACAGTTGAAAATTAGTGTAATATTGACTATATTACAACAGTTTTTCAAACAGAAGGATTGCCTCTTAAAAAGATTTCATTATCGGAGGAGGAAAAATTTTGTGAAAATCACTTACTTATAGAAGCAACTTATAGAATTAATAATAAAGGTAGATTCGCGTGGTTAAGTTACCTATTTATAGAGACATTAATCAATTGGGAAATACAAAAGGAATGGCAGTTTACAGGTTATTAGCAGTGGAAAATAAATTTAAATCCGATCTAGAACTTGAGTAGGAATATAAGAATTTCATGGAAGAATATGAAAAATTGGGCCATATGTCGTCTAATAAAGAACTAGATGGAAAAATATCTTATTTTCTTCCTCACCACGCTGATCGAAGAAAGGATAGCATTACAACTAAACTTAGGGTTGTATTTGATGGATCATGCAAGCCTCTTAACTCTAATTCATTAAACTCTGTTTTAGGAATTGGTAAAATTTTTCAACCAGATATTTTTACTCTTCTTGTATATGTTCTTGTTATGTAATATGTTGTCATATGTATTCCAAACTAGAGTTGAATGGAGCTTTATTATTAGCATGATTTATTGCAATTTTGTGTAATTTTTTAAAGGATAAGGTTATTAATGTTTATGCTTGAACTGATTCACAGGTTGTCTTGTCTTGGATATCCTCCCCTCCTAGAAACTGGAAGCCCTTTGTCACCAATAGGACATCTAAAATTTTGGATATCATATCTTGTAAGCAATGGCGTTATGTTCGGTCGAAAGAGAATCCAGCCGACCTTGGCTCCAGAGCACAGTTGCCAGAAACTTATGCAACAAAGTATCACGAAGAGGGAAAAAAGTAGCAAATATCGATTTTCACTTGAAATTCATAAATATAATTTTTTGATTTTGTAAAACTGTTTTGAAAAATACGTTAAAATGATTTAATTACTTACTTCATTTAAAATGCATTCAAATTTGTCCTGTCTATTATCATGATCTGCTGTGTTTTTTTTATAAATTTCTAAACTATATCGAAGCATTTGTGGCGATGGAATTAAATCAACGCAGCAAGTCCATTATTCTTCCAAAGTCATTTTGATTCTGAGAATTAACTCAAACAGTTTGAGACACATTCGATTCCTTAATTTTGTATTTTCTGACGTCACTCTGAAGAATGCCGTTTCCACATTGACATTACTTATGGGTAGGCTGTAAAGCTTGAAAGCAAGTATACCTAAATTCCTTAAAAATGGATTTCCAACTGCGTCTCTTATAATAAAAACTTGACACCAAAATAATTTTCCATCATTTAAAAACTTAAATTCATATAGACAAATATCTTTCAACTGTGTGTTAAAACTGTGTTTATCTCTATTGATTCTCCAGAACATATAATTTGGATTGGTCTGCTAATTCTGAAGACAGATTTAAAAAAAAAGGATGATTTGAATTTTAAAAAATATCTCATAGGAAAAATTCTTTATCTTTTTTAAATATCCATAATTTGAAGGGATTTGGTTTAAAAGTTGCTCACATAATCTTGAGAAAATTATGGCATCTGTGGTAGATTTCTGTAGTAGACTCTGTAGATATTATTTTAGTTCTTCTTGTCAGTTTATTTAAAAAGACATCCATTAAGTCAGTGCTTCTCAAACTTTCAATACTGGCGCCCCCTTTTCGATCACAATTTTCATCGCCCCCCCTTATACATTAATAATGTACTGAATGCAATAATAATGCACTTTGACACTAAAGCTACAATAGGCGATCTTAAAATATAAACCATACAAATCAGTAACGTAAGAATTACAATTTTATATACTACTTTTAAGCAAAAAATAAATAAATAAATAAAATAATAGGATAATTATTATGTTATTTTTCTTTTCTCTAATTTTTAAATTGAACATACTGCAAAATGCGGTGGCTGCTTAGAAGACAAAACATAGACATCTCCTAAATATAGAAAAGAAACTCAGAGGGTAAAATTCTAATCATAAGCATTCCTTATAAAAACTTTGCTTTACAAGAAAAGCCCATGGAAGTCGTTAATACTTATTAAACTTGTTCTTAATTTAGTATTAATTAATTAGTTATAAAATACTCTGTGCAGCACTGATACATGAAAAGTATACCGGCTAAAGTGCCCGCTCTTTGCACGAGTTCACATTTATAAGAAAATAAAACATTATTGATATAATAGCTGGATTGTAAGGAGTGCAAAGCCAAATGCTCGACAATGTTTACAAAAATGTAAAATGATTTTCTAAAAATGGTTGCTTAAATTATAATTAGTTTAAAGCGAATGGTAATTTTAAGCCTCACAGAATTAGCATTTATATTAGATGTTAAATAATGAACAATAATATAAAATTCCGATGAAGAATAACTGTATTATTTTTAATATTTAAAGGGAATGGATATCAGTATGTTTTAACCAGGGAGCAGGCACGCACTCGATACGGTCGAGTGGGGTAATTGAGTCACCCTAATCTTTTTTTATAATTATTTTATTGTACACGATACAAATCATTATTCCAGTGAATAATTTAATTAAGAGAAAGTTTACTTACTACTTTAAAGAACTTTTCCATTTTTCTTTAGTAACAAATAAACAATTTTGCCAGAATTAACAATTCCGTGATCTGTGTGTCCCGCGCGATCACTTCCGGGTAAAAAGTGTATTCATCACGATTATATGAAATTGTGTAAAACGTTTTCGCGTTATGTTTTATATGCATAGAATACTCCTAAAAATAAGTTTTGGCCTAGTTATCCTTCAAAGTGTGCTCTCTACGTGGTTTTCCAAATATCATAAATCTCTTTTGCATGGAAAAAAGCGCAACAGAGAAGTACATTACTTCCAACATCCCTAAATGAGAAACAAACACATAAGAGAGGGGCCATAAATAACTGTACCAATAACATAGAATGTTAAACAGATTACAGCTATAATATGCAATATTTCAAAAATAATGACAGTGATTCCTAATTTTTTTCGATTCTGCGTCTGGGATCTATTTTTTCACTGAAAGAGTTGTACGTTAGGTTTAAACAGAAAGCGTAATAAAAAAATCTCTCATCATGAGTTACAGCAATACAAATAAAAGTTTTTTTATTTGGTTATAGGATGAAAGATAGCTAATTAGTTATTGAAGAGGTTTTTTTTGTTGAGACTTAATACCGCGTGCGCGCCTATAAATTATATCAGAGTAAAAGTTCATTTTTTATTATGTCTAAAATTATTTTGTTTAAATTCATTCCAGTAAATTAATTATTTTTAAATCTTTTATTTTCGATATGCTCGCGCCCCCCAGGGACCTCGCCCCACAGTTTGAGAAACACTGCATTAAGTACTTCAATAGGAAAATAAATGATTGTTAAACTCATGTCAATTTCGATATTCTTATATTTAGGGTAAATTGTTCATCTTAAAAGAGTAAGGGTATAATCTTTTAATTATTTCAGCAATTTGCAATGATCAATATGATCACTTTGAAAGACAAATTAATCCGCTCAAATTCTGTTAAAATTGGCAGTTGTAATTTTACAATACTTAATTCTATCTTGTAATTATTTAAGTAAAGGAATATTAAGACAAGTAGATTGTAAAGAGGCAGTGGCGTAACGGAGATTATTAGTGCGCATTGCAAGGTCAGCTTTCGGGCCCCAAGCCCTAATACGTACTAGGCGTCAGTCAAGCTTTGGGTCCCCTCGAATCTCTATGCCTCCCTGCATTGCAACGGTGTACGTTACGCCACTTTAAAAGGGATTTAATCCCACACACAGATAATTTTATCACAAATCTCTCTAGAATATTATTACTTATTTTTGTCATTGTATGCAATTTTATAAGTCTAATGCTGCAACGTCAATTAATTAAAAAAAAAGATTTTTATTCTTTAATTCAATGGAGTATTGTTGATGATAATTATACAATTTATTTATTTATATAAGAATTTGTCCTTTCACAATTATTTTTCCAGGTTAATATTAATGTAGAAATTCTCTCTAAGCCTATTTTTTAAGAATATTACATGTTTCATTTTCATGCTTCTATCGGGATTAGAAAGAATCCCGCCATTTCTTTTTTTACCATTTGCAGTGGAAGAGTCGTAGGAGAGGGGAGCCCGGCTTTGATAGGCTCTGATTCGTGACGGTGGCGAGGGAATGGCGGAGAAATTACGGCGTTTCGGCGTGGTGAAACATACTGCAATTCAATGTTTTCTTTGCGGACTAAAGTAACTTTTTCTGCGATTTTTTTCGAAAAAAATCCATTTTTTCGAAACTTCTTCAAGTATTTCCAGTACTTATGGTTGAAAGTAGCAAAAATGTAGCGGGATCTTCGAAATAGCATAAAATTGGATAGTAGCAATGGGATAAAAAAAGTAGCCGAAAGCTTTAAAAAGTAGCAAAATTCGCGAAAAATCGCACGGTCTGACAACACTGCTCCAGAGGAATGTTACCTACAGATTTAGCCGACTGCAGCCTATAGTGGGAGGGACCTCAATGGTTATTTTATGAAGAAGACTGGCCCAAGCAACCACTTTTAAAGGACATTAAAAAACTGTTATAATAGAAATTAAAAGGAATTTTGTATTTTCTGTATAATGAAAAAATGATATTGATTTGTTGTCTAACAACCATTCATCATTTTCAAAAATAATTAATATTTTGTCATTTTATCTTAGATTTTTGCAGCACTGCAAAGATGGTAAGAACAAAAAACATTCCAGAGGTAAAATGAAACCTTCAACAACAAGGGAAATATTTGTTGCAAGTAATATGGTTATATTATATGTGCAAAACGTATATTTTAGTAGTGAAACTAATTGCTTAAAGTTAAAGCAGTCATTGCCTAGAAAACCCACTAGCAACTCTCTGTCGATTAATTGATGAAGACGGGTTGATCAGGGTGGGAGGTAAGCTTCAAAATGCACAATTACAGTGTGATGCAAAGCATCCAATTATACTGCCAAATCGACATAAACTAAGTAGTCTAATAGTTAAGTATTATCATATTTTAAATTTGCTCGCAGGTGGTAATTTGTTAATGTATTTTACGCCAAAAGTATTGGATAGTAAATGTTAAAATGTTAATTAAGAAATGTGTGTATAATTGTATAAAATGTTGTAGATTTAGAAGTAATATGTCCTAACAAAATAATGGGAGACCTTCCTAAGGATAGAGTGATTCTTAAAAGAAATTCTGTTGCGGAATTGACTACGCAGGTCCGGTTTCTGTATTAAAATACAAAGAAAGAGAAGCTAAAACAACAAAGGGGTACATTTTTATATTTGTCTGTTTTGTCACTAAGGCTTAGCATTTAGAATTAGTAAGTGATTATACGTCCGAAACTTTAATTGCAGCATTAAAAAGGTTTTGCTCACAAAGGAGCACCCCTAAGCAATGCTAAGCTAAAATGCTTTCTTCAAAACAATAGGTATCTCCTCCTTTTTTAAGAAATGCAAGTTAATTCTTGAAAATTATCAATTACTTGTATGAATGCCTAATCGAAACGTCCTTAAATGGTTATATATATATATATATATATATATATATATATATATATATATATATATATATATATATATATAAGATCCACAGTAAAACCTCAATTAAAGTTAAGAAGTTTTCGTAAAGAAAAGAAGTAATAAATGTCAAAATAAATGATTGATTGAATATTAACGTCACACTGTTCAGCTGCATGAGGGCTTTTGGCGACAGACTACGTAATTTTGAACCATGGTCAAGTGACGTGGATGACACCTGAGCTGGCACCCCCTCTCCTAACTACCACACCACACCGATGGGAGGACGTTCAGCTATCGACCGATTTAACGTGCATCGCTGCCCTACACGGCGGGTCTTTAGTGGTACCGGTCTCGAACTCGTAACAAGGCAAGCCACGGTCCGATACCTATACCACTCAACTACCGCGGCCACCATGTACGTTCGGACAACGGCACTAATTTTTTAGGGGCTAAAATGAAATTAGGAGAACTATTTAAACATTTGTCTAAAATTACGAGTGAGGAAAAGGTGCATTCTACTTTCTTTTTCAACAGAAATTGAATGGCATACTTACCACCTTTGAGACCACATTTTTCAGTACTCTGGGAAGCTGGTGTTAAATCGGTAAAGTTCCATTTAAAGATCGTCATATGTAGTACAAACTTAACTTTTGAAGAATTCTATACATTGATAACTCAAATAGAGGCGGTATTGTAGTCGAGATCTTTAGTTAGACTGGCGGATAATGTTATAGCCAGTTTAAATGTTCTAACTCCATCTCGCTTTTAAGTGAGGGAAGAAATTACAGGTCCGTCTGAAACAGAGAGTAGAAGAATCTAGACTTACATTAAAGGGACGTTGGGATATAGTTTAGAAATTAAAATTAAATTTTTGTAAGAGATGGCAAATTGATAACTTAAATTCTATACAAGGGAGAAACAAGTGGAAAAGTGGCACATCGGATATTAAAATAGATGTTGTAATCATTAAGGAGGACAATCTTCCGCCATCTGTGAGGCCCCTTGAAAAGGTCATATCTTCCCATCCAGGTAAGGATGGAATAGTTCGGGTTGTCACATTAAAAACTACAAAGGGACTGTATCAAAGGCCTATGTTGTAAAGTTATGTATATTACCTGTGCATCAAGAATAAATTCTTAAAAGGTGGGAGTTATTTTGGAATTTGCATATGTTATTTATCTAATAATCTTGAATGCATAATTTGTGTATGGCAACGGTAAAACGCGATTGATCTCGCTATTTATACTGGTGTGCATCTGGCACCATAGTGAATGAATTGAGTCATAAAAGATATGAACTGCAGAATGGTTTTTATTTTTTTTAAACCTGATACATTATCAAGTCCGTACAAGATGAAACACCAATTATTTACAAAATTTATGTAAGAGTACTTCCATAACAAAATTAATAATTAAATAGTACACATGGAAACATTTTTAAAATATATAGTTTCTCATTGTATACAAGGCAAAGTCTTTAAAACGCACATACATAATTCATCGCTACTCATCGTAATCCAAAGTCCGGTAATAAGTAAGTTCAAAATACCCTTCGTCAATTGAAGGCGCAATTTCAATTGATTTATTGTTTTCCAACATAAAGTAAGATATAAGAGTTGTTGTGACGAAGGACGGATGGTCACAGTTTCTTGTAAATGTCACGATAACCAGCTGTACATGATTGAAGCCCCTTTTTGTGGAATTTTATACTTCTTTCTTAACCTGTATATATTTTTAAGAAACGCTTTTCCAATTTGTTGCAAAGCTGGATCCTTGCATATTTTTATCCGGTCTCACAGAACCTGGCTTCTTGTCCGACTTCGTAATTTATCAAATTATTGGTAATGTCACTGTGATTCAGAGTTTCGTCTTCAATCAAGCGTGGGCTGCTGGAGAAAACAACTGAATGCGCATTGTCGGACACTGTTTACAAGACAAGAGAACAAGAGACAGAGCGTCTTGAAGTGTCTACATTTCAATGGTGTAACGTACACCCCCGCATCACGGCGGGGGAGAGGCAGGACTCTAGGGGCCCAAGGCCTGACTTGTTCTAAATACATATTTACCCAATTTATAAAACATTACAGGCAAAACCTGTCTTTCAGGGACCGGGGTCCAAACATTCTCCGTTATACCACTAGTAAATAAGTAGAAAACATTACAGTGGAGCCACAGCCATTGAGTCCTGTCACGGGTGGGGGGATTTATCGACACTGGAATCAAGGAGCTCAAGGCTTGACTAATGCTAAATACGCATTTACTCAATTTATAAAATATTAAAGGTGAAACCTGACTTTCAGGGGGATCCTAACATACCCCGATGCACCACTAGTTAATAGATAGAAAACATTAAAGTGGCGCCAAAACCATTGGAATTCATATACCGCAAAAAAAAGAATATCGGCCATAAGAAATTGCTCAAAAAGAAAATCGCATAAAAAAAGACCGCACAAAAACAGGTTCGACTATATTAGGGACATTTTGGGGCACCCATTGATTAAAAAAAAAACCACGAAGATAATATTCTTTTCTTAAAAATAATCATGATCAATTGCTTTAAATATTTTTCTAACAGAATCATAATATCTTTTTTTTGCATTTACGTGGATAAATTTGTAGCGTCAAGTTAAATATTGTCACTATGACTATTGTAAAAACTTGCAACAATTACTTTAAATAGAGGGTTCAAAAGTAGATAAACATAAATCATATACATTAGAACCTGTTTTTGTGCGGTCCTTTTTTATACGATTTTATTTTTGTGCGACCGCATAAAAAAAACTGTTTGCAGTATTTCGGCGAATTAGCTTGTTATATGTAAGAAATTATGAATGTTTCGAAAATTTCTTTTGTGCGGTTATTTTTATGCCGTTTTTATCAATCGCACAAAAACAGGTTCAACTGTATCTACAAAGATTTGTTCAACAATATATATATATGAGGGGTGGGTGATCAAAAAGTCAGTATATAAATTTGAAAAATTAATAAATCAAGGAATAATGTAGATAGAGAGGTAAAAATTGACACACATGCTTGGAACGACATGGGGTTTTAATAGAACAAAAAAAATAAAGTTCACAAAATGTCCGACAGATGGCACTGCACAACAAAACGTCAGTGACTGTGCATGAAAATCGCGTAGAAAGGTTGCTGGCATGAATCAGTTGCACCAGCAGTCGCAGCATGTTGACGTTACCTGAAAAGGCACTGTTAGTGAAGCTGTATTATTAGAATGGGGAATGTGCTAGTTCAGCGTTACGTTCCTATCGCCATACGAAGGGGATTCGAAGCGGTAAAGGTCCGTTGACAAATGCAGCTGTGGCGAGAATGATTTTGAAGTTTGAAGCGACGGGTTGTTTAGACGATAGACCCCGTAGTGGCCGACTGAGCACACGGCGGAATGCTGCTGAGACGGTTGAGGATGAAATGGAGACTGTAGCGGGTTCGTCTATGCACGGGGAAGTCAGCGCCCGTGCAGTCGCACGTCGCACCGGCATTCCATACACTACTGTTTGGTTGGCACTTAGGCGTACCCTCCGATGCTATCCGTACAAAATACATCGGCATCATGAATTGTTACCTGGCGATTCCGTGAATCGGAGGGCATTTGCGGTGTGGGCGTTTCAAAAGATGGCGGATGATGACGATTGGTTGAGTAACTTGTTGTGGACCGACGAAGTTCATTTTACGCTCCGAGGGTCTGTCAACACCCACAACTGCAGAATTTGGGCTACTGAAAATCCTAGAACTGTCGTGGAAACTCCATTGCACGACGAAAAAGTCAAGGTATGGGTTGGATTTACCACATCTACCGTTATCGGGCCTTTTTTCTTCGAGGAAATGCATGACTCTGGTTTTGTAACTGCTACCGTGACGGGTGAGCGGTACGTCGATATGTTACAGAATCGCATCATCCCCAGCCTGGCTGATAAACACCTGCTGGAACGTACGATTTTCATGCAGGATGGCGCTCCACCCCATATTGCTAAACGCGTGAAAGATCTCTTGCGCAGGTCGTTTGGTGATGATCGTGTGCTCAGCCGCCACTTTCATCATGCTTGGCCTCCTAGGTCCCCAGATCTCAGTCCGTGTGATTATTGGCTTTGGGGTTACCTGAAGTCGCAAGTGTATCGTGATCGACCGACATCTCTAGGGATGCTGAAAAACAACATCCGACTCCAATGCCTCACCATAACTCCGGACATGCTTTACAGTGCTGTTCACAACATTATTCCTAGACTGCAGCTATTGTTGAGGAATGATGGTGAACATATTGAGCATTTCCTGTAAAGAACATCATCTTTGCTTTGTCTTAATTTGTTATGCTAATTATTGCTTTTCTTATCAGATGCAGCGCCATCTGTCGGACATTTTGTGAACTTTATTAATTTTTTTGTTCTAATAAAACCCCATGTCATTTCAAGCATGCGTGTCAATTTTTACCTCTCTATCTACATTATTCCGTGATTTATTAATTTTTCATATATATATATATATAATGCTATCATAAAACTCATATATATACTCTTATATGAAGCTATTAAAATTTGTAATGAATGCACTATGTCTTTGACATATATTTTGTGATTGCTACGGCTGATGATTGATATTAAATATAATATGAAACACACACACACACAGAACATAGTGGAATAAAGGTAGTTGCAATTTTTTTTATCTTATTAATCCCTTTTATTAGGAGAAATGATAGATAATTCTTTACACGCCACGTTATGTTTTCTCCTATCAAATTGCTATAAAAATACCAGTTTGGTACTTTGAACATTTACAACATTTTTATCTTACGTAGGAATACTTTTACACATCATTTTTGCTTAGAAAAATTAGTTTCGATGGATACAGTATTGCTTCTATATTGATAAAATTGATATTTATTTTTATGGTTATTTATACGAATAATTGAGTATATATTGACCTAGAATATAAACGTAAATAAAAAGAAATTTATTTATCTCGAATGGTCAGATGAGATTTTATTTTGTCTACGTATTTTTCTGTAAAAATATATAAACATAGTTTATTTACTTTTAGATACCTCTATTATTATAGTGTTCATTTTTATTTATCTCCCATACTGCAGTTTGAGAGCCAATGTGGGCATTAAGCTGAAAAATTTGAAGACCCTTACCCTAGAACATAAAACAGTCGATGTATACTAATGTGGTAATAATTATACCGTAACAATTAAACATGGAACGCTCATACTCTTCTTAAAAGTGGTCCTGGTTCAAATGAAATATTTATGAAATACTCATAAAAGAACAGAAGAAAATCACATGAAATATAATATGTATCCTGCAATAATATCGGCTTAAAAATGGTTATTTTTTTTTATAAAAACTTAGAAGTTTGAAATTAATAGGCTTACTACAATAAAAATAAACAAAGTAAAAATAATTTTATATACGTAAACACTATAGCCCAATGCCAAACAATGAATATTGTTTCTTATTGTAACGTTACCTCCTAATTTGACCAAATATTGTAACAAATTGTCGGGGAATATTGATATCAATTAGTTGTACTTACGGAATATTAAATCAAAAGTTATTAAAAACTCTGTTGTAATATATATTTCAAATTATATACACAGGACACATGCTCATTTAGTGAACTTAATGTTTTTTTCTCTAAATAGTGGTGTGACTAAGATTTTTTAAAAAAATAATTTTACACATTAAAAAAATAAAGTACATATTTTTAAATCATAAGGTTTTGTAATTTTTTTCAATGAAATAACCCAGTGATTTCATTGAGTAATTTACTATATATGTGTATAGATTTATATAAATCAGGTGTCCATAATAAGCTTTAACAATTGCGAGCAGACTGTAGCAAAAAGTGCATAGCGGATTTGCATGAAAATTAAATAATGGCAAAATGAAATGATGGGAATTTCATTGAGAGGAAAAAACAATATGAGTTTCAAAAACCACACATATGCGGCATATGATAGCTTTATTGAGAACATATAAAGAGTCTACAAAAATTTACAAAGCCTCCTCGATTTGCTGACCACCATTGCATTCTACCATCTGGAATCATAAAATCACATTTTCGACAGTTGGAAGCAGTATGAACCGGGGAGTATTTCACACATGGTGTTCTATGCATTTTTAAGGTCGGTTAGAGATGATACGGTATCATGGTAGACCATAGCTTTGAGGTATCCCTGCAGTCAAAAGGCTCAAGGATTCATCTGGAAGTCCAAGATGTTGGAAAATGCCGGCTTAGGATTCTGTAGTCATCGAAATTGTAGCAGAGCACTTGTTTCACACAACGGGCAATGTGAGGAGAAACGACATCCTGTATAAACGCTGGGGTTGTATCCCATCGCTTAACCTTAAGAGCCAGAATAACGGATAGCCCTAATAACGAAGTGTATCGTTGACGGGTGAAAGTGCATGTCACAGGCCCTGCGGCGCTGTTCTTTTCGAAAAAAAATACTGCAATTGTGCGTGTTAATCGCACCTTCCAGATGAAAGTGGGCATCATTGGTCCACAAAATGTTCCATGGATATTCATATTGAAGCTCAACTCACGCAAGAAACCGCAAGACAAAAGTTTCTCATCTATCCAGATTATTTGGTAAGATTTGCTGCAATAGCGACAATTTATGGGGAACATAGCGTAAGACACTTTGAAGAATTTTATGAACCACGGAACGAGTTTGGTCAACAGATGCTGCAATACCACGAACACTAGTGCTGCCAATGGTATCAATTTGTTTTTCTCCACTTGCGTCACTAGATGATCCACTTCCTGTGCCGTAACACAATTTCATCTCTTTCCTAGCTGAATCCTAAATGTTCCCGTTACATCAAATTTCCTAATTATGTTTGTCAGTCCTTAACTACTAAGGGAACATTTTCATAACCACTTGAAGGACCGAAATTTCCCCAAAGCTTTTGTAGCAGTATCCGTATTGGTAAAACAATTTCACCAGTAAAGCACTTTCCTGGAGAGACAACGCCATCCAGCTTGACATGGAAATGAGTATGACTGAGGTTTGCCTCTCACATTTTTTATAGCCCGTGTGTTATTCCGTGCGCATAGAATTACTATGGTTACGACATATGCATATGCCAATAGTTTACATTGCAAAACGCCATTTAGTGGAGGTGTTGGAAACTTATTTTTTTCCTCTGTAAAATTCCCATGATTTCATTCTGCCGTTACCCAATTTCCATGCAATACTACTGCATGGATTTTTCTACAGACTGCTTGCAAATTTCAATTGTGGAGATCCTGTATATGTTTTTAAAATATTCCATGCATGATCCTTTTGAATTAATGCTTCTTTTAAAAAAATAAAAATATGTATTAGATGATGTTAAAATTCATGTATGTATTTTTAATTTTAAAAACAGTACATCTAACTAATTATTCATTTGAAACTGTTTAGAAATAACTGAAAAAAAAATACAATCTCGTTATACTTTACGACTGTGCACCAGTTATATCATTTAAACTTTTACCCTATTAAGACACCGTTTTGGCATATGTTGCTGAGATTTTCATTGTCTCAATACAGCTGGATTATGTCTTCTGATACCATCTAAGATTAGGAAGCTCACGTTTTTATTGTATTCTCTTAGCTTAATCCTGTCTTTGGATATCGTTTGCGCATAGGGTATTGATGATTTTATTACGTTTACTTAGATATCCCCTGTGTTCGGAAATCCTACTCCCATAGGATGCTGACGTTTTTATTGTACCGACAAAGTCTTACCTCGTCTTCGGATTTCTTTTCCATTTAGGAAGCTGAAATTTTTATTAAGTCAAAATAGCTTTACATTGTCTTCAGATACCGTTTAAAATTGTGAAGTAAGCAATGAATTACTTAGTACTTATTTCATTAAAAATATTCTCGTATTATCTTTCAATAAAAAAAATGTAAATATTTGATGCTGTAACCTTGTTTGATAAAAATATCTTAGTGCGCAATAGTTTACTTTAGTCATTTTTTTTTTTAAAAAATTCAATCTTTCAAATAATAACCAATTATAAGTACTTATTTCTTCATTTATAAAAATATCGAATTGGTCAAAATAATATATTTAAGATGGGGCTTTTATAAAATTTTAAAAAATATATTTTTTCTTTAGTTTAAAAAATAAATTTCTTATTTTAAAGTATAAACATGTTATTAAACCCGATAAAAATTTCTTCATGTTCATTATATAATTTTACACATATAAGTTTACTGATCAGTATTTAAACTGGAAAATTCTAATTTAGAATTTTAATTAGGTAAATTAGTGTAAGGTATTTTTATGCATCCAAGAGTCGTAATTTTTAGCAGCAATAACATGAAAAAAAGAGGCGTGTGTATCAGTGTGAACACGTGGTAGAAGTTAACTTCTTTGGCTAATATGCATTGTTGTTGTTGTTGTTGTCGTGTATGGCAAAGTGCAGAGGTGCACTTGTCATAATTGAGGGTTGCCAGAGCCCTGAGAGGTTGGACTTCTGCTCATTTTAGTCGCCTTTACGACACGCATGAGCTTATGACGGGACTATTCTACTCTGTCACCACATGAAAGACTATAATGATATCTTTTTAATACCTGATACTAAAGATGAGTTAATTTTGGCGAGATTGTATTTGGTATTCTTGGCGAAGATTGTTCGAAGAATCTGTTAGACTTAACGTATGATGCCTTCAATTAGGCTTAACGCAGCTGCATTTAAAGAAACAATTTTGAAGCTTGAAGTATTTTGCACTTTAAAAGAGTCTGCAGCGAAAAATGTATGCTAAAAGAGGATTACTGGAAGGATGATAACTGAATAAACAAACGTATAGGGTTTTATAATAGCTCATTATAATGTCAATCATTCTAAATGTAAAGAAAATATTCCTCTGGGTACTAGTAGTGTTTTTGAATGGTTGGCTATATAATTACGTTGTATTATCTTGTGATATCGTACTCCATAACACGATTTTTCATATGGATCTTTTGAAAGTACAACCACACATTGAGAAATACATCACTTTTTTGATATACCTTCAGTTGTGACTATTTTAATGGACAACCTAAACTTGAGTTTTAATTATTTTTAAAGGAAAAGTAAGAGAATATATTCACCATATGAACTAGCCTGCGAAACCATCGATTTTAAGTTATATGCAGCATACTTGGAGATACTTTCGGTAGATTGTCAAATGTAACCATTTACGATCTTAGAATAATTCAAGTTGTTGCCGCTTATATGTATTGAAATGTATAATTAAGTCTTTTTCTAAAGTAATATTATAAATAATTAACACATTTATTACTATCATTATTATTTTAAAGTATATTTAAAAAAACGTGGGGAAATTCAGAACTTCTTATATTTCTACCTTACGTTCATCACGTAACGGTAACTGGTAACGCGTAACGAAAATTTTTCCCTACCGTGCCATAAGAAGTTAACTTCACACAAAAACTCAGTTTAAAAACTACATGTTATATAGATACTATGAATATAGATTCAAAATATTTGAATCTATATTCAAAGCACGCGCACGAGCACGCGTACTCTGTGTCTACTCGGGGGCATAAGGCATCGAACCCAGGTCTTCCGGTCTGTTATGAGTAGTCAAAGTTTAGGTGACATCTTTTACACAATCTTCGATTGACAAAACAAAATATAGTCTTACAACTTGTTTCTGCGATTAATAATGTAGCTATGTAAGATAATGTCAGGAAAAAATGACGGTAAAATTATGAAGTTCGTGGTCACAGTAGCTATTAATGTGATAAATGATTCTATTTCCCCATTTTTAAAAATATGCCCGTCCTCATTTAACCGTGTGTGGTTGTTTTTCTTTAAATTTTTCTAGAACAAATATGATCCCATACTTCTCCCCGTGGCCACTTATCATAAAGAGTTGATACATTATGTATATTTAGGTAATTTGTATTATAACATTCAGATGATATTTAATTATCGTTTGGCATATTCTTGAGTGTCCACGCTGCAAATTCACGGCTGGCCACACAAAATGCAACATCATGAAGAACCAGAGATATCTCAGCGAAATCAAATTAGCAGATAACAAGTTGTACAAAACTCAAACGATTAAAATTACAGCCTCGTGTGACAAGTGAATAATGACAAAACCAGTAATTAGTGCAGCCACCATTGCTGTCTATAACCGCTACCACAAGCCTCGACATAAAATCAAAGAATTTTTCGAGTTATCCTTGAGGTGCAGCAGTCCATGCGGTTTCCACATATAGCCTAACATGATCCGGTGTAGTAGCGAATGGTGTATTACAGGTCAATCATTGTGCAAGCATGGACCACACGTTTCCGATTGGCGATAGATCGGGAAAAAGAGGAGGCCAAAGAAGTCATTAAATCTGATGGGTAAAGAAGAATTCTTCAACACTGCGTGCCACGTGGGGTCACGCAATATCCTGTTGGAGTATGGCTGATGACAAGCACTGAATGTATGGGAGTAACAGGGACTCCAACACCTCAGCGATGAAGCGATGGATGTTTAAGGTACCGGCAATCTATGATAGAGGGGTGCGTCAGAGAAATCCAATATCACCCCATACCAACATGCCGAATGCAGGACCAGTGTGGCAATGCATAATGCAATAGTTAAGCAACCTCTCACCATGGCGTCTCCAAACTTGAATCTCACCATCGTGAAGTTACAGGCAGAAGCAGGACGTAAACAGAATGTCGTTCCATTCCATTGTCCATGTCCGCCATTCATCGCACCATTGGCGGTGCAATTGCCTGTTGTTTTTTCTCAAGGGTAAACGTCTTGTGGATGCCTTGTGGATATTTGACTTTGCTGCAAACGACATCAAATGGCCCGAGTGAACACTGAATAATGAGTAACAGACTGAACCTGTTGTGTTATGGTCCGTGATGGAGCTGCGAGAGCAACCACTGCCATGTGCAAAATCCACCTTTCAGCACGGTCAGTGGTATAACGAGGAGGATGTGATTGACACCGACGGTCTGTCGTTTCCTCCAGCATCCACCGATGGCAGATCTGCATCACAACTTTTTGGTTTCGCTCAACACGTTGACCAATTTCTCTTAAGGATAATCCGCAATTCCTATAGGCTACTATTCTTCCTCGTTTGGATTCAGACACTTTGTCAAAAGACGTTCGATGTCGTCCACAAGTTATAGGTAAACTGCTTACACACACAAAATAATCGCAGGAAAAAGCAAATGCTATACTTCAAATCGCCAATATATTCTATCCTTATATAGTGCTTGCGAATGGCGTTACGGTCGCCCAAGTAGTGCGTCTGCGCTATAATGCCAATGATTTGCATATTTCATCGCTACCAACAGATGATGTAAATTTTACGTTCTTTGCAGGCGTCTTTCAGGGTTTTGCATTGTATGTGGTCAATAGTGTTTTCTGTTTAATAAAAAAGAAAAGGACAAACATGAATTTTGAAAACGAATTAATTTCATAGTGTAAAAATAATATAACGCATTCTAATTAGTAATTTTGCCCAATAGGACTACTAACTATTTTTTTTATTAATAACTCTAGAATGGAGGAAGTAAGTGATAACAAGTAAGAAAAATTGTCCATCAGACAAAGTAATCTTGACGAGAGAAGCTAATAGTTAAAGGAGATTTAAAGAATATGTGTTTAAATTATGTAATAATTTTTATAAATGTTAATCAATAGTTTTCCTCTTTAATTTCACTTGAAACTATTAGACAAATATTTACAATCAGATCAGCTGGTTCCAGAGGTCGTTAAGTGAAAAGTAGTTTTTGTGTGAGCCCAAGGCGTAAAATACTGAGAATAATATTTCAATATTCGACGATTAATAACTAGGAATTTATTGAAATCATATACTGTTTGCAAATAAGTGCTGATTTCCTATTTTTGTTTATGATACATGCAAAAGTAAGAAAAAAGAAAAGATGAAAATAAATCATCGCATTTTATTTGAAATACTAAATCATAGCAGTAAAGTGAGTAGATGCGACCCCAACGAAAGATTTAAACAATGCTGAGAAAAGGGTCAATTTTATTAAAAAAAACAAGCGGATTTGCGACATTTTTCTTTATTGACGGATAATTGGTGAGAAATTTTTGAGCTCTACTTTTAGATTTGGAATTCAGACTAGTTTTAAATGAATCAATGAATTTCTTACATGTCTATATTATGTAGTATAAATACATAGTTATGTGAGGAAATGTGGTTGCAAAGTTTAAATTTTTTAGTTGACATGTTTGGCCTTCTAAATAAAATAACTGAAGTAAAACCTGCTTTTCAGTGGTAAATATAAACCACATAAAAATAAACCTCACAAAAAATATTCAAAACTTTTATAAATACTTACATATAACAAACAACTTTGACAACATACTACAGTTTTTTTGTATGCGTCTTGAGAGACTACATAAAAATTACCATTTAAAAATATGGCAATAATTTACGAAATTTATGAGAAAGTTCTCCCAAAAAATGAATAGTTAAATAACACATTAAAACATTTTTAAAACATTTAATTTCCCATTGTTTATACGAAGAAGTTTTTAAAATAAACATAAATAATTCACTGCTACTCATTGTAATACAAAGCACGCATCCTCTTGTGATGCATTTCTTCAAACTCGCTTTCGTTACTTGAAGATAGTTTCAATTATTATTATTATTATTGTGTGTGACACCTTAAAGCAAATGATAAGTTTTTGCAACGACGGTCGGTTGGCCAGTCACTTTTAAACGTCACAATTACCAGATATGCATGATAGAATCTCTTTTGGACAGTTTAAATCCTTTCGGAATTGGTTTTGAATTTTAAGAAAATTATTTTCCAATTTTTTCAGGAAAATTAGATCCTTGCATATATTTGACCCGCTCTCAAAAAATTCGGTTTTTTTTGTTCATCTTCATAATCTGTCAAGTTATTGATAATGTCACTATCATTGACAGTTTCGTATTAAATCAAGCGCATACTGCTAGCACGTTGAAAGAAAGCAATTCAACGTGTATTGGCAATAAACTCTTCAGAAAAAATGAACAGATCGTGTTGAAGTGTAAATATGTACATCGATGGAAAATTTTACAAGGGTGACAAAGCCGCTGAATTTCACATATATCGCATAAAAGAAAGATATCGCCAAAATAAAATCGTACATACCGCACAAAAAATGCCTAAAAAAATACCACAAAAAACAGATTCTACGCTGCTGGCCACCGTAAACGCAACACCCTAAAGGAAGCATGCAAATTACATGAAATTTACAACATTAATTAATGGTGGTGAGATATGCAAATGATTAGAATTTCAGCGCACACACATATTACGCGCGTCTGTGGCGCCACCTCAAAGCGCTATTTAAGGCTTGGAGATATCGACGATTTCAAGTTCGGCAATTGTGTTTTTTTCAAAAAACGATCAGATATGTCTCGTAGAAAACAGCGAGCAGCTTTTGATCAAGTATCCGAGTTCGACAGAGGAAGGATAGTGGCCTACCGAGATTGCGAATTGTTTTTCAGGAAAAATCGGTAGTCGTGTTGGACGAAACCAAACTACTGTAATGCGGATATGTGGCCGTTGGATGCAGGAGGGTACGACGGATCGTCGTGGTCCATCGCATCCACTTCAGTGCCCCACTTCACGTGATGACAGGCAAATCGTGCGCATGGTAGTGACGGATCGCTCAATCACATCACGAACAGTTGCACAGCACATTGAGTCTGTAACGAATCATTCAGTGTCTGTGCGTACCATTCGACGCCATTTACAGCAGAGTGGTCTGTCCGCAAGACGTGCATTGCTTGGTGTACTCTTGACGCAGAAACACACACGTCAACGCCGCCAAAGGTGTGATGAAAGAAGAATGCGGGTGGCAGAATGGAATGAATGTGTCTCAACTAACGAGTCATGCATATATCTGCAACACCACGCTGGTCGGATTCGAGTCTGGAGACACAGTGCAGAGAGGATGCTAAACAGCTGCGTTATTGACCGGCACAATGCTCCTGCAACTAGCATTATGGTATGATGCGGTATTGGATATCGCTCTTACAATCCTCTACTACGCGTTGCCGGTATTTTAAAAAGCCAGAGCTACATCTCCGAGGTGTTGGAGCCAGTTGTCTTTCCTTACCTTCAGGGCTTGACCACATCCATAATTCAACAGGATAATGCGCAACTACACGTGGCACGCATTGTCCAAAGGTTCTTCGTCAATCACCGTATTGAATTGCTTCCCTGGCCGGCTCGCTCTCCGGATCTTTCGCAGATAGAAAACATGTGATCCATGGTAGCTCAACGATTGACCCAGATTACACCACCAGCTGCCACACCAAATCAACTTTGGCAACGTGTGGAAGCTGCTTGGTCTGATGTACCCCAAGAACATACCCAAAGTATCTTTGAATCAAAACCGACCGAAGTGTGTGGCAGCGGTGATCTCCAACAATGGCGGCTACTCTGGCTACTGATTCTAGAAGGAACCACACTTCACAGAAGTCTATAAATTTAATCTTTTGATACTTTGCCAACATGTTATCTACGAAATAAATTTTGTTGTGCTATCTCTTGTCTTTCTTTGTGTTGCATTTACGGTGGGCAGCAGTGTAATTTATAGAATTTAAGGACTATATGTGTGCGGGCGCATTATAAAAACAAGTATATAAAACATTGATTGGCTGTAAAATTAAACAGAGGACCTCATATCTCAAGAAAAAAATGACGCGTGCAGTGTTTAAAAAACACTAAACAATTTTATGATGAATGGATTTTAAAGAAAGAAATTTAATTGAGAGGTCTGAGTTTAGATAAATATAATGAATCAGATTATATTTCAATTAAAGTACAAGTTAAAAGATAATATTTTTCAGAACAGAAATTTAAACATGAATGAATTAGAATTATTGTTTGAAAGATATGATAAACCAGAAAAATTGCCAGTACAAAATTTGAAAAAAAAAGGGTGCAACATATTTCGTTAAAATCTTAATTGAAGCGAGAAAAACAAATATTTTGATTACAAAATTCATACAGGAGAATCGCATAAGATTCTTACACACTTATAAATACTTTAATAAAGTGTTTCTCAAACTTTCAATACTGGCGCCCCCCTTTTCAATGACAATTTTTATCGCGCCACCCTTATACATTAAGGTATCCGACTACTTGCGACAACTTTTTTTTTTTTTTGAAAAAAAAAAAAGGAAATATGGAGATCTTTTTGTGATTTTTATATTTATATAGTATATTTTAAGGAAAAAAATTCTAAAATTGGTAAAAAGAAAAAAAAATTATTATTATTAAAATGGGAAAAAAAAACTAGTAAAAATGTACGAAACATTACATAAACGGGGCCCGCTCTCTACAAAGATTTTATGAACAAATTCTCAATTTTTCAATTTTGATGTGTTACTTTGTTATTCCTGTTTGAAGTGATCTTCACGATAAGAAATATTTTAATTTTTACAAAAACTAGAGCACATTATCTAAGTCATTATACGAAATTGCTTAAAAAAAACATTGACTATATTCACATAAAGAGCTGCAAATTTTGAAATAAAACAGTTATTGATAAATCTGAAGATCAAAACACTTCTACTGTTATGCAGAACATAAGCAAAAAATTTCAGCTAATTATTTTCAAAACTTTTTGAGCAATCGCGGTCCCCGTTTGAGTTTTTCGAAAAAAACACGTTTCGCGTAAAACGCATTTCAAAGTTTGACATCTTGTGTAAAGTTATGGCATTTGCTTTTACTAAAACGCTTGTAGTTTTTGTTCTAGTGGAGGGAAAATAAAGTACTTTTGGTATTGTTATTAAGTTAATAAAATGGTCTATAAAATAAAATCATAAAAAATTTTACCCATTTTTGACAAAAATCATGGTTTTAGGGTAGTCGGATACCTTAATAATGCACTAAATGCAATAATAATGCACTTTGACACTAAAGCTACAATACGAGATCTTAATTATAAACCATACAAATTAGTAATATAAGTGTTAAATTTTGAATACTACCTTTAAGCAAAAAAATTAATTAAGTAAGTAATAGGACAATTATTATGTTATTTTTCCTTTCTCTAATTTTTAAATTGAACATATTGCAAAATGCGGTGACTGCTTAGAAGACAAATATGGATATCTGCTAAATATCGAAAAAAAACTCAGAGGGTCAATTTGTAATCATAAACATTCCTTGAATAACAACTTTCAACAACAATCATAAACAACTTTTGATGATTTAATATCGCCTATAACTTTTATCAGAGTAAAAGTGCATTTTTTATTATGTCTGAAAGTATTTTTTGTTTTAATTCATTCCATAAGTTAATTATTTTTTAAATCTTTTATTTTCGATATGTTCGCGCCCCCCAGGGGGCGCGCCCCACAGTTTGAGAAACACTGCTTTAATGTCTTTCAAAATAATGTGTTTAAGGTATTCGACTACGTTCGGAACCGTGATTTTAGAAAAACGCATAAATAGGTAATTTTCATGATATTTAGTGTCACTTAGATTAGAATACATGTATAAAATGGTTTTAAGGCCAGTATGACAAAACAATTATTTAAATACAATATTTTGGCAAAAAATGAACTTAGAATAATATTTTTTCTCTCTCAAAATGCTCACCTTTTATAAAAAAATGCTTCTATAATAATAATATTTTGTTTATAATATGTAAAGACTTCTCCAGAGAGTTTGAACTAGGAATTTTGAAAAATTCTCATTATTTTCAGAGGCACTACCAACTGAAATAATTATCGGCATTTTCTTAAATTTTCCCCCTCTGTTGTAGTAAAATGTGGATAAATCTACTTTTAATTTGTGTATTTGAAAAATTGTAGTTCAGCCTATGTACGGAGATTTGAGCTATATACAGGCAAAATAGTATTATAATAGAAGCATTTTTCATAAAAGGAGAATGTTTTGAAAATTGCCCATTCTATGTCCATTTTTTTCAAAATATTGTACTTAAATTTTTTTAAAATTGTAATAATATTCTTAAAACAATTTTATATACGTTTTGTGAGTATATTTTATATAAGTGACACTAAATATCATAAATATTATCCATTTATTCGCTTTTCCAAAATCATGGTTTCGAAAGTAGTCGGATACCTTAAAATGAGAAATCTTTCTACGATGTACGATCGAAAAATTTAGGAATAGCGGCAATTGATGACGACGAAAACCCGTACCTGCAGTTAAACCACTTGAAAGGATTTCTATCGACCTTCCTCTACCTACCCAGGTTGGTTTAGTCCACTTTATGTGACAAAAGCGCACACGTTGCTGTAATCTTCCAAAGTTAGTTAGCTTTTCTCGGTGATATAAGAAAGATTGATTTCCTTGAACAACGTTGAATCATTATAGTCTATCAATGCTTAGGTAAAGCTACAATGGAGGCTTTGAAAAATGCTAATAATGTTGTGTGGGGAATCTACAATTGTGGTATCCAAGTCTTACGAGGGACATCAACGTTTCCAAGAGGGCCGAGAACGCGTTGGTCGATCTTCAACTTCATGGAACTCGTAAATGTTGGGTGGTTACCTGAATGTGTTCGAAAAGATCGTCGCCAAACACTTGCAAAAATTGCTGAGGCTACGCACTTCTCAAAGTCAAGCTGCCAACTCATTCTAACGAAGATCTCAACATGCGCCAAGTGTCCCAACCCATTGTTGACAATTGATAAATAGGAGGAACGAATGACAAGATCGGGGGATGTAATGGGCAAGCTGACAAGGCCCCCCAGGTTTTTTTAACCACATCATTACAGTCGACGAAACGTAGTGTCATTGTTTGATATCTAATCGAAGCGCGCGTCTTCTTTTTGGCTCATCAAGATCAAAAAATTTCCGGCAGGATCGGAGTAAAGGGAAAGTAATGATGAAGTTATTTTTTTATTCCTAACGGATTTTAAATTCAGAATTTATTCCCGAAGGCCGAAGAGTTAACAACGAGTATTATTTATGCGTTTTACGTCATCTAAAAGAATCTATTCGACGTAAAATGACTCAGTTCTAACAGAGTGGTGACTGATATATTCTACACCACAACACATCAGCACATGGGTTTCAATTGCTCAAAAAGTTCCTCGCCAAAACTCGCACTAGCGGGCTTCCACACCACCTTCTATTCCCCTGAATTAGCACCGCGGGACTTTTACTTGTTCCCATCATTATGCGGCTCTTATACCGGGGCAATAGGTAATGATTTTGTGCGACTGGATGATAATGCTATACCATACCATACAGGGATCACGTCATAAATACTTATCTTTAACAGGCAACAATTCAGCGCATGTAGTGGTCATCTTGATCTTCAGACTTTATCTCTATCAATCATGTTCGGGATATTCTAGGAGAACTTGTAGCTTCCCTCAACCTCTCTCCTTGGACCCTAGACATGATTTCAATTGCCTTGGAAGAGTAATGGCGTTCACTTCCTACGGATTAAATAGATCCTATAATTAAGAGCATCACACATCACTCAATATGTTGTATAGCTTCTCGAAGGGATCATACCCCATATTAAAGGAATTTTCCTATATCAAAATGACGCATTCCATTTCTTCATTGTATATATATATATATATATATATATATATATATATGTCAATTTTTATCAGTACATAATTAGCTGTGATTTCTTTTTATGCTCTTTTATACATTCCTATGTATTGTATAATGTGTTAAGTTTCTCTAAACTACACATATAACCTTTTTAGATCTTCATTTTTGGGATTTTTCCTTAATTTAAAATAACCAATGTAATTTGAAATTTGGCAAAATATAGCATGCATTTCTTTTTAACCAAAAATACATTAAACGTTGTTTAAATTTCTAAAATAGTATCATATTTATGAATCATCTCCAAATATAATTTTCAATGGACATTGCTATTATCATTTCAACGGATGAAGCATAATAATGTATTGCCATTTACTTGAAAGAAATAGGTCACCGTATGCTTCTTTAATACGCTTTAAATTACAAATTTTGACGTACTGTGAACGTATTTTTGTAACAGAAACATAAACTGATGTATGAAATTACCATTTATGGGGAAAAAGAATGGATTACAATTCCAGAGTAATTTCATTGTTTTTAAATAGAATGAACTGCACGAAATGAGGAAGGCAATAAAGATACTATCTTACATTAGCTTTGAAGCAAATTAAGCACAGAATACCATAGAATGATAACGCAGCCTAGATAGTGTCTTGTAGGAAATCTCACAAAATAGTATACATGTCATTCAACATTCTTCAAAAATTTTATCGTCAGTTACCAATGTATTCTTTTAAAAATATAGAAGGGGTTTAGCTGGTAAATAAAGTTGTTGGACATCTTAAACTCAGGGCAAAATATTTAATACGATCCCAAGAATTTACTATTATTATAAGGAACTCAATGCACTGCTCAATAAATGGAAAATAAACAATTATATTATATGAAAATATCCACACCCTAACTGTATAATAGCTCTATTTTAATACGTACTACATTATTGCCGGTCTATACATAAACTAAAATATAATTAGACGTTTCCTTAACACTAAGACGATTATTTTAATGATAGATTAATTACATGTCCAGTGTCTGAAATAACTATTTGCGTAATCCTATTCATTCCTAAGACTCAATAATTATTTACATACTAACTTAAAAGTTTCTGCTAATAAACTTGCACCGTTGCAATTAATTAAGACTAACTTTCTCATACAACCGTGCTAATTTGGACACTAAGCTAGTCCAAACATTTAAGAAAGACCCATGGGTACTTGTTTAGGGTGTTAAACAAGAGAATTAATCTTCTTGGGCAAGAAAATTAAGCTTACTTCAAGAGAAAATACAATCTATTTGCTACCGCAGAAAATTCCCTTTAGGTCAAACATTTGAGAAAGGTTTGTTACATATATTGCACATATATACGCACGCACACATACTTAGATATATACCTCTCTCTCTATATATATATGTTTTATGATATATAATTTTTAATCTAAATTTAATCAAAAAATATAAGCAAACTAAACAAATTATAACAAATCGTAATATGAATTTAATAGCATATATTCTAAGAGAATGTTCATTTTGAACTAAAGAAAATAATTTTATTATGTTAAAATTAATCAGGGTGTAATGAATGCATTAAAATCTTTGAGAATGTAATTCGTTACTAAAAAATAATGTAAGTTAGTGATGCATATATCTCGAATATTGACGAAATTCATTTAATAAACAAATCATCATAACTTTCTCTTGTATTTAATTCAAGTATTTTTAAAAAATAGCTTCTCTTAAATAAGATCATAATTTATTATATATTTGCTTAAGAAATGTTTTGATATTTAAAAAAGTACTAAACCGCAGTAAAAACTGATTTTACGCAGTAAGGAACTAAAAACATTTTTGTGACACAAATCTTTTAATTTAGTATGAAAAAAATAATTAAATTAGGATGAAAAACAATTAAATTAATATTTAATAAGGAAACTTCTTTGAAACGGAAATTGAAATTTGCTGTAATCAAAAATTATTTAATGTTTTGCTGAAACATTTTAAAAATACACAATTTCGCATTTGCATTCTTTTTTGCATACTTTATATGGATAATCTTTAACAATTCTTCTTTTAACAATTATTTAATTTTTCCCATTTAATTCTGCAATAAATTTTAAAAAAATTTCTGAGCAAAAGAATTGGCTTCCATGGTTCATTTTTTGATTCAAAGAAAAGATTCATAGATGTTCTTTTTTGTTTCATGTTTGCTAAGCGCAGCATTACTACCGCAGTATAATAAAATAACAAATTATTTAAATAAAAATTACAAGAATTAAGTAAAAGATTTAGTTATTCAAATACAAACAAGGAATCTATATTCGGGAAAACTAGAAATATTGAAGCTAAATATATTTTTTATTGTATGATTAATGTTTTTTTTCAAATATTGCATCATAGCATATTGCATTCTAATTAGATGTAGAGTTTTCCTTAAAACAGAAAAAAAAAACTATAAACATTGAAGCACGGTACATATGTATTGATATAAGCCCTGCATACTTTAATATGTAAGGGCGTGTTAAGCTTTAAAAAGATTCATTTTTTAGAGAAATAAAAAAAAATTATAGATGAAAACTCACAAAGACAGAATAAAATATAAATCTATGAACTTAAGTTTATTTACTAAGGTTCAGATTATGAAGACTGTTTCCATAACCCTAATGTAGCTTCAAGTAGTGACGCCATCATCATCAACTCATTTAAGGATAATGTTTATGGTAATAATTGTAGAATGTAGTATATGTCCTGGAAGGTAAGCATCATTGATTAATTTTCAAAACAAACTGATCATGAAAGGGAAAATGCATTTTATCGGCATTTCTTCTAATTTTGTAGCAATTTTGGACTCAACTAAAAACAGGATTTTTATTTGTTCTAAGATTTTAAAATGAGACTTTAGGGAAACCATTCAGTTTCTTCTTTCTAACATATTGACTTATTTAATGTGTGTGATCCGTTCTTCTTTTCTTGTATATATGACATAAACATCAAACTTTGCATTAACGGGAAATAAAAATTAGTTATAAAAATAAACAATATTAACTAGATGATAAGTTACTTGGAGATATTTCAATACGTAATTATAAAAAGCAATATTCCAAGCCATAGTTATTTTCATTAAATTCGTAGTTGCTTGCAAAAATATGTATTAACTCTCAATGAATGTATCTCTTGTATAATTTGAGAATGTTATCAGCTATCATCTACAAATTTTGCATTGATCACAATTTTTTGCGATATTCTCTTTTTTCTTAGTAGTACTTCGTTTTCCCATTAAAATGATAGAAGAAATTCCATTTTTTGTACACTTGTATTTTAGATTTCATACGATTCGAGAGAGGCTTAGTGACGAAGAAATTTCTTGTTATTTTATATATGTAAATTCATTAATAGTCACTGATATGAAATGTATTACTTAAGGGGACACATTACCCTAAAAAACGATTTTAACGAATTTTTTTTTATTGCCTTATTTTAGTTGTGTGACTTTTTTAAATATGTTTATAAAATTTGGTAGCTGTAGCTGCATTATTTTGCGAGTTATTTAAATTTTTTTGACAGTATGTTGAAGCGAAACCGAAAATAAAAGACATGCCTTCTGCTTCTTATGCAGACGCTATCATCCTAGCCTAAACAATTTCGATTTATTTACTTTTACACGCGATTCTAAAGCTTTATACCTTAATTAGAAGAGAAGTGAATTAATTCGTTTGTTTTTATGCAAGAGAGAAATGTTATTCCATTTTTCTTTGCATCCTTTTTTTCTTATTCTAAAACCATTAGTATCAAAACTAAAGGCTTTTTCTCTCAAAGCCAATTATATAATCAATTTATTTCTTTATAATTTTAAATATTCGTTTGAATATCTTTTTTATTAATAAGTACACTTTAATTCATCATGCCTAGAAAAAGCGATCGAGTCTTGTTAGTAAACAAAAAGCTAACAAGAGATGGTGCAGTGAACACTACAGTCATGAAACTGATGTTTTCAGAAAAGATGAAACTTCTATTTCCTCAGCATTACCAGAAAGAAATATGAGATGCCAAACTTTAGAAGACAGCTGCTTGAATGATTTAAATTGTTGTGAAAATTCTGAAGCTCCTCATTATGTGATAATGGATGTACAGTTTTTAAAAGGACTTTTAAAAACTTATTGTGTGATGTTTGCAAATCGCATTCACTAAAAATTGACATTGGTGGAACGCCTGGGGGATTTTTCAGAAAAATCTCTGTATTTTGCACTTCTTGTGATATAATTAAATCAAGTAACTTTACTTCCAGACGACTTTCTGACAGTGAAGGTACTGAAAACCAATCATTCGACATAAACATGTGCATGGGCAATCATTTTTAAGTTTTGGGAAAGGCTATTTAGCTATGGAAAAATTTTGTATGTTAATGAATATGGATTTACCCTCAAGCAGAACATTCAATATATATAAAAAAGTTATGTTAAATCTTTGGTTAGATCTACAGTAAAAAGCTTGAATGATGTTCGAAGTCAGGTGAAAAGTGCTTATCAAAGTAATAGTGCCATTACTGATATAGATGTTACTTTTGATGTTACTTGGTTGACTCGGGGACATTCATCTCAAAGAAGTGTAGGTTGCGGGATTGACCTTCTTACTGGATTTGTCATGGATTTTGAAATTATGTCGAAACGATGCATTGAATGTGAACACGCAAAATCTGGTTTGGGAGAAAATTCAGCAGAATTTTATGTGTGGTATGAAGGACATATATCTTCATGTGCTATCAATCACGTAGGATCATCTTGTGCCATGAAACAAGAGGCTGCTCTTAAATTATGGCAAAGATCTGAAGATAGTGGTTTTCGATACACGACACTATTGTCAGATGGTGATGCAAAAACATAACAATATTTAAATACTAAGGAAGTTTATGGCCCTGAGATAAAAATAAAGAAAGGAGAGTGCATAAACCATATTAGCAAGAGGCTAGTACATCTTTACGAAAAGCTGTTAAAGAATGGCGGGCAAGAGGTGTTTCCTTGGGAGGGAAATCCCGTGGTAGTTTAAAGGCAGAGACAATTAAAAAATTGTCACGTTACTATCAAAATGTGATTCGCTCGAACAAAGGTGACGTAGAAGCAATGAAAACTGCAATTTATGAAACATTGTTTCATAGTATATCAACGGACCAAAACCTCAACATTTTAAATGTCCGCCTGGAAAAGATTCTTGGTGCTTTTTCCAGGCTGCTCTTGCTCGTGGTGAAGTACCGGGTCCTCACGTGAAGCATGTGAAGACACCCTTGAAGGAAAATCATTTAGCCAAAATTATGCCAATATATCAAAGATTAGCTTTGAATGAACTCCTTCAAAGATGCATAAGATGTGTGACACAAAAATGCAAGCGAGAGCCTTCACAGCATCATATGGGGTAAATGTTCAAAAGAAACGTCAGCGACACTGCGTCGAGTAACTATTGCTGTTTGTGATGCAGTTTGTGAATTCAATTTTGGTACAAAAAAATCATTAGAAAATTTGCAAAAGGAAAATGGGCTTGCTTCAAATAAACAGTCAAAAATGTTGGCTGTTTGGCGAGACTACCGTAGAGTTTATCAGAGGAAAAGAAAAAATTTGCAGTGTACGCAATTGCTCGAAAAAAATTGCGTTAGCAAAAGCAGCGAAATGCTTCAATCATTAAAAAAGAAGGAATCACATATGAACGGGGTGGTTTTTAATAATATTTATTTACAATTATCATATGAACATAAAATGAATGTTTTATAATTTCAAAACAATTGATTAGTGCATTTGATATATATTGTAATATTTTAACACATTTAATTTTAATATATTTATTTTATAATATGCAATAACTTAGAATATATTACTGTCTTAAACTATTGACTATGACCTAAATTGCAATATATGTAAGAATGAAGGCCAAGGTTTAGTTCTTTCATTTATTTCATTGACTTTCAAAAAGTTTAAACGTTTTTCACGACTTTATATTTTTCATCGTAATCATATATATAAATGCTAAGGCTTTTTTTTTGTATTCATTATAAATCTTTGAAACTTTTCCTGGTTGTTTTGCATAAAATGTGTGATAATTCTGTGCATAGCTTAAGGATTTATAGGAAAAGCTATTTTTTAAAAGATCCATAAAGTTAGATATATGTTTTTTTACTGGTTTGTATCACTTCATTCCATTTAATCTTAATTTATTTTCTTTTAATATGTGCTAATTCAGCATGAATTTTGTATTAAAAATGCTTAGTACAACTTGAATTTTAATATATATTAGAATGGATACTATATTTTAGCTCTTTCAATTATTTTTTTTATTTCAAAAACTTTAAACTGCTTTTTCTCAGCTTCTTATTTTTCATGATGATCATGTGTTTGAAATGCTAAGGCTTTTTTTTATATTCACTATAAAATTTTGAAACTTTTTCTGGTTGTTTTAAATAATATATTTGATAATTCTGCGCATGGAATAAGTATTTAGAGGAACAGTTACATTTTAGAAATCTATAAAGTTAGATATAGCTGTTTTTTTTACTGTTTTTTATAGTGTCTAAGAGAAAAAAAATTCTAAAAATAAAAGTATCACTTATAATACTAATCCCATGCACAGAATTCTGGGAAATACTTCCAGGAATATCAGGGAAAAAATGGATCAAAAATACTCAAATTTGTTAAAGTAGTAGGAATTTTAATAACTTTAAATAATTTTAAAAATTTAAAAATTTAAAATTATTGTTTGTTAAAAAATAGTATTTTGCTTATGAAATGTTTATTACAGATGTGTTCGAATACAGTGCATGTAATTTTATTCTTATAACTATCTAAGTAAAAAAAATTGTGTACAGGGTACCGTGTCCCCTTAATTTCTTACAAAACTACTTTTTTTAAATCTGCACATTTAGAAATCAGTGTTTAACTAAGATTTTTTTCAAGGATTGCAGAAAATTGTACACAGATTTGAAAAAAAAAATATCTATACAAATTTCTCAAAAAATGAAGAGAAACACTAACATAAAATAAATAATAATTCAAGTCATTGATATTGCGAATGGTTTGTACAATCATGGCAAATTTTTGTCTTGGAATTTTCTTGGTACTCATATAAAGTATTTCTTCATTTTTCGTTAAATTCTATGATCTATACTTTATCAGATTCCATCTAGTGCTTGAAGGGAAAAGATGATATTCATCATTTTGGAAAAATCATTCGTTTTACCTGATGATTTTTCGTTTCTTAGCAACGCTTTCTAGCCATTGAAAAGATTTTATTATGGACTTTGATTCATTTATCATCATCATTTTTCCATTAGGTTCACACACACGTAATCTAGAGAAGTCTTGGGAATTAACTCATCTCCCATCTAACAGAAGAAGTATTCCAGTTATAAGGAAAGGGAATTTTAGAGGTTACAAAAAAACACATAATTCCATTACATATTATTTTAATATGTGCTTTGAATGCTAAATGGAGTATGTGTATTTAATAAAACATATATCTCAATATTACAATATAATCGTAAACTATGTATGAAAGAAGAAATTAGGGTTTTATATCAATTAAAATTTAAACATAAGTATTGCTTTGTTCATCACATATTCAGCTAAATATAAAATTATTATGTAACAACATTTATTATGGTAGGTCTGGTTAACATATAAGGAATCTTAAAAAAATAAATAATATAATGGAATAAGATATTTGTGTTGGAAATGATACATAAATACATTTTTATGTTGAATATTAAAATTACGTTTTATTAGTAGAGAAAGCATAAACATTTTCCAAAACTCATTGACTACAAAGGACAAAAATGTTTATAGTACATACTTAACTATCTCAATAACATTAGTGAGTTTTTTGATGAATTTGCTAAGTGAAAAGTATTTCCTTATGAAATCTATGATAGTCCAACTACAGTTGAAGTAAAACTGGAAAAAATGAAATCTATCTTTAAACCGAACTAATTAATACGCTAATTTTTGCAACTATTTTTAAGCAGTGATGCTCTAAAATATAAATAATTCATAAATATATTTTAAAAAATGTATTTTAGATTATGTACAACTCTCTACAATAGTTTCAAGAAGAAATTATTAATTCTTCAATTTCTCAAAAACGATTGTGAGTATTGCTTATATGTCGACATTGCGTTAATATACACTCAGCAACATTGAAAATAGCGACCCAAGAAGAAAGCATCGAAATGCAATGAAATTTAATACACATAATGACACAGATGAAATATTCACTTGAAACAAAAACATAACAATTAAACGAATACAGAGTGTGCAACGACACAAATACTGGGCAACTTCAATAGCTAGTTGGACCACCTCCAGCTGCAATACATGGCCGCCACACGGTCCGGCATTCAGTTGATTAGACACCTTATGTTGTCCTCAGGCAGATGGGCCCACAAATCTTGAACAGCCAACTCTAAATCATGTACAGAGTGACACGATGGCATCTGCCATTTTAGCTGATCCCACACGTGTTCTACAGGAGACAAATCGGGAGAGTGGGCCGGCCATGGAAGAGTCTGAAAATGACGTAGGAAATCTTGAGCAACTCTTGCTGTATGCGGACGAGCATTATCTTGCTGGAAAATTGCCCCTGGGAGACCATTTAGGAAAGGTCCTACATGGGATCGAAGAATATCATCAACGTAACGTTGCCCCGTTAAGTTTCCACGCATCACAATTAAACTGGACCGGCTATCATAGGCTATGGCCCACCAGACCATTACACCAGCTGTGTGGGCAGTGTGACGTAGAACAGTGTGGGGGAATTGTACCGCTCACCAGGGTGCCTTCACACCCGTACACGATTATCATCTGTCCCCAAAACAAACCGGGATTCATCACTAAACGCAACCTATTGCCAATCTGTGACATTCTACATTGATCTGGCTTGGCACCACTGTAGACGCAGTTGCCGATGTTTCGGTAATAAAGAGAGTGCACGAAAAGGGCGCTTGGGTTTAAGATTTGCTTCTGCAAGGTGTCTGGAAATTGTTTGTGGAACAATTGCTACGCCTACGTCTGCTCGTATCGTTAAACGAGTCACTGTGGGGTCCACAAGTACTTGCCGAACGATCCTTCGATCCTCTCTCCTCGTGGTTTTCCTGTTCGCCCCAGACTCGGTTTTCCGCGCGTGGGTACCTTCTCGTGTCCACTGCTCCCAACAATTTCTAACGGCACACTCCAAACGATCCACTTGGCCAGCAACATGGCGCATCGACCAGCCTGTAGTTTTTATCCCGATGATCAGGCCTCTCTCAAACTGGCTTAACTGTGAGAAATATCTTCTAGCACGTTTACGCGGCATGTTTCGCTTACCAAAGTCTTCCTACAATCGGCGGGGAATCGTCACGTTTATGAATCCTTGAATTTGCGCTGGCTTATATAGCACCTTCTTCCTTATTGTAGCGTCACCTCTGGTTGTATAAGCATGCGTATTGGCACAAAACTTGGATCATTTGCATATCACATTACGCTGTACTTATTTGCAAAGTTTCGTGACTGTACTTAGCTTCCTTCTTGGGTCGCTATTTTCAATGTTCCTGAGTGTACATATGCATACAAGCATGTGACATGCACTTGTGTGCGTGCGTGTGTGTGTGCGTGTATGTGTGTGGTTGTGTGTGTGTGAGTGGAGAATAAATTCATCACAATTATATTAATTATTGAAATTCATTGAATATTTGAATTTTTTTTAAATTGTCCATTTTTTAAAAAATAATTATACAATGAATTAAATTTAACAACATTATTCTTATTTATAAGACTAATGTTGTTAAATTTAATTTCAGCCAATTTGTAAAGAGAATTAAGTTGGTATTTATAATTCTCTTTACAAATTGGCTGTATTTATGACCACAAGCATTTGCAGACACGACTAGTCCTCCAACATTGAGAACCATTTCGGTGTTAGAACCATCTAGTAGCGTCTCTTGCTACAAAATTTTGATGTTCTTATCATATGCTAAGTATTGCCGTGATTGACAGTTCCAAATTGATTTTGATGAGAAGTCTTTTACATAGCACATAATCATACAATATGCGTGTCTACGATTTTCGCATTCGGAAAATCAGTCGACTCCAGCCGGGATCAAACCCGCAATCTTAGACTTTAATGGCAGGCCCGCTATCTCTAAGCCACTGAGCCAATGTTTTAATTTTGATTTAAATTTCATATAAAAATTTATTACTGTAAGCCATAAGTGATAAAAGTAATTTAAAATGTTTAATGTTTGCTTTAAATTCTAATTGTGTAGAAATGTGCTTAATCTAATCATTTCCTAGTTTTGCAAACATTAATTGCAAGTGAAGTTATTCCGAAGAAGTATTGTAGCTGAAATGGATAATCCATATAATCGGTTTTCCTTATTCTTAAACTATAGGAAATAACAGATAATATATTTCCTTTATATCATTTTAGGATTCGCTTTCAGAAAACTCTGTCCCTATGGTACTATCTACTAGTTTCAGGAAAAGTTTCTCAATTTTGAATCTTACGTTTAACTAAACTTGCCGTATCCTCAATCTGTATGTGCCCAAATAGAAGTTTTGGGATTCGTTTAATAACATGGCATGGCGATATCGGAGGAATATAATAAGACAGCATTTAAAATGAAGGTGAGTACCATAAAGTAGAATGTCCGCATTATTTTAGTATAAAGCCAATAATTCGTATGCTTTTGTTAAATGATGATTCGTCTAGTTCAAAAATAATACAAAGGAAGAAATTGCCATAATTTTCAACTCTTCAAAAATGTTACACCCTGTCATGTTATTTTTCTCAATAAAATAGATTTACAGGATTTCACTGCTAAATCCTGCTTTACATGAATTTTGAAAAAATTGACACAAATAATATATTTAATGAAAATAAATTTTATATGAGTTTTTTTCACTCTTCCTCTAATTAAAAATAAGCTTTCAGTTGAAAATTCATCTCAGGTAATTATTATAACAATACAAATACAACTGAATGATTTTAAAGACATGTTTTACTGACATTCAATATACGAAGATTTTAAAATGTATTAAAGACTTATTTATTATCATTACAAAATTAATTTATTTTTTAAACATTATGTTATCTAAGACAAAAAAGATAGTACGATTTTCTATTACGATAATGCATACGGAATTTAAATCAAAATACAAGTTTTTTACTCATAATATATATAACTCCTAAATTATAATCACTATAACAGCGTTTGTCAAACTGTGGGGCGCGCCCCCTTGAGGGGCGTGATAACTCTACGAGGGGGGCGCGGGCCTATTGAAAAGTCGAAAACAAAAGGTTATTTAAAAATTTTCTGAAAGAAAGCTAACAAAATACTTTCTGATATAATAAAATATAGAACACACATTTACACTGATATAATACATTTTTGAATAAATCAGTACTGATCAATGTATATTTTATTATTAATTTAACAATACTAAGTTAAGAACAAGTTTGATAATTACCAGTAACCCCATGGGCTTGTATTAACACTTATCTTGATAATTTATACGGTTTATAATTAATTTCTCAACTGCTGATTAAAAGTTAAGCGATTTGCTCGCTAATACCACCATTTACCACGTAGAAGATTTTGATGTTTTTGGAGGGAGAGGAGAAAAGAAATAAATAAGCAAATCCTCTGAAATAAGTAAATCCTTCGCAAACACTGTCAGGGTCCTTTTATTGCATTTCAAAGCCTTCGGAATAATTTTATGGATAGCACTGCACAGAAAAATCATACTTCGGAGAGACGGATATATACGTCCAGCAAATTAATGCTTTGGTTGAGCGAGACGTTTATATACGTTGGTGGCACGTAAGAAGTTAAAGTCGTATTGTAGCTTTAGTGTCAAGGTATAGTATTATTGAATTCAATACATTGCTTTTGTATGGAGGGGGGGGCGATGAAAATGATGATTGAATAGTGGGTCGCGTGTATTGAAAGTTTGAGAAGCACTGCACTATAAACTTCAATTAATTTTCCTTCAACAATCTTTCATACATCATAAAATGCATAAAAGGTAAAAATAGTCTCATATAAATTAAGTCAGCTAAATACGGTTAAGATATTTAACTTAGGAGAAAAAAGGGGAAAAAAATCACACAATCAGCGCTTCTCAAACTTTCAATATACGTGACCCACTATTCAATCATCTTTTTCATCTCGCCCCCCTCCATACAATAGCAATGTATTGAATTCAATAACACTATACTTTGACACTAAAACTACAATTTCATTTTAATCTCTTATGTGCCACCGACGTATATAAACGTTTCGCTCAGCCAAATCACTGATTTTCTGGACGTATATAAACGTCTTTCCGAAGTACGATCTTTTATTAGCAGAGTTATCCAGAAAACTATTCCAAGGGCCTTGGAATGCAATAAAAGGACCTCGACAGTGTTTGCGTAGGATTTATTTATTTCACAGGATTTGCTTATTTATTCCTCCCCCATAACAAAAACATCAAAATACGCGAATCTACGTGGTAAACGGCGGCATTGGGTAGTGAATCACGTAACGTTTATTCAGCAGTTAAGGAATTAGTTATAAACTGTATGAATTATCAAGATAAGTGTTAATACAAGCCCATGGAGTCAATGAAAATGATCAAACTTGTTTTTAATTTAGTATTGTTAAATTAACAATAAAATATACATGGTATAGTACTAATACACATTTATAACTGTATTATATTAGTGTAAATGTGTATTCTATATTTTATTACTTCAGAAAGTATTTTGTTTGTTTACATTCAATAAATTAATAATTTTTAAAATAACCTTTTGTTTTCGACTTTCAATTTGTTCGCGCCCCCTTGCCGAGTTATCACGCCCCTCCTTAAGGAGGGTGCGCCCCACAGTTTGATAAACGCTGCACTAAATGTTTCAAAATTTCAAGCGAGGGAGAAGATTTAAATTTCTACATTCATATTTTACGGAATGGTGAGTCAGGACTCGTCGCTTATAGCAATGAAATATGAAAAGAACCTTAACCACCAGGTTACTGAAAAAATTATAACACTCTTGGTTTTAAGACAGCAATTGAAATATACGTTATAAATAATCCATTAGTGTGACGAGACTAGTCCGCTAACTATCGTTATGTTCACAACGTTGTGGCATAGTTTCATCTAACACTGCCACTAATACTTATCATTGATAAGCCGTAATCTATATATAAGGTTGGGGAAAAAAGTCCATTCTTTTCGCATGAAATTCAAGATTTTATTTATGGTTTGTCCAATTTGTATTAAATATGCATCGTTCTGTTGTATAATTTGTTGCCATTTTAAATGTAGCTTCATAATGCCTCTCTCATAGAAGTCTTGGTCCTTATTGACGAAACCCTCTAGTAATCGATTTTCACAATCTTCTCTTGTTCCCAATTTCTTATCACTCAGGAAGTGATGCAATGCGAGAAAAAGGTAGTAATCGCTTGGTGCCATGTCCGGACTACATGATGAAAGCATTTAAACTTCCCAAGCAAGCTCCCAGAGTTTCTGTTGAGTCACTACAGACGTGTATGGCTTGGCGTTGTCTTAATGGAACACAACACTTCTGTTGGCTAATTCTGGTCGTTTCTGGTCATTCGCTAGATTCAAATGGTCCAGTTATTGAGACAGTAAAAATCTGAATCTAGTGGTTGGCCATACGGAAGCCACTCATAAAATGTTATTCCTTTCCAGTACCCCGAATACACAGTAAAACCTTCATGGCCGTTAGTCCTGGTATGGCCACCGTTTTAGCTGCTTCAGCGCGCTTTGACCGCGATCGTGTTCGCACAATATTATCGTATGTGACCCATTTCTAATCACCAGTCACCATACTGTAAAGAATTGGGTCGATTTCATTCCATTTGGCCAAAGCTTCGCAGATGGTAATTCGATCCATCACGTTTTTTTGGTGTTAATTGGTGTGGCATCCAAACATTGAGCTTCTTTATGAATCCATCTTTTTGCAAATGGTTTAAAACAGTTTTATGGTCAATCTTTAGCTCCTGGGAGATGCTATGACTACTAACATTCCGGTCAATTTCGATTACTTTACTTTTATCGATATTTTCGATTTATTTGGTATTTGGTACAACACGATATATTTGGTATTTTTGTGATTGTAAAGTGAAGTCTAATATCAGAGTGTCATTGCAATAAATAACATTTAATTTATTTATTCCACATCGTAATCGAAATATTCTCGAGATACATTTAAAAATAATAAGATAAAATATTAATCGAAGTACATATTACACCGTATAATGCTCATTTTTAACAATTTAACTATTGGCCGTATTTATAAAACAATTTCCTTTAAGAATAACCCGTAGAATAACCATTTTTACGAGTACTCTGAGAATACTCAGCAGTAATATTCTCTTAAATTCCCTCTTCCAGTATATATGGCCACGTGGGTTCTATAATGAGTATTTTAACGTAAAAGGCGGATAGTTTTATAGCGGAAATTGTATTTTCTGCTGACATTTTGATCAGATTAAGAAGATTATAATTCCGGAAAAGTAGTTCATGTCAAAAGACAAGAGTCTGTTTTTTGTATATTAATTAAGAATTTAGTAAACGATTAGACTTTTTATTTTAAGTGAATAGGGTACATACATAATTGATTTTAAAATTGAATAACTTTGTGGTACTTATAAATACTGACAATTTAATGAAAGTTAGAGCAAGAGCTTCATTTTTTAACTTTTTTAGCTTATTACTGATTTTTGTTGTGTTGTAGCGTCATTACTATAGCGTAATAGAATAATGCCTTTTTGATATTACTTCTTTGTTTAAGTTATTTATTTTACTTTTTTTTTATTATTTTAAGGTTGTCAAAAAAGAATTTGAACTTTGAACCTTAGCTTTTTTTTCCACACACAATCAAATGAAACATATATTATTTATTCAAAAATTAACAACCTTTTAATTTCTTTATGTGTTACTCATATTTAATAATAAAAGGTCGTTTCAAAGTACCATTATTTTTTTTCTTTTCTTAGAATGTCTGGAATGAAGAAGAACAATATGCGACGTGTTAATATTCCCTCACTCACTGGAATCAAGAAGCCCAGTCTTTAAAAAGCTTTAGATTTATTACAGAACTTACCATCTAAAAGCAGTGATGAACTAACATATGATTTTTCAGAACAAGAAATCTCAGCAAAAAATCTGCTGGAATTTTTTTTCAGATTCTCGAGAAAACGATCAAGAGACTGATCAAGATTCAAGGCGATGTAGTTCATGTTAAGAAAATACAGTGTTTTCTTCCCCTGGATGCAATGCTCTAAAAGACAGAAATCGAAACCTGACTCAATATACACAACGTGTAATGAATTTTAGTGTAGTAATGAAAAGAAAAACTGTTTCTTTAAATATCATCAAGTTAAGTTTGTGTGTAAAACTTGCTTTTATTTTTTTTTAAAAAAATAAATATATTTTGAATTTTTTTAATTTTTAAAAATAAATATTTTGTGATGTAAAATATTAGGGCTCTTTTGTTATTTAGCATTTGTAAGGTTTAAAAATATGTTTAAAAGTCATTCAATATTTTTGTATTATGAGAATATTTTAGACCTTCGTGTATTGATGATACTTTTAAGTACCAACTTTATTAATTAGCTTTAATGGATTAAATTTTCCAAATTTCTGTATTTTATTTATGTATATGCCTTACTTTTCAATGTAGTGATTTAAAAAAAAATGCGTGTATCAGTGTGAACACGCGTTAGAAGTTAACTTCTTTGGCTTACATGTATTAAATTGTATAATAAAGTTTTATTATAAAGTATTTTATGTATAATTAGCAAATGTATTATTATCATTATTATTTCAAACTGTATTTAAAAAAATAATTATGATGGAAAAGGTATAATTATAGACAAAATTTTCATTTTCAAAATCATCACATTCAATACAGTCAGGTCTCTTTTTATGCGGATTGTTTTTATGCGATTTTGAAGTTGTGCGGTTTGTATTTCAAACATTTGCGGTTTGTATTCCAAACATTTCTAGATTTATTATTATTATTATTATTTTTTATACTGAGACGGCTAACCGGGTTCTTAAAAGAAATGCACTTCGTAATATTACGATAACAGGGGAGAGTGTGACAGCAGATGAAGGAGCAGCAAAAATATTTCCAGAGGAGCAAGCGAAAATTATTGAAGATGGGGACTATTCTGCCGATCAAGTATATAACACTGATGAAACAGGACTTTATTGGAAAAAATTGACTAACCGTACTTAATCGCAAAGAATGAAAAAACTGCAAGTGGACATAAAGCAAGTAAAGATCGAGTCACCTTATTACTTTGTAGCATTTCATCAGGAGATCGGATGTTGAAATCTCTCTTTATAAATAAATATCTTTGACCACGCGCCCTTAAAGGTAAAGATTTAAAACAACTGCCCATGCATTGGATGGCTAACCCGAAAGCCTGGATGACAACAGCTATTTTTACAGAACGGTTCAATAATTGTTTCGTACCAGAAGTGGAAGCCTATATGAAGGAAAAATCACTCGATTTTAAAGTTTTATTAATTGTTGACAATGCAGCAAGTCATCCACAATTAGAACATCCAAATGTTCAACTAGTATTTCTTCCGTCCAATAAAACAAGCCTTATTCAGCCATTAGATCAATGCATAATTGTAACTTTTAAAAAAATATTATATTAAGACAACGTACAAAAACTAGAAAATGAGTCCTTAACAGTAAAATATGTGTGGAAACAATTTTCTATTTTTGATTGTTTAATTCATGTTGCATCTGCTTCCGCTCAAATAAGACCTAGAACTTTAAATGCCTGTTAGAAAAGATTTGGCCAGCATGTGTGACAGACAATACAACCACGCAAACATCGGCACTATCAGATGAAATAATTAATTTGGTACATAAAATTGGAGGAGATGGTTTTAATACCTTCAGCCACGATGATATAAATGAATTGCTTGTGGATGATGCATTAAGTGACAATGATATTATTGATTTAACTTTAGATCTAACTGTAGACGGCGTCGTAGATCTAGAAGGCGATAATGATGAGGAAGAAAAATCAACATCATTTTCTTATTAATGAAACAAATTCTGAATAAGCCCCTAAATTACAACGTGAGCTGCAGAACTGCATGTCTGGATATCGTGAACTATATAAAAAATAATCCCTACTTATCCCTACGTATCCCTACTTATTCCATTCAAGTAATGTCTTTTTAATGCGGTTTTTTTAAATGCGTTTTTCGGTAGAACGTATCTACCGCATAAAACGAGACCTGACTTTAATAAAAAAAATTTATTGTATGTATTTTGAGAAAAGTATCATCATTATAAGTCTGAATCAAAAATTTGCCTCGAAACAAAGTGCAAAATGTTCCACGCGTTGCAATTTTTGTCGAATTATAACAAAACAAACTTTCCAGAAGTACTCATCTAATGTATAGTTATAAATTATTGGATGCATTATAATAACAGTGATAGGGTGAAAGAAGAAATTAGTTTTTTATGTATAGGAAATCATTAAAATTCTTGAAATTTTTATATAAAAATTTGCGTTTACCCATATTTTGAAAATTATCATATAAAACATTACATTGCATGCATATATTTGTAAAGAATTACTTAAAGAAGTTCAATCAGGTGAAAATATGAAATTTAAAAAAAAAATCAAAACGCATGGAAAGTTTTTAATTTTTAAAATTTTTAAAAACTATACTTATTTTTTCTCACCAATTTTTTTATATGATTTTAGTTCTAAGTTACATAGAGCCAGTAAAAATTTTGGACATGTTTGTAAAAATTTTTACTGCCCACTGTAGTCTTAAAATACAAATTAATGAAGCACTAGATAAAACTTTCACAACAATGAAATTAATTACACCAAAGCATATACATGATTTAAAAACTCACTTCTTAAACTGAATTTAGAAATTCCATTCGATTGAAAATTTAGCAAACACAATCTTTTATTGCCAAACTATTGGAAGAAATGTTGTATTGCCACTAAATTTTAAAACAATAGATTGTTTTTATTATTTCCTTAACAGAATGTTAAAACTGTATATCCAACAAACTCTCCTTAAACTAATTTTTGACAGATTTTGATCCATTTAAATGCCTACTTCGGGTAGATTAAAGACTCACTTCCGATTTTTTTTTAATTCATGAAATTGTGTGTGATTATAATTTGACTTCTAGGTAACGTAAAAACAAAACAAAGTATGTATCGCAAAGCTAAAAGAGGAAAGCATTGTTAAAGCTGCTGTTGAATGAGGAGAGGGGGTGGGAGCTAGCTCAGGTCTAATAGACGAAAAACACAAAATAAACTTTAAAAGCCGTAATTTTTAATCTATTTTTTCAATCTTTGAACATATTACGGATAATACTATTTTTCCTTTTGTGAAAAAGTTTCGTTAGATTATTTTTATAAATAATGAAGTTATTAAATATTTAATTAAAATTTGGAGTATTTTTTGAAAAATTGCAAAAAAAAAAAAGATTCCGTCATTTTTTTTATGACTGATTCTAAAAGAGAAAAGCATGAACTTGTTTAGAATAAAATATCAATTCATTAACTCGAAAGGAAACTTAAAGGGAATGATTTAGAAACCAATTTTATAAAAGCATATCAAGTTTGACCCATTTTTAAAAAAATCGTAAGAAATAGAAAATATCATTATTTTTTAAAAAAAGTATACCATATCGTGGCGAAAAAAAATGATCTTTCTGATTCTGTAATTATTTTTTTGTCTGAGATAGACAATATGAGTTAGAATGGCGTTTTTTAAAACGGGGGGAAAATTCGGAACTTCATTCATTCCTACCTTACGTTTATCGCTAACCGTAACTGGTAACGCGTAACGGAAGTTTCTCCCTACCGTGCCATAAGAAGTTAACTTCAAAAATATTGCTTGAAAAAAAATTGCTGTGAATTATATTGCGTTAGATAAAGGGTTAACATAAAAAATAAGACTGGTATTTATGAGCACGCATTATACACCGGGTATAAAAGTGAAATAGCTTAAAAAAAAATAAAACACGAGAAATAAAAAGATTACCAATTTCTCTAGAAATATTGAAAAAATGTTTTTTTAATACACATTTCTTATGAACTTAAACGGCTGTAGTATTATATGTGCAATATTTTTTTTTCAAAAGTGAGTAAAAATATCTTGAATAAATTATTTCAAAACATGAGAACACTGAACATGTACATTTTCCGTTTCATGGTAAAAATAGGAGTGTTATGCTGCGCGTAACATTAAAAATTGCAGCTTGAAAGTATAGTAAAAGTTATTACGCCAGATTTTAAAGTAATTATAAATATATTGACTTAAATCTTCCACAGTTATTCAAGATGTCTAACATTTAATGCAGGCAATTACTTTTAAAATATATATCTCAAAAAATATTTGTATTGGCAGTTTGATAACAAAAGAGAAATATTTTACTAAAAGCTTTCCTTATATATAATCTATACTCTTATTTTTCCATCAAAACTTCTAAAATATGTATTCCACTTTTATTCCAAGTGTTAAAGTACACAATCCGTATTGAATTTTCATTACCCTTGATACAGCTAGATACAGAGCTGATAAGAGTAGCATTGACAAAACTCAAATCATTCTACCATTTTCATCCAGAAAACTTCATTCGAGGAGAATAATCCGTAGTTTCCAGAGATTTCACATGAATTGAAATTTATGCTAAATTAAAGCTCAAGTGCTCTTTATCTATGTGTGTATACAGAGTGGGTTACTGAAATGTTCAATCGTTCAACACAATGCTGATAATATTGGAAATAATATTACATGTAGGTTGCAAAGAACAATAAAATCCTCGAGGAAAGAAGGTTTCAAAGATAGTCAAGATTTACTATTGGTACTATATATTTAATATTGCTTTAAAAAAGACATGGCTTTATTGCCGTCCAAATATATGGAGTTCCATTGCCTCTCTTATGAATTATTCTTTTAAGAAAAATCATACAAAACTGTTAAATTTTGAAACGAGGAGGGCGTGTATACTTGAATTTAAGAATAATAAGAATCCAGATTAAAATTCTAAGGAATACTGATAATAGTTGCTTGAGTTGTTATTGTATTTTTCCCAAATAAATGGTACCTACTTTGCATATATGTAGTATTAGCTTTTTTAAAAGAGTAATTTTTAAGTTATCAAATATGTGGTAAAAAGTTTAAATACATTTTACATACTAGAATCAAATATTTAAAACATGAGTCACAAATATAATTATTTTTTAAAAAAAAAGACTGCGGTAATGAGCAAATATTCCACTGTTTTTCCTAAAAAGAAATTACTTATATCATAAAAAATGTTTGATTTATTTTAACTTGTTGATTGGTCTTTAATTTAGATATTTCATCTTGAAGAAAGGAACTAGTTTATATACTGAATACATTAATGATTAATTTCCATTGATTTATTTTTATATCATAGTTCATATGAACTTTAAATTTGCTTTCGCTGTCAATTACTGTGTTTCTGAAGTATTCTAAGAAAAAAATAGTATTTGAACAAGTATACCATTTCTTTGAAACTATAAGTGCTTTTTTTATCCTTTAACTAAGTAGGATTTGTCAAATGACGAATGCAGTACTAATTTCAACTTCAGTGAATAGATGTTTTTGAAAGGATTTTTATACACAGCAGGGTGATCGATGCTTACACATATGAAACTGGAATTTTTTTTTTTTATTCCTGAAGAATTTTAGTAAATAAAATCTAAATTAACAGCAGTCGTAAGGCATGGAGTTTAATATTTAAATTTTATAAAAGAAGAATCTAAAGAATTACAGAAGATTAAGCATAAACAATTCATTATAACAGTTAATTATACAAATTGAAATATCAAGGCTTTAATTTTTGTATTTAAGTTAAAACATTACTTAGAATAGTTTGCATACAAATTCGAACGTGAGTTTAAATTTTACTTGAAAAACGCATATGAGAATATCTACCTTAAAAATATATATGTTTCGTTGCAATTAAGTTTTAAAAAAATCTTTAAATTATTCTTTTTAAAGAATTACTGAGAATTAAATGAAATACTGAGAAATAAAATTAAATTACCATGTAGGAAAGCAAATACAAACAAGACATTTGTTTTAAGTAAACAGCGGGGCATAAATACAAAATGATTAAATTGACAAGCAGTTTGAGATTTATGGAAAGCTAAATTAGTAGAAACTTCTTTGAATTCTGGAAGCTAATATGGCCCTTACCCACTTAGGCAAGGATTTGAACATGGATGAAAGAAACGAGCAACTCATTCCATGCTACTATGTATATACTTCCCTTCATCATTCATACAACGGGAAAGTGTTGGCGGAGCAATATCTCAGCAACCCATGGCCAGATGTTTCCAAAGGGTGACGAATCCGGAGACCAAGCCGGCTAGGGCAATAATAAAATAATCTGCGTATCGAGGAAGTTATGAACATGACCTTCAACATATGGTCTTATATTATCTTGCTGGAAGACAATGTTTGACAGACCTTGAAAAGATAGGGCACAACCACTAAACTTAAAATGTCTGAAGTGTATCGCTCTGCGTTAAAATGACCGTTCATTCGAGCTAGAAACGTTCATAAAGTTTATTCAATGGCTATCCGAACTATCACACCAGGGGCAGGTCCCCTATGCCGATACCGAAGACAGACAAGCGACTAGCTATCTCTTAGAGGCTTCCAGACATGACACGTTATCTTACTACAGCCATCAGAGTACTGTACGTAGGTACGAGACTCGTGCGAACAGACGACATAGTGCCACTCCTGTATTCACCTTTGTCGTTCGATTCAGCAGAGTCGTCATACCTCACTTACTTGATTCGCCATCTCTTACATGCTTGGAAAGTCGAATTAATAGTCACCGTGCTGACAGGTCACACTGCTGCAAACGTAGTCACACCGTTTGAGCGGGTCCCGAGCGTTCTGCAAATATGCCAGTATCCTGACTAATGCACCATAATGATATGTACGGTTTAACACGCCCAACTCCTAACATTTCTATTCTCTAGGTTTTAGCTTAGGATGGTTTGGAGATCCTGTATTCTGTTCAGTATGACACTTGTCGCGAACCCGTATGGTTGAGGGTGTTGTTTGGGACAACAAAACATCAAACATTGTTATAAAATTAATCACTTTTATTTAAGGTATCCGATTTCGTTCGGAGCCGTGATTTAAAAAAAATCGCATAAATGGATATTTTTCATGATATTTAGTGTCACTTAGATTAGAATACATGTAAAAGACTGTTTTAAGGACATTTTGACAAAAAAAATTATTTAAGTACAATATTTTGTCAAAACATTAACTTATAATAACCTATTTTCAAAGTGTTCCCCTTTTGTGAAAAAGGATTCTTTTATAATAATATTTTGTCTGTATATAACTCAGACCTCTGTACATGGGCTCAACTATATGATGTTTGAAAAATTCTCATTATTTTCAGAGTTACAACGCATTGAAATAATTATCGGCGTTTTTTTCTTAAAATTTCTCCCCTCTGTTGTAATAAAACATGGATAAACCCACTTCTAAGTTGCATATTTCAAAAATTCTAGTTGAGCCTCTGTACAGAAGTCTGTGCTATACACAGAAAAAATATTATTGTAATAGAAGCATTTTTCACAAAAGAAGAATATGTTGAAAATTGATCATTCTATGTTTCTTTTTTGTCAAAATATTGTACTTAAATAATTTTTTGTTATAATATTATCCTTAAAACAATTTTATATACATTTTCTAATCTAAGTGACACTAAATACAATCAATATTATCCATTTATACGCCTTTGCAAAATCATGGTTCCGAGCGTTGTCGGATACCTTAAATTTAATAGATTTATGAAGAGGAGTCAAGGGTTATATAAACCTAGGGATTAATTAATTTTGATTAATAACTTAAAATATCTCAAGATAAATAATTAAGATATAATCGTAATTTGGTCCGATAAAAGAGTACTCGTCTGATATCTACTGGATTGATTATAATTCACACTCTAAACTTATTTTGTCTAACACCAAAATTTCTGAAAGGTAAATCTCAAATCTCACTTTAATAATAACGTAATGACTAACTCTAATACACAAATTGCTAGAAATTAACTAGCACTCAAATTAGCATAAAATCAATTTCTCTCAGTGAAAGACTGTTTTTAAAACTTTTGTAGAAGTATTTCACCAAGATGGTTATAGAAAGATCGCGGATAGAACCCGTCAAACCATCAGTAACCCTCTGATTCCATATCCTCATGACAGTGGTTGGATTTCGATCTACACGATTACCGATATCACGGAAAAATAATTCATAATCTTAACGAATTTCTACATTTGCTGAGATGAGCATTTCCTCCTCTTATTTGAGGCACTCCTACGAACAACTATGTACTTTGTAGTCCGACCTACAAAGATCCACTAAATGATTTCCAAATTTTTCCAAATGAAAATTCCACTAAAAACTTGTATTTTATGCAGTGTTTCAGATTTCTTTCCTTCTTTCTGCTTCGCATCAATGCGCAGACACACTAATAATGTGCATATCTCGAATTTTTCTTTTAATGTTATTTTAACACTTGACAGATCATTTTGTCCTAGTGTTGCAATTTTAATGGTCAGAGCAGTGTATATAAATTTTTCTTAAGGAAAATGTATTAATAGTAGTATATATTTGCGATTTAAGTTTAGAAATTTATCTAATTAAAACCAACTGTTTTAATTAAAAATTAAAAAATAAAGATTAAAATTACTCTATGGCTACAACAGTGTTAGATGTAATGTAAATTAATTGCCATAAAAATGTTCTCACCCAAAAAAGTCGTCAAATGAAATGAAATCTACATATGTAAGTACTACCTTGATAAAAGTAAGTGATTATAGAAAATTAAAGTAAAAGGATCATTTTATGCAGAAAAAAGTACAAATGAATGAAAGTTCTAGTACTCTGTTGGACCCGCTCTAGAGCGAATACACGTTTCGATACGAGCGGGCATTGAGACATACAATTGCCGCATGATGTCCTGAGATGTCCCATTTCACAGTTGCTGTAAACGCGCCTCTAGTTCAACCAAACTCATAGGTTGCCAATTTGCCGTCCCAAAAAAATTCAGATATGCTCTATTGGTGACAAATATGGGGAACGAACAGGCCAGGGAAGGCTGGTAAGGTGGTGGAGGTAGTCTTGTGACATCCTTGTCGTGTGTGGCCGAGAATTGTCTTGAAAAATTGCTGCTGGAAGCCCTGCCATGAGTAGCAACACATGTGGCTGAAGGATGTCATAGACGTACCGTTGGGCTGTCAATGTAACATGGTTCAATATTTGGGGTTTCCTTGTATCGTAAGCAATGGTACTCTATACCCTCACACCAGCTGTGGGAGAGGTGTGGTGCTGTACAGAGAAGACAGAATTTAGGCATTCGCCACGGGGAAACTCCAAACATGTACACGATCATCATCACTGCTGAAACTAAATCTAAATTCGTCACTAAAGATGACCTGGTTCCATTTAAAACAGATCGATATCGTCGTGTGCGACATCACCTCAAACGGAGGTGTCGGTGGGTGGTGTTATTGACAGCACACGTAATGAGCGCCGGGATATCAGATGTCCTTCAGGCAGGCACATTGCAATGGTTCGTGAAGTCATAGAGACCCGAAGTGAACGTGCTATTGGTGTCTGGACAGCAACCAACGAGGCAATTAGTTGGCTGTAAGCGTGCGTGTTGTACAATGAGACGGTCTGTTCAACGACTGGTCTGTCAACGACGTCCTGAAAAAGGTCGCCATGTAAATTACGTCTCATCGGTCCACTGGTCACATGAAAACCTCACAGTCTAATAAGAACAGCCTACTTGCCGAGCTGACCTCTCCGCTTCCATCATCCTGATGATTTTCCCTCTCGAACTCTGACAGCAGCTCATATTTCCTTCAATGGTGGTGTGTCGACGTGTCTACAGTAACGTTTTTTTTCAAATAATTAAGTTGACTCAATCAAGCTTTGCTTATATGTTTTATACTCCAAGGAGAGCGAAGTTCAACTCATTCTAGTGGCATTATGCAACGCACACTCTTGCTGCATTTCTAATCAGTGGCATATCTACCCGACATGTACCTATATGCCACCTTTCATTACGATCCCACAATTATTTCTTGGTGAGTAGTTTTTTATGGTAATGAGTAAATATTAATAAAAAATCTTTATTTCTTGTGCGATTTAAGTTTTCATAGTAGATGCTTTAAAAGAGAGGGAGTTTAAGCTTATCATTTTGTCATCCATATGCATGATTTCTCAATTCAATTTTGTTTTAAAAATATTTAGCAAATATAATGGATCTCAAGATATTTTTGTGAACAGTAATTAAACTTTCTGAGTAGAATTTCGAATGTTATTTCTCTTTCTCTCTTACAATTTGTCTCGTTGTCTCTCTATATGCATACATAAAAATTTTCAAACAAAAATATGGCAACATTATAGTAATTTTATTTTATCGTAAAATATTCATTTCTTTTTTCTGATGTATACTTAAAATTTAAATGCATCACTAAGTACTCAGTTTTTGAATTTAAAATGTAAATTGGTACATCGACTTTCCTTTATATTGTAAAAAGTAATGTAAAGAATATATAACATACACAAATAAAAAGATTGATTAGTTAAAAGAAGCTAAACGAAAATAATAAATATTGATATTTATATCAGTGAAATACAATTAGATAAAGGCAGCTCACTTAATTATGTTTATATCCAATAGATATGGAATTAATTTTAGAACTATTCCTGTTTCTATGTGTTCGAAATTTTTAGAATATATTTAAGTTTCCTAAATTTCAATGAATTTTTTTTTCGTTACACATACCGATAATGCATTTTTTTCTTTATTTTTAATCAACATAGTTATTTAGAAACGGAGAGAAATTGCAAATGCAAATGTCCCTTTATATAGCTAAGGCTTTATATGCATTATATTGATTAATTGATGTTTAGGAATAATCAGTGATCTTAATTTGGAACAATTATACTTCTAATTTCTAATAGTACGAGTATCAGTAACGCCATAAACGTTGAGAACCCAATATTGGAGATTCGGTAACGGTGAAACTATTGATTTAAACTATAAGCGCCATTTACTCGCAAATTCACATTTCAATAAAATCTTAGTGATAAATTATCTCTGATAGTTAATTCTTGAACGAGTATAAGAATTTTAAGTAATATTATTACGTTGAGACGAATGTAATCATTACTTCGTCTTTGATAATTATTGTTGTTTAGTGTATATTTTATTGAAACATTTTGGGGTTAAACATCTATATATATAAAACTATATAAATAACTTTATCCTCATTTTTTAAGAATAATTTATTAAGGATTTCTTGAAAACTTTAGGACGCACAAGCTAAAAAGTTCTGTTTTTGAACTATTGCAAGGCATATTTTCATCTTTTCAAAGAACCATTTACAAAATTTATATCGCTTCAGAAATGCTGTATCATCCGAATATATTAATTTAGCATATTTAAATAAATGCTGCGTTTTGAGAATCATGCATACAAATTAATTGTATTTTCCGTTTTATTATCTTTTGTAAAAGCTATAACCTTTATATTTGTGTGTATTATCTCATTCATGTACACCAATATATTTCCCTTAACCCTTTTATAAAACCAAGTTTCACAATTATTTTTCTACAAAACAGGAAAAACATCCTTTGATCTAGGTGTGAAAATCTTGCTAATTAAAAATTAAATTAATTTATAATCAACAATTTAAGTATGGAAAATAAAATAAAAATCTTATTTTAGCTGAAAAAAAACTAAAACAATGTTTAAAAAAATTAGAATTAAATGCTTTTTTGCAACGCAAGTCATAAATGAGGGAATAGTAAACAGGTAAATATTATTTTACTAAACAAATTCCCTAATGCTAGTGTAAACATATTGCTTTAAAACTTGTGTTAAAAGTTGCTTTTTCATATTATATTCATCATAAATAAATTAACCGTCTTGCTACTTCCAATTCCAAAACCACCACACAACAATATAATTTCAAAGTCAGCATGTTAGTGGTCTTGCTGTGAAGATTATATCATAACACTCATATCACAGTTTACATTTTTTCCACACACATCTTGAACATCTTACACATTGTTGACAACCAACCAAATTAGAGCCTACCAAATTTACATTTTTGACAATCAACCAATTCAAATTCTACCATATTTGATTGTCGTCTTTTTTTATATCTGTCTTTGCTGGCTGGTTTATAAGTTAGCTCAAAAGATGTGTTTATGTATATTCGAATTTTTTAACTTGGTGAATTATTGATTTTCATTGATGTCAAGACGCTTGATTCTCTTCGTAAAAGCTCTGTGAGTAAAGAAATTTTGTTAATTTTTTTTTTGAAAAATACTTTTCTCATGTATTTGTTTTAGGATTTTTCTACTTTTCTTACCTAATTATTTTGCGATTTTTCTGCATTAAGAGTTTGGGAGAGTTTGATACATAATAGTAGTGAGTGGTTTTACCATACTCTCTGAGTTTTCCCTACTCTGAATTTGTGTTTATTTTATTTTATTTGGTTTTTCCTACCGAGTTGCAAAGGGAGAAGATTGGCGCATTCAAACTATTTCAACCCCACTTATTCGTTCCTAAGTCCGAAATTGCTTTCTGACTCGCTAGGTTCTTCTTTTTTGTAGTTTCTTTTTTTATTTCTCTATCATTTTGATCTTCATGTTTAGCTTTTATATTTTTATTACGCTATTTCTTGTTATGTTCATTATCTATTATTTCTTGTTTTTGATATATAATACATATTTCTTTGATATATATATATATATCATATATATATATATATATATATAGATATAGATATAGATATCTTGTATATATATATATATATATATATATATATATATCTTGTATATATATATATAGATAGATAGATATCTTGTATATATATGTATATATATATATCTTGTATATATGTATATATATATATATAAATAGATATCTTGTACATCTATATATATAAAGTTGAAAAGCTACTCACCCACTCACTGACTGACTGACTCACTGACTGACTAATCACGATATCTCCGGAACTATTAAACCTACAAACTTGAAATTTAGTAGGTAGGTTCCCTTCATGGTGTAGACGTCAGCTAAGAACTGATTTTGCAAAGTTCGAAACACAAGGGGCGTAAAGAGGGTTTATAAGGGGCGTCATAAATAATTATTTCCTTTACTAAACTATTAGATGTAAAGTCGTGAAACTTGGTACACAGATTTCTTTCAGAAAGTAGAGATTCCCTACATAATGATTTTTACAAAAATCGACCTCCAAGGTTCGTTGAGGGCGCTTAAGGCGCGTTATACATAATTATTTCCACTTTTAAACTATTAGACGTACACTCTTGAAATTTAGTAAGCGGATTCCTTTCATAGAGTTCAGATCCGCTGCACAATGGGTTTTGTGAAAATCGACCCCAAGTGGCGTTGTGGAGAATTAAGAAGCGTTATAGGCAATTAACTCCTTTTTTAAACTATTAGACGTAAAATCTTGAAATTGAGTACGCAGACTCCATTCACTGAGTAGAGATCTGTCATAAGATGGGCTTTGTGAAAATCGTTTCCTAAGTGGCGATGCATGAGCTTAAGGGACGTTAAAGTTAATTATTTCCATTTTTAAACTATTAGACACATCGTCTTGAAATTTGGTAAGCGGATTCCTTTAATAGAGTACAGATCCACTGCAAAATGGGTTTTGTCAAAATCGACTCCCAAGTGGCGTTGTAAAGCATTAGGTGGCGTTATAGGCAATTAACTCCTTCTTTAAGGTATCCGACTACCCTAAAACCATGATTTTTTTCAAAAATATAATTTTTTATGATTTTATTTTATAGACCAATTTATTAACTTAATAACAATACCAAGTACTTTATTTTCCCTCCACTAGAACAAAAACTACAAGCGTTTTAGTAAAAGCAAATGCCATAACTTTACACAAGATGTCAAACTTTAAAATGCGTTTTACGCGAAACGTGTTTTTTTCGAAAAACTCAAACGGGGACCGCGATTGCTCAAAAAGTTTTGAAAATAATTAGATGAAATTTTTTGCTTATGTTCTGCATAACAGTAGAAGTGTTTTGATCTTCAGATTTATCAATAACTGTTTTATTTCAAAATTTGCAGCTCTTTATGTGAATTTAGTCAATGTTTTTTTAAGCAATTTCGTATAATGACTTAGATAAAGTGCTCTAGTTTTTGTAAAAATTAAAATATTTCTTATCGTGAAGATCACTTTAAACAGGAATAACAAAGTAACACATCAAAATTGAAAAATTGAGAATTTGTTCATAAAATCTTTGTAGACAGCGGGCTCCGTTTATGTAATTTTTCGTACATTTTTACTAGTTTTTTCTCATTTTAATAATAATAATTTTTTTCTTTTACCAATTTTAGGATTTTTTCCTTAAAATATACTATATAAATATAAAAATCACAAAAAAGATCTCCATATTTCCTTTTTTTCAAAAAAAAAAAGTTGTCGCAATTAGTCGGATACCTTAAACTATTAGACGTAAAATTCGAAATTTAGTTAGCTGATTCCATTCATTAAGTAGAGATCCGCTATAAGATGGATTTTGGGAAAATCGTTTTCTAAGTGGCGTTGCGGGGACTTAAGGGGCGTTATAGATAATTATTTCCATTTTTAAACTATTAAATGTACAGTCTTAAAATTTGGTAAGCTAATTCCTTTCATGGTGTAGAGATCCGCTACCAAATAGTTTTGGGGGAAATTGATCCCCAAGGGTCACTGAGGGGGATTAAGGGGCGTAATAGATAAATATTTCCGCGTTTCAACTAATAGAACCACCTGCCTGAAAATTAGAAGGTATGTTCCGTTCATGGAATTAAGTTCCTTTTACAAAGATTTTTGCGAAAACGGACCCCCAAAGGAGTGGGTTTGCGAGGGATTAAGGCATGCTATAGAAAAAATCCTGTTTTTGAATTTAACTCACTTACTTGAAATTTGTTGAGCACTTTTGTTTATATATAGTTGAATAGAGTTCCACTAAGAATGGATTTTACGAAATCAACTCCAGGGGAAAGCGGGGAAAGTTATTGGGGCGTATTGATAGACAAAATTCCTGTTTTTGAACTGGTAAGACTATAATAATAAAATTTGGTTTGCGTGTCTCTTTTGTTGAATTGGAATACGCTAAGAATGCTGTCAACGAGGTATTGATGATAAAAATTCCGTTTTTGCTCTGTTAGATTTAGACTTGAAATTCAGCACGCATGTTTATTTTATGGAGTAGAGATCCACTGAAAGTTGCTTTGGTGGAAATCCACTTGATTATTAGGTTAAGTGAGCGAAAAATATCTTTCTACTTCTATTTTAGATATAAATAGAAACTAGATATTATAATTTATGTTCTTTTTATATCGAGGGGTGAGAGTGTAACAGCTATAAATATATTTTTCGATGCAATCGAATTCTTAATGCTAGATATCAATAATTAATATATATGTAAACAGTATACATATATGCAACATCTTGAAATACCCAGTGAAGCAGGTGGGTAACGGCTATTATATATATATATATATATATATATATATATATATATATATATATATACATATATAGATAGATAGATATCTTGTATATATATATGTGTATATATATATATAGATAGATATCTTGTATATATATATATGTATGTATACATGTATGTATGTATGCATGTATACATGTATACATGTATGCAAGTATGTTTGTATGTATGTACGTACGTACGTACGTACGATGTATGTATGTATGTATGTATGTATGTATGTATATGTAGATAGATAGATAGATAGATAGATACAAGAATTTTTTGGAACAAAAAATAAGTATAACTATATTAAATCAGAATAAATATATTAAACAAAACAAGCTAAATTCTAGTAATTACATTACACAAAATATTAATAAAAGCTACATTAACAGTCGTGCTTTACATGGAAACAAAGATAATTTATCTTCATAAAAATATGAAAACATTCAATCTTGTATTATTCTTAAGTTAAAATTCAATAAATGTAGAGATAGTAGATGCAAGACTTGCACTATAATTAATCAAGATCAATATGATTGCGAATTTAAATTTAACCTATGTAAAAATTTTAATTGTATTTACCTTTTACATAGTAAAGTTTTTGACAGTATAAATATATTGGAGAGACCTCAAATACTATTAACATCAGGATTAAACAACACATAGACATGATGTTAAATATTTTTATACTTCCAATAATTCTAATAAAATTGAACTTAGACACTTTCATTTGCATTGATTTTAAAAATGCTGAATTGTTTATCATTAACATTATTCGAAATACTAACACAGACAGATTATGGAGGAAAATCACTTTATTAGGAGTTTTAATACAATATATCCCTTAGGTCTTAATGTTATGTATTTTGCTAAAAATACATAACATTTTGCTAAAAATACATTGCAAATTTTTGTGACAGAGTAATAATAAAGATTTTTTATATTATTAACAATTTAAATAATAATTCTAAAAGAAATTCTAGAAGTAAAATAACTAAAAGGAAAAATTGAGATAAAAAATCACTAATTGATAATATTAAAGTTGTTATTGATGGTTTTGAGAAAAATTAATATCAAAAGATCAAATACTTCATGTTTGGTCTTAATAAAAATGAAATTGTATTGTTAAATGAAATCTTTAATAATTATTCCTTAAAAGTGTGTCGAGCAGAACACATTATTAAAGATATTAATAATTTTCTAGTTAATAAATTCAAAATAAATATTGAGAAAACTAATAAGCCTATTACATAGTACTGCACTTCATGAATAAAATTTTTGATAAGAGGTTGATTCAGAAGCTTCTGCAGATTGTGGTGGTGTTTTGAAGTTTCGAGAATGTTGCTTCTGACCTGAATTTTCGCTGTTTTTTTTTTACATTGAATTAATATATTTGGTATACCTTTAAGAAAGAAGTTTTATATATTTATTTCTGTTCTTTTCTGGACTTTGGTAAGTTAACCAATTTCTTTCTTTCCCCATTTTTGTTGCTTGAAGGGGACTCAAGCTGAGTCACTCAACATTTCGGATTAAGGAATCCGATGAAGCAAAAATGACTCATAACACGAAGGAAGATAAAGACTATAAATATTTTAAATCTACCCCGACTGCCCAAAAATTAATTCTGCGGACAATAAGAGCCCTAATGAAATTACAATTTTACTTGATTATACAGAAAAAATTTGAAACATCGTAAATCCTTCCCTCACTTATTACATGCTGAATTAAAGAACAAAATACCAAGGCATGATAAAATAACACATATGTACTTCACTCGAAGTGGAAAAATAAAAATAAGTACCTCGGATCTCTCCTGTAAGCGCTGTTCAGATAACAGCTATTGAGCAAATTCTATATATTCCAGTAAAAGCCAACGTAATATGGGAAGGGTTGTCTTCGCGATTCCTACTTTTTGGCATCCTAACTAATGTACATCTGATAGATGTGGCAACTGAATTAAAAAACTCAAATGATATTGAAATTGTTGAAATCCATAGATTCATCGTGAAAAATAGTCGTCAAGAAGCTTCTCCTGTCCTAATTACTATTCTGGGGATTAATAGACCAGAATGTGTAAAACTTTGGTTTTTTAATAATCTAACTCAATTATTCATAGACAAACCCCGGTAATGTAGCAACTGTTACAGTCTCATGGACTCATCACATTCTTGTTACAGCGATGTTCGATGTATTAATAGAGGAGGATCCCATTCTGGATAATGTACGAAACCCTTCAAATTGCACAAACTGTAAAGGAGACCATACAGAAACTTCACCAATTGTCCACTTTTATAAAAGAAAAAAAAATCGAATTTAAATGTACTAAGCACTTAACTTTGGGAGAGTTTCGATGGAAATTCAAGGAAACTCACTCCACAAATTACTCTGTAGCAGTAAAAATAGGACCCCCAGGACAAAATATACAAGAATTTGAGAACAAATTGGAAAATATAGTAGAATATTTTCAAGCAGCTCTTGAAAAACAAACTACAACCATAATGAATTCGATGCAAATAATGATTGAATCAATGTTAAAACAGTTGGTAGGAATAATGGAAATTAGTAAGCAACCATCATCGTCTATTAGAAAAAAGATGTCTACCGCAAAAGAAAACTGAAATATCCATACGAAATATATAAGCAATATGGAAAAAAAAAATAATATTGAAATTGGATAATTTTAAAGTTTTAAATTGCATATATTGTTCGCGAAATCTGAGTTGCGTTTTTCTTTCTTAAATATATAGAACATTTATCTATATCTCTAAACATATTTCATAACCTCAAGCGGAGGATTAAAAAAATTTTTTTATATTTTATTTTCCCTAGTATATCTTTTTTATGCGTTTTCTGAAATGGAATTGTACAAGTTTAAAAAACAAACTTATTTGGTAAAAAATGCCTCCCTTTTCACTATCACATGTTTTGATATTTTAAGACACTTTTTTAAAACCTAACGACAATTTGCAAATCCGAGGTAAAATCATTTTCAGACAAGACATACTTGATATACCAGGAGGGGGGCTGCTGATAGCAGTACCATCAAATACTTCTGCCAGACAAATATTCTTTGACAATACGCCATCTTCAGACTACGAAATTTTAATATTACAAATTATAATGAATGAAACTTCCTTTCATCCGATAAATTTTTATGCATCTCGAGGACTTAATATTACACAACTTAATTCTTTTCTTGATTCCTTTTTGGATCCAGTTTTTATATTCGGAGATTTTAATTTGCATCACATAATGTGGGGCTCAAAACATGCTTCTCAAAACAATGAAATCTTTGAGGATTGACTAACGAATTATAATTTCATTATTCTAAATACTGATGTTCCAACGCATACAAGCAATGTTGGCTCTAGTGCTCTTCTGGATTTTACTTTATGATCTTCAAGTTTCATCGAATAAAAAAACACTTTTGTTTTAGACAGCTCCTACAATAGTGTCCATTGTCCTGTTATCACAAATTTTAATTTTCATAACCCAATTAAACGAACTATAAAAAAGTGGATTGCCCCTCAGTAATAAAACATGCAAAATCAACAGTTTTTAACATAGACGATTACAATCATAATCTATCTGACAATATTGCTAAAATAATATCAATTAATACTAGAAATATAAAACTTTCTAATAGACTCTTCCCTCCTTGGTGGAATAAAGCTTGTCATAACTTTTACAAACTTAAGAAACACTTTAGAAAAAAGCCATTTGGGAAATCTCCCCAAAATTGTAGATTCAATGTAAGCAATATTCCAGCCGGCTCCGATTTTATAAAAAAAATTTCAAACATAAATACTGAGATACTGTGTGCAATAATGTTCCTAACCCAAGAATATTCTATAGCATCATCAAGAAAATCGCAATGAAAAATAATCCTGAATGAACACTATAATCAAATATACAACATAATAATATATCAGCCACAGATTCAAGCAACACTCTTTGCAGAAAACTTCGCATCCCCATTAATGTTATCCATGAGCTCCCTTTGGACTTTTTCTCCAAGATAATAGTTTTATCAACAAACCCTTTCATATATCTGAATTGAATAGAGCAATAAAATCTGCTAAGAACCCAACCCCAGGTGCAGATCAGATTCCGGGTAAATTCTTGAAACTATTGATTCATAGTGAATGAACGATAATCTTAAAAATTTCTTTCAACAGATATTCGATAAAGCCATTGTCCCAAAGGAATGGAAGCATGCTATAATCCTTCCAATTCCCAAACTATGCAAAGATAAAACTAAAATCTCCTCATATAGACATATCGCTTTAACCGCAGTTTTTTCTAAGACATTTTTGAAAGAATTTTAGCCAATCGAATTTCCTACTTCCTGATAACAGAACAAAACCTAAATCGACAACATTATGGATTTGTTCATTTTAAAGATAGCAGAAAAGCAACTTATATCATTTACAAAGCAATTACAGAAGCAAAGACGGGAAAAAATATTTCGTGGGGATTTGCTTAGATACAAAGAGTGCTTATGACTCCGCATATATTGACGGTCTCATTTACAAATAGGTATAACTGGGAAAATAGCGCTTTGGATGCATGAATTCTTATCTTACAGATCTCTGCAAATTTGATGTAGGGGATGTCTTTCATCTGAAAAACTCTGCTTAAGGTATCCGTACACCCTCAAAACATCATTTTCGTCAAATTTTTCAATTTTTTAATTTAAATGTTAGTTGAAAATATGAACTTTTTTTCTTTAAAATGGTGTTTAAATTTTGTTTCTATCTTATTTAGAACTTAAGTTATGGGGATTTGAGTTTCATTCGATAGCACCTTTTTGAACCCGGAAGTACAAGTCTGCATTGCGAAGTAGAAAAAAATGTTTGTTGACATTTTTATTTTTCAATGTATCGTTTAAATATGCAATAGTAAGAAATTTAAACTTTTTAAAATATGAATTTAAGTTTTCAGAATTATCAAAAATATAATTGGCAACATGTTTTTATTTATATTTTTATCTAGAATCTGGCAAGAAAATAGAGTGCTTTACTGTTTGTTTACATTTGCTTATGATTGCGTAGCTCTTTATAAGCTTTTGTTTAATCCTTTTTTATAGCAGAAAATTTTAATTTTTGTCATTAAAAATGGGTAATGCTAAACGTAGAGTTAGTGCAAAGAGAAAACGCCAATTTCGAGGTACTGGATCTACTATTAAAGATTCAAAAAATAGCAGCGCAACATCTACCAACGCCAATTCTTCAAAAATTAAAATACCTGCTGTCTTTTTGATGAAGAAATAGCAGAATATCAACGTAAACCACTTACTGGTAACAGAATAATTGATATGAAACTCCTTTTAAATTTGTTTTTACAACTTTGCTGCCCAAGATGTTTCGAAGAAGGTATCCTGCTTTCTGAGGATTCCACATATGGTTTGTGCTCAAATTTTGTTATCAGGTGTAAACATTCTGACTTTTACTCAGGGTTTTCTAGTTCAAAAAAAACTTTAAACTGTCTTGAAGTAAATACAAGATTTGTGTATGGTATGAGACAAATTGGGAAAGGTTTTTCTGCTGGGTTTAAATTATGTGGTATGTTAAATTTACCCAGGCTCAGTAAAACTGCGTACATTAATCATGAGAATAAACTCATGTCCGTGATTTCAGAAGTTAGTGAACTATCAATGCAAAAAGCAGCTTCTGAACTGTTAGTGCTACATCCTACTAAAAATAAAATTGTTGAATGTGGCATTTCAGTTGATGGAACGTGGCAGCGTAGAGGTTATTCTTCCATGAATGGGTGTGTCGCAGCTTTGTCAGTTGACACTGGTAAAGTAGTAGACATTGAAATAATGTCGTCATATTGTCCCACCTGCAGAAAGATTTCTAAAATGCCTAGAAGCATTGAGTCGGAAACTTTTGCAGCAGATCACGTGTGCCATAGCAATTTTCAAGGTTCTGCGTTAAAAATGGAAGCTGTTGGTGCTACGAGAAACTTCCAACGTTCTATTGTCAAACGAGGCCTTAAATATGCACATTATTATGGTGACGGGGACTGTAAGGGCTTTATATCAGTGTCAAACATACTTATGGGAAGGATAGCGTCACAAAATATGAATGCATTGGTCATGTTCAAAAGAGAGTAGGTGCGAGATTGCGCAAACTAAAATCTAAAAATAAAAATCTTTCTGGTAAAGGCAAACTCACCGACTCTTTTATTGACCGATTGCAAAACTATTATGGGATTGCTGCTCGTAGCAATGTTGGAAACCTATCCGGTCTTGAGCAAAATGTTATTGCGGCTTTCTTTCATTGCTCATCAAGGGTTGAGAAACCGATGCATGGGCAGTGTCCCATCGGAAAAGATAGTTGGTGCTACTACCAGCGAGCACTGTCTTCTGGCAAAAAGCCAAAAGAAAAATATAAAGGCTTATCAAATGAAGTGCTAAACATGATTAAGCCTACATATTTAGAGTTGTGTACCAAAGAACTGCTTACTAAATGCCTTCATGGCAAAACACAAAATTCAAACGAGTGTTTAAATATGGCAGAGAGTACCCAAGGAAGTTTTCGTGTGCCTTAAAACTTTAAAATCTGGTGCATTGGATGCTGTGATCCAATTTAATGATGGATACAAGGGTTGTGTTGCAATTTTTAAAAAACTTAATATAACTCCTGGTTATTTTACTTTAAAATCATACAAACATATTGACATCAATAGAATTAACGACACAAAACGACATTCAACACCAAATGTAAAGCAGCGTAGAAAAGTTTTAAGAGCTACAAGGGGAAAAAATCAATGTTTTAGAGAGTAAAGAAGGTGTTATTTATAAATCAGGAGCATTTTAAGTATATCAAATTGTGTTTAATATTAAAATTTGTAGTTGAAAGTTTATTTCTGATTTATCTCAAAATGAATTTGTTTAACGTATTGACATCTGACAACGTAAATATCAGAAAAAGTTGTGAACCAAATTAGTTCAAATTTTATAAATATATTTGTTTTATACATTTAAAGAACCCCTACTACTTTCATAATTATATAGTTGATATGTTTTTAGTAACTAAGGTATATATCATGCTCGTAATAATTTTTTTATGATTTTTCAATGTTCTTTTACTCGAAACTTGATAAAAATTGTAATAAATTGATTATCATCAGGAAAATAGTACCAGCCCATAAAAAATGTTATTATGATCATCATCAAATTTACAGAAAAGGGATATTTTTGTTTACTTTTGAGTTATGTGCGTTATTCTAATAATCAATTTAATTACAATTTACACTATGCTTTACTCCCTAAAATTTTTTATGTACTACAAGTAACATATTAAATGTATTTTTCATAGTTTTAAGTTACATTCCATTAGTAAAAAGTGTTTTAATAGCAAATATTACAGATTTTAAAAAAATTTTCTTCGAAGGTGCACAGATATCTTAAGGGTATTGCTTAAGGTAGTGTATTGTCTCCATTACTATACACTTTCTATATGTATGACTTTTTTGAAACATTAGAAACTGGAGTTGAATGTCCAATATACGCTGACCACATTTGTATCTATTCATCACATCAAGCGTTCAACATCATCTGTTGTAAATTACAAAATACTTTAGAAAGAATAAGCCAATGGTGTAATTATTGGAAGTTGAGTTTAAGCCCAGACAAAAGTACAATAGTTGAACTCTCGAACAAAAGGAATCACTCATTTCCTAATATATTACTAGCTGAGACCCCTCTACTATGGCAATCTTATATTAAATATTTAGGAGTATAGTTTTCGAAACGGAATCAAAATTCCAATATCACGCATCAAATGAAAAATAAAGCACTGAAAAACCTCAATGTATTTAAAGGTATGGCTTATAAGCATTATGGTCCCAGAGCTGAAACTCTTATCCAATTAATCAATAATATCATCTGTAGCACCTAATTTTACACGTGTCATATAATAAATAAATGGTCTTGTGACGAATCTCTACGGAACGTTTCCACTAATCTTCTTAGGAGACTTTTTGGGGAACATAAATTCGCGTTTATTTCCAATCAAATCCAAAAAGATGAACGGGATATACAAAATAGATAAGATATTTAAGTCGAGCATTGTAAGCTAGCAAGGTAGATGATGGAAGGCTATTCAGCCAGCAACTTTAAACGCATTTTTAGAAGATTCAAGGAGATTAGATTCGTGAAGATGTCGTGCTGCTAGACGTACCAGAAAGCTGATATAAGCCAGCGGTAAATATAATTTACGTACGCTTAAAATAAGCGTCAGTTTAAGCGACTTAGTTAAAGTTAATGGAAGTTAAGAATTCGAGTACGTGTATTTCTCGGATCTCCTATTTCGGTAGACCTTACTTGATCTTGAGCTTAGTTATTAATTAATTGCATTATTAGTAATTTAATTTGATATAAAGGTAAATCCCTTTAAGTGACGTAACATAATAGTATTATGTTATCAGAGATTTTTTTTTGAGAAAATGATAATAATAAATAAATATTATTATTATTCAAAATGGCTCTTAGTGATTATTTGCCTCAAAGTAATCTTGGTGTTCAATGTGAGACCCAGGGAGGGGGGTCTCCACAATCTGACAATAAGTTGAAGCCTTTTAATGCAATATAAACCAAAGCTCTGAGAATTGCCCTAGGTCTCCCACAATGGACACCAAATATTGTATTAATGAAACTGTCTGGACCAGAAATTCTTTTGGACAAAATCAGAAGACTGGCAAAAAAATTTTTCTTTCTCAAATCTCCAATCAAACTTTTTCTCCATTATATAGCAATAATCCTGATGATCTGAATTTAAAACTGTAAAGGAGGATAAAAATAATATTGTCACATTATACTACAATCTTTAAATGCTAATGGTAACAAATACATTAAAATCCCCAGAATATCATCCTTTTCATTTCTCCCATGTAAAATATATACCAATAACTTAAAATTTCAGGAGAAAAAGTTACCAATTCACGCTATAAAGGGTTTCTTTGAAGAAACAGTTGAGCATGATTTTCAGAATTACCATATAAATGCCACCGATGCATCGAAAAATGATCTAATAAAATCCATAGCTGGTATCACAGAAAATCTCTCATTTACTTACAGAATAAATCACAATAACTCTATTTTTACAGCTGAAGCTTTGGCTATTTGCCAAGCTTTAGATGATCTGACTGTTCCAAACACAAATCTGCTAATCTTATATGATACTTCCTCTGTTCTCTCTCTCTCTCCATGCTCTCCAAAATTATTCTATTAAATCACATAGTGCGATTCACAGACTAGCTTGTAAAATTTACATATACAATAATTATATTATACTAATAAACTTATATTACTTTGGACTCCGGGGCACTCTAATATACTATAGAATGAGCAGGTGGATTATCTCGCAAGATCTGTCACGGAGTCTGACGTTTATAGTAATTGAATTGCTTCAGAAGACATCAGTAAAAAATATATCAAGAAAGATTTAAAAAAGCAAGTAATAATTTTTATTAAAGCAAGTATTTTGAAAATTTGGGCAATATTATTAACATTGACATCTCTAATTGGACAAATAATAGAAGAGAAGAAATTTTATGCATTTGAATCTTTAGCAAAATGATCATTACCCCAGGACTTCTTCAAAAATTTAATTTAACGGGTATTGCAATGTGTAGTTCTTGTAATCGTTTAAATGACTTGAAGCATATTCTATTAAGATGCGATAGATATGCTAATCCTCGAAATCACCTTAAAATTTTTCTCAAAATTGATTCTAGTTGCAATATCACTTTTAAAGAGTTACTGGAGAAAGCTATATCAAACAGATCAACACATTCAGGTTTTTTATCCAGAAGATGAAATATTTTGACATTAACTAACTTATTGATACTTGATGGTTTTGTATGGGATAATAGCCTTTGTTCCTCTAAATCCCTAAAAAAGATATTAACTGTAACTGTAACTTTTGATAAAAACTAATTTTTTAATGTATTTAATAGACATTTGTCCCTTTTCCTGTTAGAAATGTGGTTATTAAGAAAGCATTTAAATATAATAAAACGAGGGACAGATTTATTTTTAATTGAAATAATAGTTCGCTTTCTATTAACATATTGTAGAAGATTTGATATGTAAAAACTATAATGATTTTATTGATGGTCATCACAAACATGTAGTTACTGGCAACTTAGTTATAAACAATGAGACAATTTCAAGGCTATCATGAGTAAGAGCACTTAGTTTCAGATTAACTGTTTATAAAAACAATAAAAAATACTGTTAAAACACAAATTAATAAAGATATAAATAATTTTATTACAAAATATGTAATTAAATATAGACTTTACCTATAGAGGCATTTGATGATTATTAGTACAATATTTTAAAAGACCTAATGAGAAATTTAGTTACCATTTTCATTATTAATTTACTTTTAAAGATATAAAACAGAAAATTTATGAATTACAAAAGAATTTAATCATAGTTTACATAAATAAAGTACCTGGAAACTATGCTGTGATTTGTAAGTATTTTTATTATAATATGCTTAATGAACACCTTTTAAACAATGAATCCTTTAAAAAATTGAATTTGTCACATAATAAATTAGTAATCGTATTATTGCTATTTATAAAAAATTGGGTTTTAGCGTTCCTAAGATGAAGTTTCCATATATATTTTGAACCCCAAAATTCCATAAAAGTACTGTTAAATTTTTAACTGTGACAAATGGTTTTAAAATATATATTACTGCTGCAGGCAAATTGCTTCATAATATTATACAAAACTTTATTAACCAGCAATTCAATAAAGCTATAACTAAAAATAGTAAAAATATAAATTTTTTAAAACTAAAAATATTTATTCAGTTCATAGTTATGACTTTGAAGATCTTTTCAATTTCAGTGATATCAATGATATTATTTAAGTAATTTTAGAAAACCGCAGTAATTATAATCTGAATATAAATTTTGACAAATTTAAAACTCTCATAGATTTAGTTTTAAAAGAAAATTACATTAATTTTAATGGTTCATTATATAAACAAAATAAAGGCTTGCCACAAGGCGGCCCTGCTAGCAATAGTTTGGATAATTTGTATTTACATTTTTATGAATATAATTATGTTATTAATAATGATTATTACATTTTTAGATACATTGCTAATTTAATTATTTTTGGTAAAAATAATCATTTTAATCCCAATATTAATCTTTATTTGGATTACTTAACTTAGTGAAAATTAATCATAATCCAAATAAAACTAATTACTTAGATGTAACATTGTATATTCAGGATTTTAAATTGCATAGTAATATTTATGATTAAAGATACGCATTTAATTTTAACATTCATAAACTTACAGGAATTCAAATTTTCCTATATCTATATATATAAATATTATTTTTAACCATATTGATCATAATACTGTATTAGTTAGCGATAAAGCTAATATATATATATATATATATATATATATATATATATATATAAATTTTATAATAACTTCATTAAACAATGTATTAAACATGAGTATCCTGCTATCTTTCTTTACAATTATATTTCTAATAGTTATCAGTGATAATACAATATGTATTAATAACTATCATTCACATTAGGTTTTAATATTAGTATTTTTAAATAATTATACAATTATTCAATAGATGGCGCCCCTGTTTAGTAAATTAATAATATTATTATTTATATATTCTTGTAATCATTTATTTTCTACAAATATTTATATCAATATATATTTATGGGTTTTTAAACGTACATATATATATATATATATATATATATATATATATATATATATATATATATATATATATATATATAATTTATATTATTCTATCATAATTTATTAAATTTATGCGGCATTGATATTCCTCCTTTGTATTTGGCGGGAAACATAAATAGTTGATATACTCACGAAGTAAGTCTTTCTATTTACCTTATTGTATCGACTAAAGTTCTATACTGTGAATAGTAGTGGGCTATAATTTTATCGTTACATTTTAAAAGTATAGTGATTTTATTTTTAATATTTAAATTTATCTTAATATTTATCTTTCTTTTCCCCTTGGCACATTGTATAGACCAATTACAGGTGAAGGTTGGCTATCCCTAAAACTTGTTTAAGCCTGCAATCTTGGTTCCTAAGGCCATGATTTTGTTATTGTACTACTGTGCCTATTATTTCCAGTATTGAATAGTTATACTTAGGTTCTATAGCTATCTCTGTGTATGTATGTATTTATGGATTTTATATATATATATATACAGGTAAATGTCTGTGTGTGTATAGCAAAGGAGTCGACACGATAAGGCTGTGGGACTGCTTGTAGAACATAACTGGTATCTCTTCTGACGTGCTAGCGGTAGAGCCTCACCATTAAGTGCATCACCTAGTCCACTTGCACGAACTGGAAAACCGGGGACCTTTTGGCAATTCCCGCTGGAAGTGTCATGAAAAGGATTAAGGATAGTTTAAAGATTGTTAATTTTTTTTTCTATATATGATTATTGACTGAATGTATTGGATATTATTTAGCTCATATTTATGTATTTTTAAAGTTTTCGCAGTCTCATAAATTAAAGTTATTAGCAGAACGCATTATCCGGTCAATTTGGTTTCTTCAAAATGCTGAAATAAAGTCAAATTTTTTTATCAAATGCAACTAAGCTTAATGATTAATAGAACGTGGAAATGAAAGAATTTTATTTTCATTTTCAATTTTAAAGTTTCTACGTTATTTTTTTTAATTTTATAATTATGGAATACAAAAACTCCTAAATGTTTACCTTTTGTAAATACTCTCTAAATGCTACTAAATATGTTTCACACATCTTAAAAGAATTTTCCGGATGAGAAACATTTCAATACCATTGACAAACTGCATGTTTTAGAAATACTAGCACTAATGAACTCATTATAAGAATTTTAAGAAAAATACTTGCGAAAGAAAGACAGAAAGCAGAAATATCAGAACCGGTACAATGAACTGGAAAAGTAGTTGCGGTCCACTTTTGTTTGCACATTCGATGTACGAGGTAACGAATTAAGACACCGCTTCTCAAACTTTCAATATTTGTAATCCAATTTTCCATCATAATTTTCATCGCCCCCTCATTTATACATCAACAATGAATTGAATTCAATAACAATGTACTTTGATGCTGAAGCTACACAACGATTTTAATTATAAACTGTAAAATGTATGGAGATAAGTATTAAATTTCGCATGTAATTTTATGTAATACTAGCTGCCTGGCCACGCGTTGCTGTTGCTTTGTCTTAATACGTTGATTTAATACTATTCTGAGATATTCAGTGCAATTTAAATTAATTTTCGTTTACAATTTTACAGAGTTGAATTTCAATATAAAATAATATAATGCTTTTAATTTTACATTTTATCCACCTCCTATTTGAGTATAGTATAAAGCATGTATTACTTACGAAGTTGTAAGGGGTCACAGGGGTGTTAAATTTCTCTGGAGGTCTGAAAATATAAACAATTTTCAAACAGGTATAATTTCTTTAAATTTAATTTAAATAATTCGAATCTTTTACACATTATTTATGAAGGAATGGGGCTTTAGAAAAGTATGGAATGCTTAAAATATAATCATAATTTTAAAAATTATAAGCATATGAAAATAAGAAACTTTTTTATAAGAAATATTTATTAAGTTTTACGTCGCGCAGGCTATTTTCTCAAAGAGTAGGTTTAATTACTAGCTATAAGTTGATTTATAAAGACAAGTGTATTCTTAATACTTTGTAGCTACTTTTATATAAATAGAATAATAACTTAAATATTTTAATAAATATAAAAAATATACATTTTTAAAAAAATATTTAAAAAATTGCAATATTTTACAAATATTTTGAAATACAAAAGATATATAATACTAAAATTAGGTAGGGTTTAAAGAGTATGATGCATTGTATAATTCTGTAAATTTTTATACATCAGAGGCTAATATTTTAGAAAATAGCATGCGCAAAGCAAAAAATATTTAATATTTTTATAGAACTTTCATATGCTTATGACTTTTAAAATTATTATTATATTTTAAACATTTTATACTTTTTTGAAACCCCATTCTATTTTAAATAATACGTAAAAGATTCGAATTATTTACATTAAATTTAAAAGAATTATACGCGTTTGAAAATCGTTTATATTTTCAGACCTCAAGAGAAATTTAACACCCCTGAGATCCTGAAGATTTAATTTTATAAACGAGGTGAATATAACTTTGATTATATTGCTTATATTGTAAATAGCTTTAACAGAACTGTAATTTTAAACTTCACAGAATTAGCATTTATAATTCCTGTTAAATAATGAAATATAATATAAAATTCCTATGAAGAATAATTGTGTTACTTTTTAATATTTAAAGCTAGAAGACTTCAAACTGTTTTAACCCGAGAAGAGGCGCGCACTCGATACTAATGTTAATGACAGTGCCAATCATTTGTTTATAATTATTTTTACTGTACACAATAAAAAATAGTAATTCCAACCAATAATTTAAGTAAGAGAAAGTATACTTACAGGCTTTCAAGGACTTTTCAATTTTTCTTTGATAATTTGGGAAAAAATCCCATAAAACTGAAGTAAAATAATTGAAAATGCAAGACCTTAATAAAGGACGCAAATCAGAGAAACTGTTCACTAATATTACAGAAATGTTATTTGCTGGCAAATCTGTCATATTTTGCTCGTTATTGCAGTTTTAATGAGATTTCATGATCAAGTGAGTGAATATTAACTTCGCTCTGTTCAGCTACACGAGGGCTTTTGGAGACGGACCTCGTAATTCTGAGCCATGGTCAAGTGACTAGGACGTCACTGGAGCTGGTCTCTTTTAAATACCACACCACTCCAACGAGAGCACATTTGAGCTCTCGAGAGATTTAACGCGCATATCTCCCCTACATGGTGGATCTTTAGTGGTACTGGGCTCGAATTCGTGAAACCTTTAGTGATCAACAAATAGCAAATTAAACTTTTTCTTTCTTGTGTCTTTTTGACAAGGCAAACTGAATCTTGTGGTTTTACTTATGGCTTCATGTTCTACTTGATGGATTTCTTTTGGAAGCATTTGAAAATTTTCCTTTCGTTTCATGTTCATTGCGTTTCTCAATTATGAATAATATACATTCTTTCAGCAGGTTCTTCCTTTGATTGATCACTTTCAACTTCCTTCAATAGAGATCACAGATGTCCTACGCCACCGCTCTCGTGTTAAAAGTGTATTCAGGATAAAAATATGAATGTTCTTAAAAAAATTATGACGTTTTTCACTATGCTTGTTTGAGAATACTCATAAAAATAAATCTTTGCCAAATAATCCTTCAAATCGATCAATTTTCCAAATATCATAAAACTCTTTATTACTTAAGATTTCCTTAAACGAAAAACAAATACGTAAAGGATGGGGTGGCACTAATATAAAAATAACCCTACCAGTTAGTTGGAATTTCAATCAAATGATCAGCAAACCATTATGCTGCCTCGCTGAAAAGTGAATCAAGTCTTATTTTTCTTTCAACAGCCAATGTATAGTATTTCAATAATAATAACAGTGTTGATTGTTTTATCTTCCTGGAATTTTTCTCAGGGTCTGGGTTTCGTTTGTTCTTTTAAAGAGTAATAGTTTAGGTTTAAAAAGAAAACTTTATGAAAAAATCTCTTACCGAGGGATTAAAGCAAATTAAACAAAATGTTTGTTTTTTTAATTTGGTTTTAGGATCAAAGATAGATATATGATGACGTAATATCGCCAGATAAAATACATAAATTATATTAGCGTTATTGTGTATTTTTTATTATGGAAGAAAGTATTTTGTTTTACTTCATTCCAGTTATTTTTTAAGAATCTTTTTTATTTTCGATATGCTCTCGCCCCCCCTTGTAGAGTTATCGCGCCCCCATGGGGTGCGCCCCAAACTGAGAAACGCTCAGCTATAGGGAACAAAAATACGAACGCGAGAATAGAACACAAAGCCATTCTACCTCATTCCGGCAATATCCAGCAAAATTAAGGGTGTTTTTACAATCCGAAACCAGATTCTCATTCCCCAACTGAGAGAGACGCACCTGTTTTCCACCATTTCCACCTCTGCTACTGCCAGTTCCATCCCTGAAGAGTCTATCTGAAGGTACTATCATCGGGCAAATTTACAGGAGTTTCTCAAGTCCGATTTCAGATTATTTTTCCCCTAACAGAAAAACACCAGGAGTACATTTTGTACACTGCAAGGATTATTTGATGTAGTAACGATAATTTCTCGAATTGGATTGAATATTCGCATCGGCCGTCTCAAAACACAACAGAAATCTATTTTTTGCGCCCCTACGCCTGTAAGTTAGACCAAAACACCGCTGTCCACGCATATTACAGTCGTCCGGCTTTATTACATAAAAAGTTATCAAAACTCTTAAAATCCGATTTCAGATCCTCATTCCCCGCTTCGAATTGAACAGTATATATTTTCGATGTCCCAATGTACGTTAATCCAACCGTTAGATAGAATGAAAGTTTGTAAGAGAGACTCTCTCGAACGCGAAGCCATTCCACCTAAGTCCGGTAATATCCTGCAAATTTATAGGAGTTTCTAAACTCTGAATTCAGATTCTTCTTTCTTACCCCTAAACACAACCGGGGGTTACATTTGGGTCCCCTGAGCCTGCAAGTTCAGTCGCTGGGAAGGGACATTACGGTCATCCGGCATTATGCGGTAAAATTATGGGAATTTCTAATATCCAATTTTGGATTCTCGTTCACTATCCCAAAAATGACCATAAATATACTTTTTGCACTCCAAAAAATTTGGGGAAAGCTCCTTTCACGGTATGCTTAGTAGAAAGTTGTCCAAAGTTATATCTGGCAAAGTTGGGACAATTTCTCATATTAGATATCAGATTCAGATTGCCCGTCTCAAAATACGTCAGAGACCAAGTTTTCGTGCTCCAAGGCTTTTAACGTAAGGCCCTATCAAAGTGTGTCTAAAATATGGTCGTCCAGCAAAGTTATGGGTATTTTCGGGTTTCAATTCAAAAATCGGATTCCTCACCACAAAATACACCACGAACTAACTTTTCCTGCACCTTAATCTCCAAAATCCACTTTCACAGGCACACACGTATTCCGATATTTTGTGAATTTTCCATTTTCCCGAATTTTACGCATTTCCAGCCAAAAAATTACGTCATTAATTGCGATAAAAACTATCCTATATTTTAAGTTGAACGAAATGACACACAATGTGCTAAATTATGTTAGCATTCGTTAAGTAGCTTCGGAGTTCATCGCGAACGTAATTTATATATATATATATATATATATAAATTGTTGATATCTTAGTTCTAGAGTTATTAATTCGATTGCATTGAAAAATGTAATTATACCTGTAACTCTCCCATGTTAATATAAAAAAGACAAAAATTGTAATATTTTCTAATAATCTCTAAAATTGAACAATTTTTTGCACTCTTTTAACTCAATAACAAAGCGGATATCCACAAAATTATTTTTCAGTGGATCTCTACTCAGTAAAATACGCATGCGTGCGTCTAAATCTAATAGACTAAGAGCGGAATTTTTAATATCAATACTTTCCTTAACCAAGTTGAGAGTCGATTTCCAAAAGAACAGTTCTTAGCGGATTTCAATTCAATAAAAGAAACATGCAAGCCACCGTTCATTGTTATAGTCAAATTAGCTCGAAAAGAGGAATTTTTCATCATTTCATCCCAGTAACGACTGCTCCTTCCAGGAGTCGGTTTCCATGAAATTGATTATTAGTGGATATCACTTCAACAAAAGAAACATGTTTTACAAATTTCATGTATATGGGTCAAAAATTCAAAAATATTAAGTTTTCTCTAGAAATCCCCTTGACCTCTGGTACCTCCCTTGGGACTGGATTTTCACATAACTCTTTGTTAGAAGTGCTCTATCCCATGAAAGGAACATGTCTACCATTTTTCAAGCAGGTAGAACTAATATTTTAAGAAGGAAACATTCATCTAGTATATCCCTTAATACCTCGAAACGGCCCTTGTGGGGTAATTTTCACGAAACCTATTTTGTAGCGCTTCGCTACTCTATAAAATGAATCAACTTGCCGAATTTCAAGATCGTACGTGTAATAGTTTAAAAGGGGAAATAAATACCTATAACGCCACTTAATTCTCCGCTACGCCAGTTGGGGCGTCGAATTTAATAAAATCCATTTTGTAGCGGATCTCTAGTCCATGAAAGGAGAATCTGTTTACCAAACTTCAAGACCGTACGTCTAATAGATTAAAAGTGGAAATAATTACCTATACCGCCCTTTAAGACCTCGTTACGTCGCTTAGGGAACAATTTTCACAAAACCAATCTTATAGCGAATCTCTACTCCATGAACGAAATCTGAGTACCACACTTCACAATTACAGGTCTAATACTTTAAAAATGGACATAATTATCTCTAACTCCCCTTAAGTCCCCGCAATGCTACTTGGGATTCAATTTTTACAAATCTCCTTTCGTAGCGGATCTCTAATTCATGAAAGAAATCCGCTTACCAAATTTCAAGATTGTACGTCTAATAGTTTATAAATGGATATAATTATACATAACGCCCCTTAAGCCCCCGCAACACCACTTTGGTTCTATTTTCGTTAAAAATCATTTTGTAGCGGATCTCTACTCTATAAAAGAAACGTGTGCACCAAATTTGAAGACTGCATGCCTAATAGTTTAATAATGCAACTAATTATTTATAGCTCCTCTTAACCCCCGAAGCGTCCCTTGGCGTTCGATTTTCACGAAATCCTTACTTAGTGGATGTTTACTCTATCAGAGAAGCCTGCCTATCAAATGTGAAGTCTGTAGGTGTAAGAGATCCGGAGATATCGTGATTAGTCAGTGAGTGAGTCGCTTTTCTTCTTTTATATATATATATATATATATATATATATATATATTATATATATATTAATGTAGATTAACATTAACGGAGAACGTATCATAGCGAAATATTTCTGTGCTTGGCGACCATGTTGGTAAATTGGCAATTGATTGAACGTCACAGAAGCTGATATTCTGTAGCGCTAGCATGGTGGGGAGCTATATATATAGGAGAGAGAGAGAGACAAGCGCATGAGATCACTAGTAATTATTAAAACTGTTCTTGACTTTAAAATATTAAATTAATTAATAAATAAATTTAGTGGTAATTGTACATGTGCATTTTATATTTTATTACATCCTGATGTATTTCCTTTGCATCCTTTCAGTATAAATAAGTACTCTATTTTAATAACCTTTTACATCCGACGTTTTGATAAACTCGAGCTCCCCCGCCCCATACACAGTGTTATCACGGGCCTGTAGGGAGGCGCTCCCCACAGTTTCAGAAACATTGAGCTAAGGAGATAAAGATTTGCTCTATTATGTATAACTCAGATATTTTGTATATGTTTCAATAACACAATATTCATTTTCGAGTCAAATTTAATTTAATTTATAATTTTTATTTCAAAATATAAGTATTTTATCTTTTTTTCTTAAGTATATTATTAATTTTTAATCTGTGAAAGCATTTTTACTTAATAAAATAGCTGCACAATTTAATTAGACTGATACCATGGATTTTTTTGAAAAAGGCTATTTGCTCTAACTTTATTTATTCTTCCCCTGTTTCACCCATTTAGAACTCAATTTAGATTGAAACGATTGTGCTTTTCAATGAAGTTCATAACATAAGAAAGTAATTCAATTACAAAAAATTCCAGGGCTTCAGAGTTTAAATTCTAACAATCCTAACAGTGAAAAAGACGGCAGTCATTGCATCTTATGTTATGTAATTGCAAGCAATTTTGGAATTCAAGGAATTTATTCTCGCGATTCTCTCGATCTCATCTAGCTTAATCGATATATCGCATATGTTTGTAAGCAACGTTTGTTCGAACTGCGATTCAGAGAAACTGTGGTAATTGTAAGGGCTTTCCATTGTATTTCATTGGAAAACAATTTTTCCATCCAAGATGGTAAGCATTTTCTTGAAAACAAATAACTTCAGTAGTACGAAAATGATATGTGTTAAATTATTCAACTTTTTTTTTGTATTTACCGTACATTATTTTGAGATTTTTCTGTTTTAATCTAAGCTTTTATTATCAGCAATGTCATTATTACCGTAGTGCGGAAGTTTGGATATGAAGTGCCTTTTTAGGTGTCATTCTCCTTAACTATGGTTCAAAATAATTAGCCCAGTCCTTAATAGCTCTCTTGTTGTTAGTTGTCAGAGTATGCATTGAGTATTTTTCAAAATAACATGTAGCAGAAATGAGGAAAACTGTGTATTTGAGCCAAACTAGCAGCATGAAAAAAATGACTCGTTAAGCAAATAATATGTATTAGTTCTATGCAATAAATATCTACTTGAATATATTACTATATCTTTATTTAAAGTTTCAAAAGTTAGATTTTCGGAATATACACTCATTGACCAACGAATTAGAAACCCAAGATCGATATTTTATTGGACGATTTTTGCACGTATGACTGCTCTGATTTATTTAGAAATCGAATCTACATGCTTCTAGAGTGCATATACGTTTAGAGAACATCATGCATTGGTTATGCAGTCTTTTAATTTTTGTAAATTGGATGGAAGAAAAAGTGCTATCGGATGTTACCATATCCCACAAATTTTCTATGAGATTTAGATCCAGGCTATGCAGTGGCTAGTAAAGTTCTTAGAAGTTAGACTGTTACTCAGCGAACCAATTTTTAACACTTATAGCACGTTGTATACTTGCATTATCAACCTTGAAATATCCTTCGCCATCAGGGTAAAAATGCAACATTGCTGGATGTACTTAAACTGCCAATATATCTAAGTACCTTAAGGCTATTTGGTTGACTTCGAGAAACACCTAGAAGTCGGTAGAACATGCCCCATATCGTGATACTCCCTCCAGACCCTTTTCACAATGCGAGTTAGGCAAGATAGAATCATGGCTTAGTGGGGCTCTCGCAAAATTTAACGTCTTCGGTCACTGCAAAATATGGTGTAGCGGGATTCATCCAGCCACGGAACCCGTTTACAAACATCACATGTCCTGTGTCTCTTTTCCCGACACCACTACAAACCATTTTTTGAATTTCGTGCAAAAATGAGTAGTTTTCTAACAGGCACCCGACTATGTCTTCCTATCCTTTGCAATTATCTGCGCAAGTTCGAGCCAAAATGTGTTGGAAAGATGATTTGTGTTAGTTGAAGCACAGGAGAGTCCCTGTTCTGCCGTACAATTCGTCTTAAACGATGCTGATATTGCTCTTGGAAAACTATGTTTGAACTTCATTTACGTCTCTTAATGAAATACTGTAAATTCTGCTTCCAACTTTTAAAAACCTTTGAGATATGGCTGCATTTTGGAAATCTAGTGAAATTAGATGACTTCAAAATCAAGGCCCTTGCTGAAAGGGCACCGACAATAAGCAAATTTTTCAAAAAGTGAAAGATCTTTCCTTTTCCACATTTTACTTAATTCATCGTGAAACGCATGCTTATACTAGCATTCTAACCACGTGTAACCCACGTCATAAAAAGAAAATTCGCATACTTTATCCCTAGCACGCTTCCCAATACATATCTCAAAGGTTTTTAATTCATTGCTCACTGTGCGTATATCAGCGTTTCTCAAACTGTGGGGCGTCATCCCCTTGGGGGGCGTGATAACCTTACAAGGGGGAGCAAACATATAAAAAAGTCAAAAATAAAAGATTTTAAAAATTCCAAATTTTAATAAAAGGAAGCAAAACAGAATACATTCTGACATAATTAAAAAGTAAAATACACTTTTACATTGATATAATATGCTTATAAATGCAACTGTATTGCATAATGTATTTATAATTAATTCATCAATACTAAGTTAAGAACAAGATTAATAATTACTAGTGACTCCCATGGGCTTGACATATACAAAAATATACACAAAATTTAATGCTTATCTTGATAATTTGTACGGTTTATAATTAAAGTCATATTGTAGCTTTAGCATGTAGCTCTTAGTACGTTAAATTTTAAATCAATAAATTGTTATTGTATGGAGGGAAGCGTGATGAAAATTATGATTGAAAATTGGGTCGTAAGTATTGAAAGTTTGACAAGCACTGGTGTATATGCAATAATTATTTACAGTCAGAAGTATTCGAATAATATAATTTACCTCGTTTCTCGAGTAAGATTTAAGGTTATATAAAATATTTTTAACCTTACAATTAAAAGTTTTGTTTCTCACGGGGTGAAGTTCATTAATATTTCAATCAATAATATTTAGTATTAATTATTATTAATAATATAAGGGCATTTGTAAGTAAAATAAATTCAAAAAAATCACCAAATATCTTTATGAGGGCCCTTATGGAAAATGCCATGTGTGTCAAGTGACGTTCTTGTGATTTAATCCACGCCTCCAGCTGGAGTGTTGCGACGCACGAGGAAACTGGACTGCAACATAATGGAACCAGATCGTCTTTAGCCACAAAATCAAATTCAGTCACAGCAGTGATAATCGTGTTCGTGAGAGGAGATCCCACAGTGAACGCCTAAATCCTGCCTTTGCTTTACAGCAACACACCGCTCCCACAGCTGGTGTGATGATATGGGGTGCCATTGCCTACAATACACTGCCACTCCTAGTATTGATATGTGGCACCATGACAGTCCAGCGGTATATCCGTGACATCCTGCAACCACATGTGTTGCCACTCATTCAACGGCTCCCAGGAGCCAATTTTCAACAAGACAATGCTCGGCCTCATACGGCAAGGGTGTCATAAGACTGTCTCAGACCTGTTACTACCCTTCCTTGACCTGCCCGATCCCCAGATTTGTCTCCAATCGAGCATATCTGGGATCATTTGGAAAGGTGATATGGACATCCTACGAGTTTGAACAAAGCAGAGGCAAGGTTACAGCAAATATCGAACGCGAATGTCCCAAGACATCACACAGAACATGTATGCCTCGATGCCCGATCGTAGCGCATTGTGCATTCGGGATAGACGGGGTTTAATAGGGAATTAAATCCTCCGTTCTTTTGCCTTTTTCTCTGAAATAAATTATCTTTGTTTTTATTTTCCATTTATTTACTTCTATCAAAGTAGTCATTACGTAAGTAAAATGTTGTTTAATTTTGACGACTCCCTCTTGGTGCGTTAATTCTTTTGTCCATTAGTATATACATATATATATATATATATATATCCATTATATATATATATATATATATATATATATATATATATATATAAGATTGTCTAATATAAGATTGTCTAATAATCAATCTCAATATTTATTTAAAATCTAGATTTATGTACTTTTTATTAAAACGTTTTTTACGAATAACATTTTTCTAAGTATATGTCTTGTGTTTTGTACCTACGTTAAAATACCTTAGTTCTTTTTTTAGAGATCATTTCTTAAAAAAATGGTATCTTACATAAAAGTTTTCTCTTAAGGTATCTGACTACGTTCGGAACCGTTATTTTGCAAAATCGTATAAATGGATACTATTCAGAATATTTAGTGTCACTTATATTAGATAACGTATATAAAATTATTTGAAGAATAGTATTACAATAAAAAATTATTTAAGTACAATATTTTGCCAAAAAATGAACATAGAATGACTCATTTTCAAAATATTCTCCTTTCGTGAAAAATGCTTCTATTATAATAATATTTTGCCTGTATATCAGTGTTTCTCAAACTGTGAGGCGCGCCCCCCTTGGGGGCTTGACAACTCTACGAGGTGGGCGCGAGCATATTGAAAAAAGTTGAAAACAAAAGATATTTTTAAAAATTATTGATTTACTGAAAGTAAACAAACACAATACATTCTGATATAGTAAAAAATAAAATACACATTTACACTTATAAATGTATCAGTGCTACACAATTTGTTTTATAATTTATATAACAATACTACGTTAAGAACAAGTTTAATAATTATCAGTAACACCATTTGATTGTCACGCATAAAATTATATGCAAAAATTAACTTTTATATTGATAATTTGTACAGTTAATAATTGATCCAATAACTTTCGATTGAAAGTTATGCAATTCGCGCTTCACAATGCCAACAAATTCCGCGTATGGGATGCATTGAGGGCTAGAGGAAGGAATAAAGGAGCAAATCATCTGAAATCTTTCGCAAACATTGTCAAGTTCATTTCCAAAGTCTTCGGAAATATTTTATAGTTAGCAGTGCGCAGAAAAGATCCTTCTTCGGAAAGACGTTTATATACGTCCGGGAAAATAAACACGTTGGCTTAGCGAGACGTTTATATAAGCGGTGGCACTTAAGAGATAAAAGTCGTACTGTAGTTTTAGCATCAAAGTTTGTTATTATTGAGTTTAATACATTGCTATTGTATGAGGGGGCGCGATGAAAATTATGATTGAATATTGGGTCGCGAATATGGAAACTTTGAGAATCACTGCTGCATATAGTTCAGACCTCTGTACAGAGGCTCAATTAGAATTTTTGAAGTAAATAACTTAGACGTGGTTTTATCCATGTTTTACGACAATACAGGTAGAAATTTTAAGAAAAAAAACGCCGATAATTATTTCAATTGGTTGTAACTCTGAAAATAATGTGAATTTTTCAAAAATCATAGTTGAGCCTCTTCACAGAAGCCTTAGCTATATACAGGCAGAATATTGTTATAATAGAAGTATTTTTCATAAAAACAGAACATTTTGAATAAAGGTTATTTATTCTAACTTAATTTTTTGCCAAAATATGGTATGTAAATATTTTTTGCCAAAATGCTCTTAAAACAATTCTATACACGTATTCTAATCTAAGTGACACTAAATATCATGAGAATTATGAATTTATGCGCCTTTTAAAATCACGGTTCCGAATGTAGGCGGATTTCCAAAAAAAGTAAGTAAATAAATAAATAAAAATTACTACTTTTTCTTTCATATTTTCAAGTGATTATAACATGATTATCGTTAACACAACAACTCTTCTATCTTTTTTCATATTGTACTTTCACAAAATGAATTCAAAATAGCCGCTATCTACATGTTCAAAATACATTAAATGAACTCGATTTGTATTCGGCAATTCTCTTTTTAGAGACTATTTCCAGAATGTATTGCTTATATATGTATATGTACATACGAGTATAACTTTCTCAGATGTTATAGAAATGAGAAAAAGTTTTTTTTTTCTAACGTAATCGTGCAAACTTATATGCACGTCATACACCACATCTACGGTTCTTTTAATAAATGACAATAATAGAGGAAGTTCGGCATACGCGTTTGCCATCACCCCAACACATTCAAATACAAGTAATTATAAGTATTCAACGTAAACCATCCATTTTACTTTCTAATGAGCCCAATTTATCCATTTGGCTGTTTTGTATCAATTTATGCAAAAAAAATACAAATTTCATGTAAGATTCATGTAAATTAGTAATCATATCCTGTCTCTTAGAACAGTTATATCGCTTATTTTAACTAAAATCAAATTTATTTAAAGGATAATATTCAGTGCATCGTCTAAGGAAAAGAAATCCGTAACAGATGTTTTCTATTCAGAAGAGGTTTAAAGGGAATATTTTCTTTTTGTATGCAGAATGTATTTTCTTGTCATTTTATCGATTGAAAAGAAGAAAGCGTACTTTTTCTTTCAAATACCTTCCATTCAATCTGTCAAGTACAAGCTTCATACATCTTATTTAAAAACAAAAAAATAATACTCATGCATTTGAATTTTATTAACCATACCTTATAAAATATGCAAAAATAATATCCATATTTGGATTTCATTTACTTAACAGATGGATCAATTTTAATGTACTGGCTGATTATCGCTGGATAACTTCAAAATGTGTCTAAAACTTTTGATAAAAAATATTAAATTCATTCTAAATGAATATCATTGATAAGTTTGTTTAATAATTTGCATTTTTGATAAGTGTTCATTTGAAAAACTGAATATTTCATCACATGTTTTCCAATAATCGATTTCATTTAAGTAGAAATTAAGTATTTAAATGAATCCTGTGTATGAAAATCAGGCTGAAATGTCTACTTGTCCCAATAATTGATATGAATACCGTTGTAACTTATGATTTGTATTCACTGTTCGCTATCAAAATTGCAGTGGTAAGAAGAACAAGCACATTTTTAGAGAGGTTACACAAAGTGCAAAGATGAAATTTTTGAAAAATAGCGGAATCAGTATTGGGTGTAGTATTTACGGCTGCCAACAAATTATGTTGCAAGCTGCGTCATTGTATGAAAGGTGCTTTGCTTATTTTGTTGAAATGTGACTGTGCATGCTGTATTCACACATATTTATAGAATAAATCTGGTGTAAAAACAGGAGTGTATGCTCTGACAGTAGATTTCCATTCAATGATCAGACTTATTCAACACGCGAAAAAGAGTGTGCGCTGGCTCCCCAAAAAAGAAAGGAAAATTGTGGGTGAATTAGTCTTGAAGAGCACATATCATAATTGTACATTGCCTTCTTAAAACGTAGCCTGAAAGTTGTAACTGAAAGTACAGGTGGATAACTCACCTTAACATATAAACACTGAATGATCGTAATAGTGGTAATATATATTGGCGGTGCAGAATTAAATGCAGCAAATTTTAGAATCAGAAGCAGGATCAATATGGCGATGCATTAGTCAAACAACCTTTCTCTATAGTTTATCATGTGTCTAATCTAATCTTACTGGTGTTGCACGCAGAAGCATTATTACATAAAATATCAGGGTTTGTAAGTATAACATCATGTCACTTCATTTTCTACGCCTTCAATTTAATTTATCATTGAAGCCTTAAACACCTGTAGGTTTGAGTCAATAATATCACAGTTATATACAACTTCCAAATATTTCAACATTTTCTAAAAGACGTATAATAGTACGTAATGATATCGTTTTTAAAAACATTCTTGTAAAATTGATGTAACTTTTATTGCAAAAATATACCCAATTGGATTCTCTAAGTTTATTCAAATCGATTTCAATAATTTAAACAAAAATTGAGATTTGTTTAATAATGTATTGCAAATCGCCTACACTCCTGTCACCAACAAAAAGACATTTTATGTACTGCATGTACGATAAATGGTTTTATCTATGAAGTGGATTATTTTTTGTTATCTGGTTCCGTATTTCATACTTTTTCTGCATAATCTATGTATATATATATATATATATATATATATATATATATATATATATATATATATATATATATATATATATATATATATATATATATATACAGAGAGAGAGAGAGAGAAAGAGATACAAGTAGTATAATTTACTTATTTCTAAAACAAAATATACTATTTACAATTTCAAATTAAAAAGCATAGTGTTTCTCTGAAATGATATCCGAAATATTCTAATCCTAACTCATTAAATTTTATGGCGCTTGTATGTACGCTTCCGTGCTTTACTTTCTACTCAGAAACATAAACTAAAAAGAATTATTTAGCAGTCCTGAAAAAAAGTAATATATTCAGTCAAATTGATCGGGGACCTTGGCTCCGGTTTCTCTCAGAGGAAAGATGTGTCGATTGATCGCTAAATAAAAGTTTACTACAAAAATTATTGATACTGACTTTGAAACAACACACTGATATACACTGGTGTGCAAAAATTAAGGACGAGACGGTTTTTTTCAATATAACTTTGTACAAAAGCTTTCCAAATCAACACATTTAATACCGTAAGATCCCCAAAACGTAAGGACATGTGTAATGTAAGCAACACTTACTAAAAGAGAAATCAGAGGGATAAAAAAAAGCTTGATTGAAAAAGTAGCATGGAGCGCAATGCGACTGAAGGCCGAAACATCCCTTTGATGGGTGTCCAGCAAGAGACATCCGGTCTTTAGTAGGGGATATGATCTCCCCTGACTGCTAGGCAGGTTTCACAGCGTCAACCCATGCTGAGAATGAGGGTGTCAATGAGTTGTTGAGGCATTGCTGCCCATTCGTCTTGCAGTGCCAATCGAAGCTCCCGAATCGTTACTGGTGGTAAGGTACGAGCTGCCAAGCGTCTGCCTAGAAAACCCCATACATGCTCGATGGGATTGAGATCCGGAGATCGTGCCGGCTAATCCATGCGTTCAATATCCTCACTCTCTAAGAGCTGTTTGGCAGCTACTGTGCGATGATATGGTGCATTGTCGTCCATGAAAAGGAACTGCAGACCCATAGCGCCTCTAAAAAGACGCACATATGGAAGAAGAATCTCGTTACAATAACGGGTCCCGTTGACGGAATCTGCGTCGAAGATGTGAAGGTCTGTACGACTACCAAGCAAGATGCTTCCCCAAACGAGAACACCGTGACCTTCATACCTGTCCCTTTCAATGATGTTCGAGGGATGATTGCGGCTTCTTCGCTCTCTCCAGATGAGTATGCAATGAGCATCGCTACTCAAACTGAATCAGCTCTCATCTGTAAAAAGTACTCGTCCCCATTCATTGTCTCTCCAATTCCGGTGTTCCCGGCACCACAGAGAACGCATTCTCCGATGGGCAGGCGTTAAAGGTACACACCGTACAGGGTGTCGTGCAAACAGACCACCACCGTGTAGTCTTCTGGCCACGATAAAACGCGATATCGGTCGTCCAGTCACCTGTGTCGTGTGTCTAGCGATTTCTCCCGCTGTCTGCCGCCTGTTTCTTCTGGCCTGTAAGACAATGTACCGGTCATCTGCGGGTGTGGTTCCTCGTGGACGACCACTACTGAACCCCCGGATAGCTGTTCCTGTAGTTTGAAATTGTCTCCAAAGTCGTTAAACGATACTGTGAGCAATTCCGAACTCTGCAGCCACACTTGTCACACTGCGGCCTTCCTCCAACTTCCCAATGATTCGACCTCGGGTAAAAGCATCCAGATGTCGTCTAACAGATTGATTATTCGCCATTTCTCGCTGAGACAGCAACTCGGTGTGATTTTAACTGCTATACGGCGTGCAATCTCTTTGCCAGAAATACTGATCTTACACCGACAACATGCTTTATACTACTCAGACACTCTCCCATTACGTCTACCTGCATATCTTCGCATGTGCTACCGTACATCACCTTACTTAATCTCCTGATTGGTCTTTCTGTCCGCTCTGCCTCTTCGTTCAGCTGATATACTAATTTTTCGACTTCGTCCTTAATTTTTTTGCACACCAGTATATATATATATATATTATATATATATATATATATATATATTATATATATATATATATATATATATATATATCATGTACATCGTGGAATAAATATAACGGTTATACACAAATGACATTTTATGCAGAATGAAGTACTTGTAAACATAACGATGGTTTGGGGCCGAGTAAATACGATAAAAGAACGCAGTCATTTATTCTGCGTTTTAATATGCATAAAGCTTTGTAGTTGTCAGATGAAGATGTGAGTAGAATTTGAAATTAAAATATCCTTTGTAGGATCGAAACTTTTTAACCTTTTCCCAACGCATGATTTGTCGTTTTTATTTCATAAGATGCTATAATCGTCAAACTCTCATTCAAGGAAGACCATCTGTGATAGATTTTTGCAATGAAAGACGGATGCAAACATTGTCTTTCCATTAGTAAGATATTTAAATAGACTTGTAATCGTATGGCATATGGTCGTAAAATGTTGGTTATACTTTCTATTATGTAAAAAGACGGAACCTCGAAAGTCCTGATGAAAATATAAAATTAAAATTATTAAATTTTTATTAAAAAATGTCCATGACCAATTTTAGTAGTTAGAGAGATGGTGGATCTATGATGGTTTTGGCAGTTTTCAGTTTCGGCATGTTTTTTAGATGGTTGACCAAATTCTTCTAAATACAAAGATACATTAGAAAATCATCGTGTGCTATTAGCAAGCCACATTTGGGTAAAATTCAAAATATCAGCGTGATAATATTGTGCTCCATACCTCAAATGCTAAGAAGAATTAGTTTAACTCGAAAATTTTTACTAATTCTAAATGGTCATCCAAAAACGGTGATCAAAACCCACTCGAGAATGAATTTGGTTCATTATCTCTCAGAAGGCATTGAATATAGAGAGCAATTTTATTCAGTGAATGCCTTGGAGACAACTATTCAAAGCACATGATACAGCTTTAAAACAGAGATGTTACAAACCTTAATTATGTCTATAGAAGTTGTTCTCAAGCTTTCACTACTGGCGACCCAATTTTCAATCATAATTTTATCGCCCCCCCCAAATAATAATGTATTGAAAGCAAGAATAATGCCCTTTGGCGCTAAAGCTACATTGCGATCACAATTATAAACCGTACAAATTAACAAGATAAGTATTAAATTTTGTATATGTTGTTTTTAGTAATATATATATATAAACTTTTTTTTTTACATTTTAGTTCGATTCACTATAAAAGCGTGTTTTTAGTTTGTTTTAAAGCTATAATTTAGTTTATAATTATTTTTACTATAGAAGATAAAAATCACGATTCCAGTGAATAATTTAATAAAGAGAAAATATACGAACCTAATTTCAAGGACTTTTCAATATTGCTTTGATAATTTCAGAAGAAAATCAAATAAAACTAAAGAAAATGTTCGAAATGTAATCCTTAACGTAACCTTAATAAAGGACATGAATCACAGACATTTCTCGCTAACAATATATGAACGCTACTTTCCAGCAAAACTGTAATAATTTGTTCGCGTTATTGTAATTTTGCGGTCGTTTGATGTTCTACAAATAGCATTTTGAACTTTTTTCTTTCTTGTGTCTTTTTGACAAGGCGGAGTGCTACATTTATGGCCTCATAGTTTTCTTCATAGAGTTTTTTAGGCAGCATTTGAAGATTTCAATTTAACTCAAACGTTTCATGTCTATCACTTTTCACATATTTATTTCGCTATCCTGATAAATATGCATTATTTCAACAGGTTCTTCATTTACTTGATCAGTTTCAACTTCCTTCAATAGAAGTCACAGATGTCCATTTTTGTATATATTCTGCTCATTTACATTTATAAACCATAATAAGTCGTGCAACACAGCAATCAAAACAACAAAATTTTTTATGGGGGAAAGTGTAGCATGTTCTAAAAACTAATTCTGTAAAACATTCCTCATTATCCATTATATGTTTCAGAATACTCATAAAAATACATCTTGGCCAAATAATCCTTAAAAGTGCTCAATATGCTTATCAATAAATCATAAAACTCATTCACATAGAAAAAAAGCAACAGAAAAGTATTATTTTTGTACAATTTTTGTGTCAACTTTTATAAGCTTAATTGTTTTGTGTATTGTAATTTTCAGAACTTTTAACTAATTATAATATTACAATAAATATTAATAATTCATGTTCTTATGATTCTGGTATAAATACTAGAATAATTATATTTCGTATACTCTGATTAAAACTGGGATATTAATAATTAATTTTATTATTAATATTTCAAAATTAACGATTGCCGTCACAGATTCTTTTAATCCATTACCTTAGATTCTCACCCCTTATTAATCTCAGATTTTTAAAACATGAATTGATAATTTAAGAAATTGTAAACCGTTTTCACAATTCCGTCCGAGTAATTTCATGAAGTACAGAAATGAGATTAATATTTATTTTACACGCAAAGAACTTTTTATCTTTACATGTGATGTAAGAAATAAAAATAGCGTCCAATTTAATGGATACTTAAAAGAATGTATTTTTCCATTTGAATGTTTCCGTATAAGTCATGGTTTTCATTATGAAATATGTACGCTAGAATAACAAGCAAATTCTTTTAGAATTGTACTTTGGACTGAGTCTATTATTTCTTGAAATAAATTTAACTATAATAAAACTTAAATATTTTCAGTTTTATGACTTGAAGAGAAAATTTTAAAACGAAAGAGAGACAGAATTCAAACTGCTTTAATATAAATATATTTCTCATTTTGTAATGTTAGCTGTGTTTGAGCAATATGCTAAAAGAATCTACACATAATTTTGAAACAAGCATAAAGTTGATTATAAGTACTTTTTCACCAATGAAGATAATGCACATCATTACAAGTGTTTAAAAAAATCACTTTTAAACTAATTTAATTTTAAGTTTCCTGAATACTTAAATTTCGTTTATCATACTTAATATAAATATATAAATAAGGAAGTGTTCTATTTTATTATTACATATTCGTATAATAATCCATAAAAAGTCAGCTCGTAAAATATTTATCAATAATATTACATTATTCTATATGAATAGGAAATTTAAAGAGTAATTTAAAGTATTAATATAAATCAAAATACCCTATAAAAATTACAAAATATCCCATTCTGCATTTCAGTGTAAGATAATATCTTTATAATTTCCTTGACATTTTAGTGAAATGATGTTTACTTAATTTTTTTTTTTAGGTTGAGATAAACAATCTTATGGATTCCGATTGTTTTAGTCATATGTTTTTAACCGTCTCACATCTAACTATCTCCTTCATATAGAATCTCGATGCTAATTTTAAAACTTCACGTTTAGTTAAAAAAAAAACTTGTATTTATTTATTGCAGTTTTATTTTTTTTCATAATTTATTTCACGTTTTACGGAATTAATGAACTTATTCGCATAATATTTTGAAATGAAAATCTGAACGAGAACAGATATAAAAATCAGATTTAATTTAAGATCAATGTAATATAATATTAAAAAACATAGCCCCTCAATGTTATTGAGTATCCTTCAATCCATCGTAAAATATCAAATGAATTTACGAAATTTTTAAGCTTCACTAGTTTCATAAGACATATGTTCCTTTCAAACCCAGATCCTATGATGAATTTCTTAAAAAAATTTTATCTTTATATAAATATGTGTGTGTTAAATTCCTTATATAACAAATAACTTATTTTCCAATACATCTTCAAGTATTAAATTAATCACACAATTATTTTTAAGAAACTGATGACCCAACCTCAAAACAATTCAAACCCGAGATAATTTTTTTATAGTCTATATGTCAGCATTAACTTTCAAGTACAACTCATAAAATAAGAGATGCTTCACATCGGGACTTAAGAGGTAAAAACACTTACATTTCACTTTGGCGTCGCTTTTTTTTCTCAGCGACAAAACATGTAGTGGGCTCGATGAATAAAGAACGTTTTTTAAATTAAGTTCGGTTTTGACTTGAAACATATCATATATATATATATATATATATATATATATATATATATATATATATATATAGTCTAATTCTCTACAGACAAGAGATAAACATTCACCAATCACATTCGAAAAAAACACAGAGAACAGTAAAGGAAACACAAAATGAAGGACACTAGATTAAAAATTATAAAATGGAGATGCTGCTGTATTATAAACATTGTTGACTTAGGATAGCTAATATATAATTTATATAAAATATATAAATTATATAAAAGTGGGGATGAGAACATTTTTTTGGCCAGCCAACCTTCCCTTTTATGTTAATAATACTGAGCAAAAACCTATTGAAAGTAATGGATAGGAATATCTAAAACCATTACAAAATAAAGGTAACTTACCTAAAAATTGCACTTGAAAATGCAGAGCCCGCGCTAAATCTGAGTGCAATAAATAAGTTATTGCCAGATTCTGGATCCTAATGCAGATTCACAGCATGGGAATGGCTGAAATGTAGCACTTAACCAAAGTATAAAAAGAATAGAAAGCAAAAATTAATAAAAGATTTACGAAAAACCATAACTTTGCAGACACTAGAGTATATATGAATTAAATAATAATTAACTTTAACTAATAATAGAATATGGAGTTAACTATAACTATGAAATGTGTAAATTTATAGTATTAAATTATAATTAATCTAAGAATTTTTAATCCCTACAATATTGAATAGCATTACTCATATAACTATTAATAAAATGAAGTGGGTATTTCTGATTTAAGCAATATTTAGTAAAATGTTTATAGTTATTTATTATTTCTGATTTTTTTGACACTAGAAATTTATTGCGTTGTATATAATTAATAATAACATTTCTAAATATAGAAATGTGTGCATTACTCTCCCAATGCGGAACTTTTATTATAATGAAATCAAAATCTTCTCTTTTATCATAAATATTAGAAACTGTTACATTATCTATTAATTTGATATTTATGTCAAGAAAATTTGCTTCATCTTTGTTACTATTTGTCTGTATTAAATTAAGATATTGTGGATAAAAATTAGTATTAGGTATAAAATTGACTTGCTTGCCATAAATGTTTATTTCATCTATGTAACGATAAATATAATATTTAGAGTTATTAACATAACTAGTTTCAAAATAATGTAAGTATAAATTAGCAAGACAGTCGCTCGGAGGGCTACCATGTGGCAAACCTTTAATCTACAGATAATACTTACCCTTATGAAACATATAGTTCTCTTTGAGTAATAACCTAAGTAGTGAACTAAATCTATCATAATTAACATTATTAAATAAATTATCTTTATGCGAAATTACAAGTATATTAATCATATCATCAATATCAATAGAGTTTAAAAGATCTTCAAAATCTAAACTATTGATTGAAAAAATATTTTTATTTTTCATTTTTTTCAATAAGAGATTTACTATTTTTAAGTATGGTTATGGATTTAAGATTATTTATTGTATCATGTAATATTTCTCTCATGGAGAATTTTGCCTGTTTTGCTGATATATGTATTAAATCCATTTGTAACTGACCTAAATTTGACTGAGTCTTTATGAAACCTCGGAGTAAGAAATGTATGAGGAAATTTAAAACTATTATTAATTTGAATTCTTAATTGTTTATGAAAAGCCAAAAAATTCGATTATTTATTTCTCTATCAGAAAATAATGACTTAATAAATGCTGTATTATTATCAAAATACATTTTTAATCATTAAATTATAATAGTATTTACATATGAAGGCAAAATTACCTGGCACTTTATCAACATAAACTATAGTGAAATTATTTTGTAATTTTTAATCTGATTTTTAATATCATTAAAAAAGGTTTTATTACCTGTACCAAAGTTATATTTATTAATCTGCTGTGTAATATTACCTTTGAATTCTGTGAATGCCTCTATAGGCATACTATACTTAATAGCTATTTTGTATATAAATTGCTCATTATCCTTATATAACTGTTTTTATAATTTTATTATTATAAGAAATCATTAATCTAAAACCTGTACCTTTATGCATTATGTTTCTAAGATTGTTGTCTTTTACAATATTGAGGTCACCAGTAACAACATGCCTGTGATGTTTATCTATGAATTCTTTAAAGTCTTAACATTTACATATATATATATATATATATATATATATATATATATATATATATATATCAGTGGTGTGCACAGGAATTTTTCAAGGGGTTGTCCGGCTTTGAAAGTTCACCATTCTTGTATAATGCTCCTTTTGATTTTGTCAATTTTCAGGGAAAAAAACACAGTAAAAAACTAATTATTAAAAAAATAATTATCATTAATTAATAAAAATTAATATTAATAACAAATAATTAATTAAATTTTACGTACAATGTACTTATAATTATAATCAATAGTAAAAAATCAAAGGCTTGGGGGTCCGGACCCCAGGACCCTCTCCTTGTGTGCGCCACTGATATATATATATATATATATATATAAATTGATAATGATTCATATTTTGATACATTTTCTTACTTATATGTACATTTTATTCGAGCCATTCTAGTCTCTTTCTGATATGTTTATCCTTCTTCTGAAAATCTGACTTTCTTTTTTGTTAAAGTCGAACAATAGAGCTTTATTAAAATTTCCTTCTGTAATTTCTAAAAATATCCTTTAACAAATATTTTATTTGTGAAATATCATGTTGATTAAAACAAAATATTTGTAGCAAATATTTGTAGCATATTTGTACAGTCACACGATATTTCCTTTATAAGATTTTAAATTACGTTTTCCCCACTTTTAACAAAGCAGAACTTTTACAAGAGAATTTTCAGTTTCATTACATAATTGAGGCAAGATGATTTTTTGTGCACAGTATTTCATGTTTTTCAAGAAATATTGAATGTTTTTGTCCTAATTTTCTCTCATCTTTATAGTAATATAACAAAGGTTACTTAACAAAAAACTGGGGTAGTTAGGAAGAAATATATATATATATATATATATATATATATATATTTGTTTAATTAAATAAATGCATGTGAAATAATAATGGATTATGTTAAATTTATTACAGCTTCACGTGAAAGAGATAATTAGTAGACCCATTATTGTAAAAAATATAAAAATAATAGCCCAATTATATCACTTACGATATTTTAAAGAACTTTAACAGAATAAATGCATGACCTGGTCATTTTGAAGCTAAAGAAAATACACGATACATAAAAATCAATATTCAACACCACAAAGAAGTGGACATAAAGTGAAGAAACTCAACAAACACAGAGACAAAGCAACGAAAAATAACTGTGTTTGGTTTTGAAATGATATTCGTAACACAGAACGAGAATAATGTCAACTCAGCTGGTTAACGTCCAACAAGGATGGTGACACACAAACAACGCGTCTAAATACGAATACAGAGATAATGAGAGTTCTATTGACATTCTGATGGATGATTTCTTTTTTCCCTGTCAAACATTTTCCTTAGTTCAGTGTTTCGCAAACTTTCAATATTCGTGAGCCAATTTTAAATTATAATTTTAATTCCCTCCCCCTCCATATAATAAGAATGCATTAAATACAATGATAATGTACCTTGATGCTAAATATCCAATATGACTTTAATTATAAAACGTACAAATTAGTTATGTAAATATTAAAATGTGTATATGGCAAGTCCATGGGGTCATTAGTAATTATTAAACTTCTTCAAAACTTAGTATTGACAAATCGATGATGAAATAAATTATGCATTACTGAAACATTGATAAATATATATCATTGTAAATGTATATTTCTTATTATCTCAAAATATATTTTGTTTTGCTTCCTTTCAATAAATTTATAACTACCGTAAAATCCGGCGTATCACGCGCACTTTAACACAAAATTTAAGATTGAAATTTACGGATGCTCATTATACGTCTGATGTAAAAATGACAGCTTTATAAATGAAAGAAAGAGATGGGCATAAAAAAAAATATTTTTCTACATATATAAAAATACTGTTTATGTAGATTAGTTACATTCCTTGTGAACTTATAGGGCATAGAAGTATATTATATTTTTCAAATGTCTGGGATAATACCTTGAAGTAATGACTTCAAAACATAATAGAATTACCCACGTACATTTCAAGTTTCTTCGTGAAAATGGAGGTGTGTGTGATATGATGTGTGTGAATATACCTAAAAATTAAAAAATGCAGCTTCAAATTACAGGTGTGCATTATACAAAAGATTTTACGGTACTTTAAATAATCTTTTCTTTTCGGCTTTTCGATATAATTACAATCGACCCCTGGTAGTATTAATACGCCCCCTAGGGGGCATGCTCCCAGTCTGAGAAACGCTACCTTAGTTCATTCTCTGAATGCGGTACTAGAAGGGAACTCAAGTTGTGAGCAATAACGTCCCAGGCGTGTCTGATATGGGAAATATATATATATATATCAGGCATGAATAGCAGCAAATAAAGCTTCTGTACATCATGAAGGAAACATTTATTGCTTGTAAAGAATATTAAATATATTTGGGTGTAGTATATCATCCATGTATTGATGAATTGCCCTTGTGCCCTGATTATGCATCAGAGATGACCAGCAACCGTAAGCGTTGACGCCACAAATCATGGTGTCACGATAAGGCATTCCACTTTTACGACCGAGTTCAACCTGTTCCCATTTGACACTACACTCGTACAAAGAGAATTTCCATTGACAAACAGAAGTGTGACTCGCCAGAGAACATGGTCCTGCCGTATACCGTTATGCAAGTTGCTTATTTGTGAAATTCTGAAATTAGAGCTGGGAGGTCAATGGCACTTTTTAATGGATGCCATGAGTGTCGTCCATTAGAAACTAGTTGACAGGTAATGAGTTTAGTCGATTCTATAATGTCAAAAATATTTTTTCCTATGTTACAAAATGATGACACTAAGGGGCATCTACCCTGAAATTAGAATGGTTTACTATGCATTCTTTCTCGGCTTTGCATTTTCAATGTCACTTAGAGTAAAATGATAGTTTTGAATTCTAAGAGGACTTGGTACCCTTTTTGAGCTACTTTCTTTCTTTATGTATTTAAAAATTATATTTTAGCATTTTATATAATTTTTCTATTCAAGAAAATGACACGAGAATAAATTGTTCACATACCATTCACACAATTTTAAAAATTTAATTTTTTTTTATGACAATTTGGAAAAATTTAAATTCCTACTCCTTCTGTAATTATTAATTTTCTGACCTGAATTTTTTTGGTAATATTCTTATGGATGTTATAAACAACTCTAAAGATCGATTTTACAATAACTTAATTCGTTTTTGAGAGAAAAAAATAAAATGTTGATATGCTTGCTAAAAACCAACGAAAAAAAGCCAATAATATCTCTTACATTTTAATTTGTTTAAAAAAAAGTATTCAGTTTACAGCAAAATGGATCCCTAATTTTGTTACATTCTTTATATGCGACACACAGGAAAAAAGAAGAAGTGATTGGTAAATAGTTGCGGAAGAAGTAGCATTCTGAATGCACTAATGTTTAGAAAAACACAAACTGCGAAAAACCACACTAAAGTTTATAATTGAATATAGGGGTCGGTAGGCCTAAATGCGGCGGGATACCAACAATACATTTAACGCCGATAATACTCAAGGAAGAGAAATAAAACCTTACTCCAAAACAAACAAATATTTATTATGATTAACATAGGTAAACAGCAATAACAAACTAACAATGAATTTAAAGTAAATAAAATTAGACAAAGAGGAACTTAAAAGCAATGAAACACTTTCTACGGTGGGACGACTGGGAGAGTATGTCCGCTCTGGATGAGAAAACTCGTAGAAGTGATAAGTCGCAGGGGGTTCGACCTGAGACAATAGAGGGGGTGTACAAGGTACAAACATCCCGGCTCCCTTTGAAATACTTATTTCAATATTTACACGTATTCAAGCAAATTTTAGCAAAAACCATGATTACAAAAAATTAATATGCAGGCATATTCACTCAAATTTGCGTACACACAAACAAACATGAGATATTACACAATATAAATGAATAACTAAAGTTAAACAAAAAGAATATAAAACTCAGCACAAAATAATAATAAAAAGAAAGAAAGAAAATGCTTTATCAGTTAAGCAAATGAAATATAAATGCAAAAATAATGGTTGTAATATATGAATGACAAAAATTATAAGTACACATTTTCATTCAATTAGCAAGATGCAGATATCTCTGACATTTCTTTTAATTATTTTTCCATCAGCAAGTTTAAGATTAACAACTCTTATTTTGTGTGTGTGTTGTCATTAGCATAAAAACTTCTAAAATTCTACCAGTAAGCCATTTGGTACCAGGAAGTGGTTCATTCTTAATTAAGAAAAGAGTACCTATTTCAACATTATTTTTACTGAATCTCCATTTGATCCTTTCTTGTAAATTATTTAAATAATTTCTTTTCCAAACTTCCATATCTACTGGTAAAGCCAATTAACTCTTTGCCGTCTAGTTAATCTATTTTCTTTAGCATTAAATAATTAGGGCTCTACAATAGCCGTAATAGGTCGACCAATTATAAAGTGACCATGTGACAAAGTTTCAAAGTCATCAAAATCGGATGAAAGTAGTGATAGAGGTCTCGAATTTAAAACAGATTCAATGTCGGCAAGTAAAGTACTATACTCTTCAAGAGTCAAGTTTGAGTTTCCAACTACATACGTTTTAAATGCGTTTTAAAGGACTTCACACCTGATTCCCATTAATCACCAAAATTTGGGGACATTGGAGGAATGAAATCTCAGTCTATATACTCATCATTAAAATAACTAACTAATGTTTCATCAGGGGGGAGCTTTAACTAAGTCCTGCAATTTTTTTTAATTCAATATTTTCCCCTACAAATGTTTTCCCATTATCGGAAACATCTTAGAACTCTTGTCTCTTTTCCCCAAAAATCTTTTCAAGCAGGCAATGAAAGCTATAGAAGTAAGGTCAGAGACAAAATCCAAATGAATTGGTTTAGTTGATAAACATACAAATATTGAAACATATACTTTATTAAGAATTCACTTACGTTAACTTTTGAATTTATCCATAAATAGATCACAAAAATTTACCCCAGAATTATTAATTCGCTATGAGGGAGTAACCCTTTCCTTGGACAAATTGCTCATTAATTGATTGTATAAAATGTGTTTGTTTTTAAAACAAATGACACAATTATGCACTACTTGGCGTGTCAGATTTTTGCCATTTAGTGGCCAATATTTTTGACGAACATGATATAGCCAATTATTTGAACCAAAATGAAGGAATTTTACATGATAATATCTCATGATCATTAAAGTTACAACATGTTTGCTAGGTAATACAATAGAATATTTTTGATTTTTTGATAAAGGTGAATTTTGTAGTCTTCCACCTACTATAATAATATTAATTTCATCAACAAAACAGTTTAAGGTAGATAACTTACTGCTGCGATGAACTGGCTCACCTCTCAGGAGGTTTTTTATTTCATTACTAAATTCTGCTTTTGGCACTGCCTTTATGAACCAAAGTTCGGCTTGTTTGATCTCTTTAAGAGACAAAGGACCCGAAATCGTTCATTTTTAAAGATCTGGCGTTCATCAGGAATCTGAAAATAAAACTAATTACACGGATTAATTTACAATAATTATTGGTAATGGAAATGATATGGTTGCATAAATCAAATTCACTGGAGAGCAATAAGTTTTTGGATGGAAGAATTTTAAATTCCCTTTTCACTTCACAGTCATTAATGTTCTCTAAATGTTCATTATTTGTAAAAATAGAAGAATCCAGACCCTTCCACCACAAAGGGGAGTTTATTAAATCTGAAACACACACACTTAAACATCTGGACACGAGGTCTGCAGGATTATTTCAGAAGAAATATGATGCCATGAAAAGTTCACAGTTAATTCTTGTATTTTTGCAACTCTATTAGCTACAAAGGTTTTGAGCAGGGGAAGTGGAGTCTTAATTCAGCTTAATGCAATAATAGAATCTGAGAACAGAATTACTTGTGAGAAGTTCCTTTTTAAGTCGTTTATAACCTTTCTTACTAGCTTGAAAAGTAGAAGGCATGCTGGTAGCTCTAACCTGGCAATGGTTTAAGTCTTGAGAGATGCTACTAATGATTTGCTGCACAGAAGTTGACTATGTCGTTCACCGATGTTTTCAATCTCAGAAACATAAGTAACAGCACCAAATCCCTTCTCCGATGGATCACTAAATGCATAGAGAATTATGCTTTCAGATTTTCTGATAGAACAAATCTTAGAATTTTTAGCTTTTCCAAAACAGATGAAGATTGCACGACAGAATCCCACTCTGCGGCAACAGGAACAGGAAGATTATCATGCCATTCCAATTTTAAGAACCATAATTGTTGCATGAACAATTTGGCTTTGATGATTACAGGTCCTAGGAGACCAAGTGGATTGAAAATACCTTCAATTTGGGAGAGCATATCTCTCTTCGTAAAGATATGATTGGTCGAAGAAGAAACTTTAAAACAAAAGGTGTCGGATGAACTATTCCACAAAATGCCCAAGGTGATACTTTCTTCAGATGATTGATCGAAGCGTAAATCAGAGAAATCATTAGTAGAATGTGAAAACACCATTTGTGCAGAGGCACTCCAGTACTTTTAAATAGCTGAGTGAGTTCAGCCTTTAGTGATTCCAGTTTATTTAAACTGGAGCACCCACTTAAGATGTCATCCAAATAAACGTCATGTAGGACGATGTCAGCTGCTTTGGGAAAGTTTTCCCTTTCATCAAGCGAAAGTTGCTTTAACACTCGTGTGGAAAGATAACATGCAAAATTAGTTCCATAAGTTGCAGTTTTTAATTTAAAAATTTGGACAGGTTCATTCAGACCTGTCTCCAAAGAATTTTTTGAAAATGTCTCTGATGGGGATGAATCTCTATTTGACTAAACATATGACTATGTCACAGCTGAAGAAAAAGGCACGCTTTCTGGTACGAAACATTATAGAATAACTCCGCCTTTACACAACACATCATTAAGAGATAAATCAAGATCAGTTTTTGGCGAGCCGATAAAAGCCACTCTAAAGGGACGAGAGTGGTTCCCTGCTCTAAGAACACCAGAATGAGGATGAAAGAATCCTTCTTCTGATGTTATATCATATATGTTTGTGATTTCTTCCAGTTGATCTAAGCTGAGCTAGTCTTCGAGGAATTTTGAAATAAAGATTGTTTAATTTAGGATCGCGGTCTAGACGTCTCCAGAATTGATCAAGGTGTTTAGAAGCAATCGATATGGAATCCCTAAATTGACATTTTCCTGGATATTTTCCTTGAATGGTAGAGAAACAGAATATCTGCCACAATGTTTTCTAAAATATGTTTTTTAAAAGTGACATTTCATCACTAATTATAGGTTGTTCTTCAGAAATATTTTCTGTTTCCCAGAAAGAGCGTAAAATTTTTTGATTTAAAGTGTTCCAACCTTTAGAAAGAAAGCAATGTTTAAAATAACACGGTTCGTCGATGTAGGATCCCATGGCAACATAACCAAATTTGGAGTCAACTAATCTAAAATTACTATTTGAAACCCGAATTTGTTTTATTCCAAAGATATCGAAAAATTGTTCACTACCAATCAGACACGAGATTTCAGATGGCTGGTTAAATCTTTCATCAGTCAGAACAATTCCTTCGGGGGAATGACCAAATCTGAAATATTTATTCTTTTTGATGGATGCATTTTTATTATTTCTGTAGTAAGAAACATATTGACATTTAAAATAAATGTTCCATCTCATTTAAAAACAGACGCCCTTGCTAGATAATTTATCTTTGCTAAGGAGTTATTCAACTCTTGAACCGTGAAATCCATTTTTATTTTGTCAAATCATAATCACTCATCTGCGTGAAAAGTGAGAAACGAGCTTTTTCAGACGCAGAATCGATTGATTGATTGATTGAATATTAACGTCGCACTGTTTTAGCTACACGAGGGCTTTTGGCGACGGACCACGTAATTTTGAACCATGCTCAAGTGACGTGGACGACACCTGAGCTGGCACCACCTCTCCTAACTACCACACCACACCAACGGGAGGACGTTTCAGCTCTCGACAGATTCAGCGTGCATCGCTGCCCTACACGGCGGGTCTTTAGTGGTACTGGGCTCGAACTCATGACATGTCAACCTTGACATGTCCGTTAACGTAAATAACACCTGTCGGGTGTAGCCCCCTTTCCGACCCCCATGAAACACCTCTTTCGGTTGAAGCCAAGGCTATTGCGTGGAAGTTGGGTTCAAAGGTCAACTCTTCCGATAAAGGTTGGAGGACCTTTCTGCTTCCCAGGGTGGAAACAATTTTCTCCTTTGGGGGAGGCAATTTCGTTTCACACAGTAAGACGTTATGCATTGAGTTTAAATTTTTAGCTCTACATGTAATACAGCTTTAAGAACTGGGACAGTTATTTATATGATTAGGTGATAAGCAACGTTTATGCGAGATGTAGTTTTTTCATACAAATTCTATTCTTTCTTGTACGGAAAGATTTTTAAATCTAATGCATTTGTACAATGGGTGAGAGGAATCGCACTCAGGAAATAAACACACTTCTTTTTCATGCTTTACAAGAAATGTTTTTGAACTGGTGGAATTTTTCATATTTGGAAAGTATTTTTATTCTTTACTGGGATATTTTTTGTGCCGTGGTCGGTTTTAAGAATAGATTCTAATTGGATGCATCTAGTTTCTAAAAATGAAAAGAAATATTTCAAACTAGGAACTTCTGTTGTTTTTAGATTTAGTTGGACTAGTCTTTGTGATTCCCTATCTATTTTGGAGTTAAACATGCACAAAATAAAATAGCATCTGAGAGAACATTTGAATCCAGCCTTTGGTTTTTTAAGAAGTGCAAGTGACTACGCACCGTATCAATAAGAAATCGTAATTAAGCAGGATTTTCACTTTGCATTTTGGGCATCGAAAGCATTTCGGTTATGTGAATATCCACAAGTGCTATTTTGTTTTCATAGAGATTTATTTTATACTTCCATAAGTGACTCAAAGGAATCTTGATCACTTTGAATAAGCGAAGCATCATTTTTAGAGCACTTTTTACATAACATAATTTTAGAGTTTTGTTTAAAGAAGAATTGTTTCCAGTTACATTCATAAATTTACTTTTAAACAGTTCGAACTCTTGAAATTTTCCACTGAAGGTGGGCAGAGGTAAGTCCGGTAATCTGATATCTTGTTTTTAATTAGTTCATTATCATTTGTAGAATTTGTCTTTTTAAATTGAGAAAAAGTTATTTCAAGTCTTAACTCTAGTTCTTGAGTTTCTGATTGTCGGTCAATTATTACGTCCAGAGCATCTTTGAGGTATGTGTCATCTTGTTTTAGAAGCTTGATTTCCATCATGATTCTCTTAACGGTAGTTAGGTTATTATTCAAAATTATAAAGTCCGCGTTTTCGTCATGGGACAACTGGAACATATTAAGGAGTGTTTTTTTCTTCTTTTTTTATGGTGCATGGATCAGTTTACATCATACTGCTCAAAGGAACATATTAAGGAAATTTAAACATTTCACGAAGATTTTTGCAAGTGCCCCGTTGTCTATTAAGGTTAACTAGCGACATTTTCAACTCTGTCTCTCCAGCTCGACGGACCAATGGAAATAGGGGGTGGTAGACCTAAATGCGGTCGGATGCCGACAGGAAAATTAACATCGATTATACTCAAGAGATATAAATAAAACCTTAATTCATAACAAACAAATATGTATTATGATTAACATAGGTAAACAACAATAGCAAATTAACAATGAATTTAAAGTAAGTAAAATTAGACAAAGAGGTACTTTTAAGAAATGAAACACTTTCTACGACGGGACGACTGGGAGAGTACGTACGCTCTGGATGAGAAAACTCGTAGAAGTGATGAGTTCTAGGGGGCGCGGGACCAGTGACAATAGCGGGAGTGTACAAGGTACAAAAAATAATTCTAAAAAAAATTATAATAAACTTAAATAAACTTAAAATACCACTTTAAGATATTAGCTATATATTTTTCTTTGTAATAATAGCGTTTTCGTATGTGTTTCCAACCCATACATTTTTATAAATGAACAATTTTATGAAGGTATTAATTGAAGAGAAGAAAATTCAAGAAAAATGTTAAAAAAATGTTTTTTTTGTGTCAAGACATAAAGTTTAGATTTTTTTTCTTCATATAATTGAAGTATTGCATTTGTATGGAAAACATATCAGGGGAATAAGAACTGAAAGAATGAAATTATTAATATAAAATGCCTTAATTCAAAAATTTTACATGCACACATTTTACAAAAAAGAAATATTACATTATTGTATTGCCTTCGAAATATTTTGCTTTATATATTACACATTCTTTTTTATAGATATTATTTCTCTTTATAAAATAGATTTTTTTATCATAACGCTTTTTTTAGCTTTTTTTTTTCTAAAAGGGAGGTGTGGCCGAATTGCCTAATTTGTTTCCAAATGAAGTTTTATGCATTTTCTAACTTTCCGATTTGCACAAGTGATATATCAACCGAAAGATAATATTGCAATGAATAATGCTAAATATAAATTTTTAAAAAAAACGATAGGTCGGTCATTTTTGGGGTACCAAGTCTTCTTATGCACAAGTCAATGTTCCACTCTCGGCAAAAAATGCGTAAACATTGTATCATTGTGAGACAATCATATTCCATTATAGAATTGCTAAACAATTTAGTCAGTCTTCATGAGATAAAAGACCTAACTTATTTCATGTTATAAGTCAGTTTATACATTCCTAATTTGACGTTTCTGATTTTGTTATCAGAGTGTGGGATAAAGGAGTAAGGTATTAGGAAATAATTTTTACTTTTAATATTTGAATTATGTTAGAATAATAAAAATCAATGAATTTACACTAATTAAAATTTAATATAATTTAATAATTAAATGAACTTCTGTAAAAACAGAATACATTATTATATAAATTAAGAATTAAATTTAGTTCATTAAACTTCCGAAAAGGAAAATTTCTATAATATATATATATATATATATATATATATATATATATATATATATATATATATATATATATATATATATATATATATATATATATATATATATAGCATTTAATTTATTTTATTAAACATTTAAAGTTTTCTAAAAAAATGAAAAATCAGAAATTCATATTTTACTGTAATAAATAAAACTTCGGTTGCATATTTTAAGTATAAACTTTACAAAGCTTATTATTGTTGTCGTGTATGATAAAGGGCAAAGGTGGTAAAAACCAAATATAGTCAAAAGCTTGAATCACTGCCAAGGCAGCATCTATAAAATGATCCGAGTATAGAATGTATATGCTTCAGTCTATGTCTTTCTTAAAAAAAGGGCTCCAACAATGGAAGCACAGCTAAAATGGTGTTTGTGATCCAATTGCGTTCCTGGGTAGTGTCTGCATTCCATATATGATCTGGAACCACATCAGAGAGAATCTTCACGCGCTTAAAATGTTTTGTCCTTGATCTAGTTATTGTTGTCGTAATTACTCAGCTATTATTTAATCTGGTAACTAGATTTTTTTTTCTTTGCAGCAGAGTTTTTGTTTTGCGACAGCATTGACATCAAAGACAGTAGTAGATGAAATTACAGGCTGAAGTGTTCTGGGTTCATTGACAAGGGAATCGGCCATCTAAATGGCGTGCCTCGGCACCCACCTAATTCCTCTTAACTGGAAACAACTTGCGAACAGAGAGAAGTGAACTGATATGAACGGACACTCAAAAAACCTGTCTTCGTTCGGACGTTCGCTCCCCACTTCTCTCTCTGACTCGCATGAGGAAAAACGTGCTTTCCCTTTATTTAATTTCTATGTTTCAACCTAAGTAATTAGTAATTCTTGTAATATTCTATAATGCTGAAAATTAAAAATATGTTTAACCTTTATTATCAATCATTTTTACTATTTATATGGCGTGGAAAAAATATTTAATAGATTCTCCCTTCACGCCATAATAGGTGGCCTGAACACGCGTGAACGCATACCGTTAACATCCAGTTCATCTTAAAGATAATAATGTTAATTTTCTAATTTTAATCTCATCCTCGGATTCTTCCCACCATCAATTTTTACTTATGTCATGCCTGAGCTGTCGCTGGAAAATCAGTAAGATTTTATGCTTTTCTTTTTCATTTATGTGTGCTGTATCTTTTTTCCAAAAACTGTTTGCCCATTTCGCGAAGAGATAATTTTTTGTGTATTGCATGCATGTAAGAATTTTAATCATGTATACATATTTTATTGCAAAAAAAATTTCATTTTCCTAACGTTTCATTTTCCTTTTGGTTTTTCAACGTAAAATATACTTGTGTAAAAAGATTTTTATTTACCTTTCAACATGCTTAATGAATGTGATAGTAACCAGATATCCAACGTGGCAGTCAAACCACCACCTTTTTGGAAACATAACCCTGCGCTATGGTTTGTGCGATTAGAGGCGCAGTTCGATTTAGCCAAAATTTTAAATGATACCACTAAGTTTAATTATATTCTGTCTGCATTTGAATCAGACATTTTACATTCTTTTAGCGACTTTGTTCTAAAACCACCTGAAATGGAAAGTACGAAGCCTTAAAAAGCGTTTAATCGAAATGCATTCAGAAAGGGAGGATTATAAAATTCGAACTCTCCTCCAGGGCTTAGAATTAGGGGACCAACGACCATCACAGCTCCTTATGCACATGTGTTCCCTCACCGGCGATAATGTGGGCTAGCCACTTTTGAAATCGCTGTGGCTCGGACGTTTGCCTAACGGAACACAAACAATTCTTGCTGCTCTCAACGAAAACTTAGTCAGCTAGCTACTGTTGCTGATAAAATCAATGATCTGACTTTTTTCCAAGGAATTAATTCAGTTGCAGCAACATCTGAAAAAAAAAACTGCGCGATAAGAACAAAAAATTGCTCAATTTACACAGCAAGTAAGCGAACTATCTATTTTTGTGAAGCGTTCCCGTAGCACAGCCCGCAACTCAAACCATTTCCGTAATCGCAGTAATTCGCGAAATCGTTTTAAAAGGTACAAAGAACTCACGAATGGATATTGTTTTTACCACACAAATTTTGGCAACAAAGCAAAAGAGTGTACTACTGCATGCTCTTTTCGCTCGGAAAACCAGAATGGCGATCGTCTCCTGGCCCCATTGGCTATCGCCTCATTAACCGCGTTTTATTGGCTGATTCTTTCTCTAAGATAACTTTTTTGATCGATACAGGAGCGAATATCTCTGTTATTCCAAAGTCTTTCGCGCCTCATGCTAAAGTTCAACAAGACTTAACTTTGTACGCCTAAATGGAACAAAAATACCAACTTATGGTACAAAACTAATTTTATTTGATTTAGGTTTGAGACGCCAATTTACCGGGTCTTTCGTAATCGCAAATGTACGCCAACCAATCATTAGGGTTGATTTTCTAAAATATTTAATTTGCTTGTCGATGCTATACATCATATAGTTATCGACGCCAACTCTAAACTTTCTTCGAACGGCCAATTTTCAAAAATTAAGTCTGTAGCATCTAACCTAGCAATATTAGTTGGCTATACTAAGTTCGATAAGGTTTTAAAACAATATCCCGAATTAATTAACCCTTCACAATCGATAAATGTTGATACTTCGAATCAAGTTTATCATCACAAAGAAATTGAAGGCCCGCCAGTATTTTGAAAACCTCGTCGCCTCGCACCCACAATTTTAAAAGCTGTTAAGAAAGAGTTCGAATACCTTATGGCACAAGGTATAATTCGGCCGTTAGAGTCCCTGGGCAAGCCCACTGCATGTTGTTAAAAAGTCTAATGGAGAGTATCGATCATGTGGTGATTACCGAAGACTTAATTCAGTTACCGTTCCCGACCGCTATCCAGTCCTTCACATTCAAGACTGCACTCAAACTCTGTATGGAAAAACTATATTCACTACTTTGGATTTGGAACGAACATATCAAATAGCAATAAATCCTCCCGATATTCTTAAAACAGCCATAACTACCCTCATTTGATCTATTCGAGTATACTGCTATGCCTTTTGGACTTCGAAATTCCGTTCAAACATTTCAGAGACACATGCATAAAGTCTTAGCTCATCTAGAATTTTGTATTCCATATTTTGACGACTTACTCATAGCATCTTCCTCCGAGGACGAACACCTTGACCACTTACATCAAATCTTTTCTCGTTTAAGAGATTACGTTCTCAAGTTAAACCCCGATAAATGTGTTTTAGTCAAAACATCTGTAAAATTTCTGGGTTGTCGTTTAACAGCTGAGGGTATTATACCACTTCCCGATAAAGTCCAAGCTATTCCAAATTTTCCTAAGCCATATACTATTTCACAACTAAGGCGTTTTTTTGCCATGTTAATTTTTGTAGACGTTTTTTACCCCATGCAGCTGAAGCACAAGCACCTCTTACAAGCTGCTTACTAATTGTAAGAAGAACGATAAGCGTCCTGTTCCTTGGAACGAGGAAGCAGAGACCACATTAATGAAATGCAAATCCTCATTGGCTAACGTTGCAACCCTGAATTATCCTACCCCCGATCAACAGCTCTGTTTACTGGTTGACGCGTACAACTCCGTAGTTGGAGGTGCATTAAATTGCTTGACTGAAAATGGTCCTCTACCTATCGCATTTTTCTTACGTAAACTGAGTGCAGCAGAAACAAAATACGGCACGTATGACAGGGAACTTCTCGCTATATACTTAGCAATAAAACATTTTAGACACCAGCTAGAAGGACATAATTTCATAATATCCACAGATCATCGCCCTTTAACTTTTGCGTTTAATAAAATCTCGGACTCGTGTTCTCCCCGTCAACTCAGGCATTTTGATTTCATATCGCAGTTCAGCATAGATATCAGACATGTTTCAGGATCTGATAACTCTGTGGCAGATGCTCTCTCAAGAATTAATGCCCTTAATCTTTCAACCACTGACCTCCAACACTTAGCTGATAGTCAAACTAAAGATGAGGAACTTAAAACCTTAATTTCTTCCAATGACATCCATTAAATTAAAACCTTTAAAAATGGGAAACGCTCTTGAAATCTTCTGTGATGTCAGTAGAGAAAAAGTACGACCTTATGTGTCAGAGGAACTTCACTTTGAAGTATTTCGCTCTCTCCATAATCTCTCCCATCCAGGCATTCGTGCAACGAAGCGCCTCATCCAAGACCGCTTTGTCTGGCCGTCCATGCTGAAGGACATTGCTAAATGGACATAATGCTGCATTCCATGCCAACGGTTTCAGAGGTATACCGTGAGCCCCATACAATCACTTGCTCCATACGTTAAGAGATTTCAGCACGTCCATATAGATCTAGTTGGACCATTCCCACCATCTGATGGCTTCACTTTCATGTTGACATGCATTGATCGCTACACCTGATGGCCGGAGGTCATTCCAGTCAGTGATATCTCCGCTAAAGCCGTGGCAAAAAGCTTCATTGCTAACTATATACCAAATAGACAGAATTGCTACCAGTGGTTCTGCTGGGTCTGTGAGCGTGCATCAAGGAGGACCTCAATGCATCCTGAGCTGGAATGGTATTTGGAAAAACCATTGTGCTTCCAGGAGAATTCTTTAAACCTTCAAGTCAGACCCCAACTGATCCCTCTGAGTTTCTCTTAAGGCTGAGAGAAACATTCCGGATTCTTAAGCCAACTCCTGCTTCCTGCCATTCATTTATCTCATGTTTGTGCACACAGCCCTCAAAACCTGCTCTCATGTCTTTGTTAGGGTCGAAGGATTAAAACCTTCATTTACAGCCCCCTATCAGGGACCATTTGAAGTTTTGAGTAGGACCGACAAGCACTTTACAATCAAAATAAATGACAGGACATCCACGATCAGCATTGATCGGCTTAAGCCACAGACTCAACAAAAAAGCCCTTCCCAGCGCAGAAATATAGCCATCCGATTGTACTTCCTCCTAGACGATCAAAGTGTGCCCATACCAGCCACAACTCGTTCTGGTAGAAGGGTCAGATTCAACCCGAAGTACTTGTGAACTTTCATTGACTGTGAATCAAATGACTTTTCATCATATGAAAAACTCTTTAAGACTTTCGTAACTTCGGTACTTTGGGGGGGGAGTACTGTGGCGTGCCCCCGCACTCACCTAACACCTAATTCCTCTTAACTGAAAACAGCTTGCGATCAGAGAGAAGTGAACTGATATGAACGGACACTCAAAAACCCTGTCTTCGTTCGGACGTTCGCTCCTTACTTCTCTCTCTGACTCGCATGAGGAAAAACGTGTTTTCCCTTTATTTAATTTCTATGTTTCAACCTAAGTAATTAGTAATTCTTGTAATACTCTATAATGCTGTAAAATAAAATTATATTTAACCTTTATTATCAATCATTTTTACTCTTTATATGGCGTGGAATAAAGCTTTACTATGTAGATTCTCACTTCATGCCATAATCTAGTTCCCTTCGATGTCAACACATGCCCGGATCCACATGAGGGTACGTAATTTGCCTAATGCACCAATTTAGAAAAGATGAGTATTGATTTCTTGGGTAGGGCCATTTTCCTTCTTTGATGAACTCAAGAACAGATCTACAATCCGAGAGCCGTATCGTGACCGAAGTAGAATAGTTCCAACGTAAGCTTATGCGTGTCGTAAAAGACTACTAAAATAAGCAGAAGTCCAAACTCTTGGGGTTCTGGCAACTCTCAATAGGACAAGGGCAACTTACAAAGTATGGTACATCCTTATAAATTATATTCCTGTTTACTGATTGATAACTTGGGGTCATAAAAATGTATGAAGAAAAATAACTTTATAATTGAAAAATAATCCAATGTGCTGGAAAGAAATAATGAAAAAAGAAACCACATTTTGCGGAAATTGAAGAAAATCTCGTTGCATTATTTATTTACCAAGTTATATAGTTAAAAGAAATATTTACTTAAACATAAGGTTCAATTTATACGAGTAAAGCACAATTATTTAATTTATCGAATTGGAACTTTACATATTGCACTGAGATGGTTTGGAGAAAAAAATGCCAACCTTCTCCAAAATAAATATTTTAATATTATTAAAATGATCTTCCAAAATGTACTGAATGCCCCCTTTTCTCATTGAGTATTATTCATTTTCCAAATTCTTACATCTTTTAAATCACGAGCAAATAAAATATTCTAATTTATTTAAGTAAAGGTGCTGAGAGCGAAAACTAAATGGAAATCAATACTCCAAATGTCTTATTTTCGAAGCCTTAGCTTAGTGAATATTTGCACGAGTACAGTAAATAAATTCAATTTTTCAAGTAATATTTAAAAAAAATAAGATATTAGTATTCTTCTGAGCTAAAAATATTTGAATAAATTCATGAAAGAAATTCATTCGTAATTTTAAGAGGATGAGCATTCCATTTCTTACATGCTGTGGTCTCTAATGTTGCATTTTGAAAGCAAATCTGAATGTATTGGAATTGTGGATTAAAGTTATTCTTAGCTTAAATAAACTCTCAATATAAAACTGAAATGTGTATTGTATTCAATTTTTGGTAACTGCTAATATTTTAGCAGCTATGGTCCATGAATATTTAGTAGGTAATTGGTTAATTTACGTAAGTTCATTTAAAACAAAATTATATACATGCATTAGAAAAGATTACAGGAATTAAATTTAAGAATTTCTTAATTTATCACTCGTGGCATAATTTGAATCTTAACCCATTAACTGCCGATTAAAAGTTACTCGATATGCTTTCCAAGGCCACAGTTTTTCACTTAGGAACTCGTATACGATGTATTAAGGGGAAAAAACACAGCAAACAATAAGCATTTTTTTTTCTGAAAAAAATAATGTCTTTGCAAACATTGTCAATGCCATTTTATTACATTCAAACGCCTTCGGAATAGATTTACTGATTTCTGTTCAATGAAAAAAATCGTATTGTAAAATTACGAATATATACGACAGGGGTACAAAAGACACCTGTTGAGCGAAACGAATATATATATATATAGGCTGACTGCACATATTTAGTTAAAAGATTTCAAAGTTTTGAGTCTCTTATTAGATCATTTTGCTTGAAGGCTATTGGAGATTGATTTCGTAAATTTGAACCAGGCCACAAGTGGTGAGGAATACATTTGAACTGACACGGTTCTTTCCAAACTTCGTGGCCGCGGTAGCCTAGTGGTCAAGGTAACAGATTAGTGGTTGGAGTGTCAAGAGTTCAAGCCTAGAATCGCTGAGCACCCACCATGTAGGGGTACGATGCACGTTAAATCTGTCGAAGCTCAAATGTTCTTCCGCTGGTGCGGTGTGGAAGTTAAAGAAGGAGGTGCCTAACACGTGTTGTCCTCGTCACTTGATCATATTTCAAGATAACGATGTCCATCTTAAAAAGCCATAGAGTAGCTAAATAGTACAACGTTACTATTCACTCACTCACTTTCCAAACTTCCAAACCAAGACAACTTGAGGATTTTAAGTCTTGAAAGGGTTAACATACCACACATCTTGTTTTATTGTTAGTGATGCTGATTGCCGTGTCGTTGGGCCTGAGCTCGTATCCTAGAAGAGGCATTGTCTGTAAGTGCATAGTGCCTTTGTGGCATGGGGGACTCTAAATAGCCGTTTGACCTCAAGTCTGCTAGTGAGATTGGTGGAAGGAGGACAGAGGTGGAGCCCCCTGTCCTCCTAGAGTGTTCTCCCTCAAAATCGGGATGGAGCCGAGTCAAATCGTGCTGTCACATGTAGTGTGCTCAAAGCTACTGTAACGACAGGTGTAAATCTATAGTCTTTTACCAAGAGGAATTTTATGGACCTCTTTCTGACACCATTCACAGGTGGCAATAGAAGCAACAACATGATTGAACATGCATCTCCCCATCACATGGTAACAGCAATCGAACCCATGACTCGACAGAAGCCACAAGTATGTGGACATGATCACTTGGCTACCAAGGTCCTGCGGCGTGAGTAAGTGAGTGACTATTAACGTCGCACTGTTCAGCTACACAAGGACTTTAGGAGACGAACCTCGTAATTCTGAACCTTGGTCAAGTGACGAGGACGACACCTGAGCTGGCACCCCCTCTCCTAATTACCACACCACACCATCGGGATAACGTTTAAGCTCTAGACAGATTTAACGTGCATCGCTTCCCTACAAGGCGGGTCTTTAGTGGTACTGGGCTCGAAATCAGGACACGCCAGCCACGATCCGATGCCTTGACCACTAGGCTACCGCGGTGACAAGGCCCTATGGTAGATTGAGGAATAACCATACGTAAAGAGAACGTAAAAAGAACACAAGATAATAATATGAGATGAATATATAATAAATTTTGAAAGCATAAGCGTATATATCATACTATCATGTATTAAGATTAAATGTATTGCGATTTGTAAAAAAATTTTTTGAGAACAACACATCAAATGTTATCAAAAGTATTATTACTTATATAATTTTTTCTTTTTATATTTATTTTAAGACAATCACATGAATTAATTTGCTTAGTACTTGTTATTAGCTATAAAATGCTAGATCTAGTTTATTTCGAAAGCATACAGCACCTTTTTAAATCTAAATATACAGTGGCACACCCAATAGAGTGCACCTAACTTTTACTAGATAAATTCAAATTTCAATATAATTAACACGTTACCGAAAAATGTGCCAAAAAAAAATATTTTTTTTCACACATAACAAATGTTTTAATTTAACGCAAAAATAATGAAAAACCAACGAAAACTTCTAAACTGAAAAGTTTCAGTAGTATTTTAAACAAACGTATGCAAATATTTTCCTCAAAAAATTGAGAATATACTTATGAAAAATATGTTTATTTATATTACTGAATACTTTTTGTGACTGATATTTGAATTTAATTTAAGTAATATTGTTTTAAAACTATTTAACGATCATTTTTGCGCAATTAAGTTTGTTAGATGAACCTAAAGTCAAACATTTAACTGAAAAATAGCTCTTCGAATACTAACTAGTATTAATGTAAGGAAATTCGCGTTGAGATTATTTTGAAAAAGTAATTCTTATTTTGAAATAGCTAAAATTGTTGGTAGAACCCTTACTTATATACGTCCAGAAAATCATTGTAAAACATAAAGATGAATTGATTGAAATGAATATGGAAGTGGGAAGAGATAGGTATTTCAAGTGATGTTCGAAAAAGGAAAAGTTTGAAAAATTTCAAGACTTATCCCAAAGTAAGAGCTGTCAAATGGGCTGCAAAAACTTTTATAATCATAGGCAGAAGTGCAAGTGCTGAAACTGTTTGAAATGCAATTAGACAAGATGGATATAAAATTTGAGTTGTTAGAAAGAAACCGTTAATCAGCTTGCAAAATCAAAAAAATTGTTTGGTGTTTTTGGAAAACTAATCAGTGTGTGTGTTGAAGACTAAGAACTTTTGGAAGAAAGTTATATTTAACGATAAAAGTAAATGAATAAATTTTTTTGGCAGTGATGGACATTACAATGAATAACGACAGCCCAATACCGGTTTGTATTTAAAAGATTTAAGATTTATAGTTAAACACATAGTTGCGGCTCTCTCTCTCCTTGCTTTCTTAGCAGAGCTTCACATAACAAGCTTTAATATTGAAAATAATTAAGTATGTGATACTTCAAACATTTATTAAATTAATTAATTTACCATATGATTTTCCGACTACCATTATAGTTTGAATTTAAATAGAAATTAAATATCTCATTCAATGAATGTAAAAGACTTACATCTATAAGATACTTTTTATAAAATTTTACTATCAATTGAATATAAATTTTCAATGTGGTTAAATTATTTTTTTAAGAGAAAATTATTTACCGTTTCTCGCAAAAAAATGGATACACAAATTGGCTGAAAAAAATGTTGTACAGTAATCATTTATTTAAAATTAATATATTTATTAATGTTAAGATATTACAAAATACTAAAATAGAATAGACTTACAAAAAAAAGCATACACAATAGAAAAAATTTGCTTTCTAGAAATGAAATAGGTAATATTCCAAGCTACAAGATTTTAAGGATTTTTTTTCTCTAGCTCACAATTTAGTGTTAATAAATCAGTCCAAGTTTTGCTCATCTGTGTAAAACTTAATCAAATTTTATAATGATATTCGATTACGCACTCTTAATATCATTATTATTTAATGGTTTGTAGATAATAAGTTGGGGTTTCTTTAGTCTGAAATGTGTTGCAAAAGATTCATCTAGATTTTTCCATAATAGGACTGTAAAGGCATCGTTTATAAATAATTTTTAGTCTAATTCAGTGTTTCTCAAAATGTGCGGTGCCCCCCTAGGGGGCGTCATAGCCCCAAGAAGAGTCGCAAGCCTCTTGAAAAGTTAAAAAAAAATATTTTAAAAATTATAAATTTACTGAAAGTAAACAAACAAATACATTCTGACATAACAAAAAATAAAATACTCTTTTACAAGACAATACACTTATAAATGTACTAAAGCGTGTTTTTTTTCCCCAGGTATAGAAGTTTAAGTTGGCATTACTTTCCAAGATGGCGACCGATTTAACAGCTGTCAAGTGATTTATTCTCAGTTTGGTTTGGCAATTCATCATGAATTGACTCACGCCTGAACAACGCTTTCAAATTGTGCAATTTTATTTCGAAAATAATGGTCGCGCGCGCGATTTTCTTAAGCGAATTTTGTTTAGCGATGAAGCGCACTTCTGGTTGAATGGCTACGTCAACAAACAAAACTGCCGCATTTGGAGTCAAGCTAACCCACAAGTGTATGTCGAAACACCGTTAAATCCAGAAAACTGACTGTTTGGTGCGCTTTATGGGCTGGTGGAATCCTTCTTCAAAAACGATGAAGGCCACAACGTTACAGTCAATGGTGATCGGTATAGAGCCATGATTACTAACTTTTTCATTCCTGAATTGAACAATCATGATGTCCAGGAGCTGTGGTTCCAACAAGAAGGCGCAACATGTCACCCAGCTCGTACCACAATCGATTTATTGAAAGACACGATTGGTGACCGCCTAATTTCACGTTTTGGACCTGTGAATTGGCCTCTAAGATCTTGTGATTTAACACCGCTAGACTATTTTCTGTGGGGCTATGTAAAGTCATTGGTCTATGCGGATAAGCCACAAACGCTTGACCATTTGGAAGACAACATTCGCCGTGTTATTGCCGATATACGGCCACAAATGTTGGAAAAAGTCATCGTAAATTGGACGTCCAGATTGGACTACATCCGTGGCAGTCCTATGCCAGAAATCATATTTAAGGTGTAATGCCACAAGATTATCTTTCGAATAAAAAAATCCATGTCAATCGAATAACACATCGTTGTTTTATTGCAATTTAAAGTTCTATACCTCTAAAAAAAACCACCCTTTATTAGTGCACAATCAATTTTATAATCAACTTAATAATACTAAGTTAAGGACAAGTTTAATAATTAACATTTACTCTCTCTCTCTCTCTATGGATTTGTCATATATTAAATTATATGCCAACATTAACATTTATCTTGATAATTTGTACGGTTTATAATTAATCTCTTAAATGCCGATTAAAATTATACGATTCGCTCCCCAATGCCCCCGTTTAGCACGTAGGTAAGCGTGTGTGGTGTATTGGGGGAGGTAGAAAAGGAATAATTAATCAAATCCTCTGAAATAAGTGAATCATTTGCATACAATGTCAAGGTCTTTTTATTGCTTTCTAAAGTCTTCCGAATAATTTTATGGATAGCAGTTCTAAGAAAAGATATAACTTCGGAAAGACGTATATATACGTCTGAGGGTAATAAACACAGTGGCTGAGAAAGACGTTTATATTCGTTGGAGGCTTAAAAGGTTTAAGTGGTATTGTATGTTTAACGTCATAGTATTATTGAACTTAATATATCACTATTGTATTGAAGGGGGCGCGATGCAAATTATGACTGAATATTGGGTCGCAAACATTACAAGTTTGAGAAGCACTGGTCTAATCAAATGAATGATCGTACATAAATGCTACTGATTAAATATACAAGAGAATATATATCTTATTTTCACATGTATTAGATGAAGACAAAATGTTGCTGGGAATGTGTATATCATTTGCAAATTATTTTATAACTGCAATAAGACATTCATTAAAATATATTTATAGTTATTATACAAATGTAAAATTCGTTTTACATGTATAAAAAATATTTAACATTCCTCGTCATGTTATTTCAAGTTTTTATCAAACTAAAATCAATAAGATTAGAAGTAAGCAATTAACCCGCGCTGCAATAAAAAATTCGCAAAAATTATTTTAAAATGCCATGACATAATATGTTTATAAGTTTGTATTATTTAGGTACGACAGAATTTTTTATTTGAATAATAACACGGAGGTTTTATTTACTGCATTAGCTTAAAATAAAAATTATGAAAAATACATATAATTCTATTTAATTGATGTGTTAATTTACTCAAATAAAAAGGAAGATCAATGTAAAAATTATTTTAGTATTAATATTAACCAGAAACTAATTTTATATAGTCCATTAAAATGTGTGTGCGTGCGGGCGTTGTGTATGTATGTGTGTGAAGATACATTTGTTTGATATACATACAATTATAAGTTGTGTATGGGAACATGTTTCTAATCTTACATTAAATACACCAGTACATTAAATACAGAATTTTAAGAAAATAAATTAAATAATAGTAGCGCATGTTTCTCTCTGTCTCTGTCTCTCTCTCTCTCTCTTTCTGTCTCCCTCTCATTTTTTGAAGCTCTAAATCATACAACAATCCTTCAAAGATTCATTTACCTAGAAAAAATACTGCAATAAGAAATGTGTATAAAAAAAGTGCGCTAAACAAAATCGTTAAAAGTTGAAATATTTTGAAATAAAATAAAAATTTCCAATTATCCTTTTTTTTTTTTTTTTTTTTTGCTTCTTTTGAAATTATTCATTTCTTTATGTGAAAATGATTTCATTATAATAACTATATTTTAAAGTAAATAGATTTTAAATCAAAGTAAGTTGTTTCATTCAGAATATTACTAATATATTATTCGTTTTGCTCAGTATTTCACTTTACATTATTCCTAAATTGTTCATTTAATTTCGAAGAAAATTTAATTCCATAAAATTATTCTAATTTATAAATATGCGTAGACTATAGTATTTCTTGTAGCATATAATCTTGGTGAAAATTTAATTCGAAACGTCCGATTTTCGCATCGGCAATATATATACCACTATCAATGTGTATAATACATTGGAAATATGCGTTGCTGTAATTTGTGTTTTAAGTCTAAAGAATATTTGTTTAAATATTTATGTTATTCTCATTTGTTATTATAATATTTTCCTTTTGATATTATGGGAAAAGAACAGAAGTCTTCCCTTTAGTTACTGATGCATTTTGAATCATCGTACATCAGGTCAAATCTAAGTTAAAGGGACAGGACAAAGGATAACAAGTTTTGTTTTTTAACGAATTTCACATAAGGCATTATCTAATTCACAAATAAGGTGTAAAAATTAACGAGGGAATATCAACGGAATAAAAACCGACAACAATTCATCTGTAAAAAAGATAATCACAAAAATATTTCTACTCAGAAACAAAAAATGTCAAATACTCCTCTGAGCAACATTACCTTTACGTGCTGCCAAAAAAATCACCATTTGCTCATCCCAATTTCCGAGGAAGTCGTTCGAGAGCATAAACTAATCCCCCTATGGTTCATAAAAGAATGATGTATGTAATGATAAGATGAACCTTGTATAGCATACTTTAATAAAACGTTATTTCCCTCAGATGAAGATGCAGTACGATTCGTTCATGAGATCTAGAAGTAGTTTTTTTATATACTGCCGAATATTTTTTTTTCTCTCAAGTGGTTATCCAATCAGGCTGAATTGAAAGATGCTTACACCACAGTCTTCTTCTTTTGTACTAAAAATAATATCAAGAAGATTTTCACATAATGGGGTGATTCAGTATTCTTTGTAGTGAGTTAGATAGCTTACAATTTACTGTTCTTTGATTTTTTTTATTCAATAAAAAATTATTTGATCTTTTATTTGGTACAATATGAAAGAAATAAAATGATAAAATTATTTTATGGAGTTATATATATATATATATATATATATATATATATATATTTGTATACTGATTGATTGAAAATCATGCATTTTATAATTTATAGAAACATTTGTATTGTAAACTAACATGTTTCTCTTAACTTTTGCTTGTACGTAATTAATTCCAAAGATATATTTCACTAATATATGTCAAATACATATTTTATTATATTAATTCATGTATTGTTATATTTTCAGTAACGTTGATAAAATATTATATTTTTTTTCTTAAATATAAAACTACTATTGTAATTAGATATACTCCTGAATATATCAAAAACAAATATAACAGAAAAGTATAGTTTCTTCGTGTTCTTGTTGAATGAATAGTATGCATTTATGGGGTATTATTATTTTATAAATGTATGCGATAGTATAATGAATTATTACATTTGCCTGCAATTAAGTTTAATACATTTTACAAACTGGATCACACTTTAAATGTTTTGATTAAAGTACATTACAGATTTTGTGGAGACTGGGTGTAGGCATTCCTGCTCCAAGGGGATGGGAATCAACAACAACAACAGCATATATTTTGTTTATGATGCGAATTATAATGATTTAAAGCCATGATTATTTACGCAGTGAGACTGAAAAACCTATTAATCAAAGTCGGAAAAACTTTAAACATTAAATTCACTAACGTTAAATCAAGCAATTAAATTTTCAAACCTAAACATTTTAATCCAACTTTCAATCATGTTAAGATCTAAAGAAACAGTCGTAATAAAAATTTCTCAATCTCTTGAATAAGCAGATCAAAAGCAAGAGAGAAAACTCATGCCATAAGAGAAAATAATTTTATACAAAGTTTTATGTAAATTAGGTGCGACGCGTTCGGTCGCGGTATGATTAAACAGCATATGCTTATAGCTGATTATACTTCGACTAGTGGAAATTCCAGGTGAGATAGAAAATTGAGATAAAAGCAGGTTGTAAAGGTGTATTTCTAACAGTTTCTGCACTTACATTGTCAGGTAAAGTCTCTCTTCATAAATTAACAACAGGCTGCAAACGTTGCTGTATTCTTGTTCGATAGATAGTGGGATTTCATAAAAGATATATGTTAGTGGAATTATTCACCTTGTACATTGTTTGAATATTATTTGGAAAAATTTCAGGTAAAAAAAGCCTTAGGAAACAGAAAGGAAAATTTACTTTTCTGAACCATACTTTTGTTCTTCTCATAGTTTTGTTATATATTCCGAAGTAAATTTTTTCATAAGATATTTTAAAATGTTTGAACCTATGAATCAGTGGTTCTCAAACTTTCAGTACTTACGGGAATATTTTCAATCATAAATTTCATCGCGCTTCCGCCTTCCCATATAATAACAGGCTGAATATAATAATAATGTACTTTGCCTCTAAATCTACAATACAACCTTAATTATAAATCGTACTAACTATCACGATAAGTATTAAATTTTATATACGTTACTTTTAAGTGATAGATATTTCAAGTGGGTTACTTTTAAGTAGTATGATAAGTATTATCATTAGAATAATACTAATTCTAATGATAATACTTTCCTTTCTAATTTTTAAATTGGAACAGATTGCAATAAACATGCAAAGTGTATTTTACATTTTATTGTGTCAGAATGTATTGGTTTTGCTTCCTTCCATTAAATTAATATATATATTTTTTTTAAAAATAACCTTTTGTTTTCTGTTTTTTTTATATGCTTGCACTTCCCTCGTAGGATAAAAATGCCCTCCTAGGAAGACGAGCCCCACAGTTTGAGAATCACAGCTGTATAAATGCATCTTTTACTGGTATTGACAAGCTGTCTTTTACTTGGGACAGGCACAGAACAGTAGCAAATGCCTTAGCATTTCGATCGATATATTTTAAGAAAGAGAAAATGTTTATGAATTTTTCATCTTGATCTGAATAGTGGAAGTAGCATACCCACTGGCGCTACTAGAGTTCGGTTAACTGCACGTTGAGTACCGAGCTACATAGATTTTTCAAAAAGGCCATTTTTGTATAACATAATACATCATCCGTTTCGATGAAGCAGGCATATTTTGTCTGACCTTGTTGCATTTCCAGATGAATAATGCCATTGTAACAGAGTGATGCGATCCTAAAACCTCAATCCTAATAATTTTGCTTTAATCTCACTGTGTGAACCCCATATCGTACAACTACATCAATTCTACTAATGTTACCATATGAGGCTAACATAACCGAATTTGACTTTGATGAAATGTAATACATGCATGTTTCAATTTGAAGATTACAAGAAGGCATACATTCTTCATCAACCGAAGGTAGTTAAAAAATGGGTGTAGTATGAAAAATATATCACTGTGAGGTGTTCTCATTACTACAAAATCATTTTGAGATATTAAATACGCTTCTGCTTCTTAGAAAAAAAATTGCTCCTTCTGTTGCAATCATACAAAAGTAGAAAGCCTCAAAATGATCTCGAGGCTACCTCCATGCTACAGATAAGACAAAGGGTATTTTAACGTCTTCTTTCCTCTGATACATCTCTTGAAGTTAAGTTAAAATTTTGTAAACAACAAAAGTGGGTGCCCATAATCTATCCTGTTTGCCAATTGAGCATCAAAAATTGAATAAACTTTTATAATTTTAAGTGAAGAAGTTTCTTCTTTAGTGAGAGTACTTTCAAATTATCCACAAATATTGCAAGAATTGTCAAGAGAATTAGTACCTTACGAATAGCACAAATTCATCAGCATATTAAGTTCTACAATGATCATATATTTATCCTAAGTGAAAGATAAAAACCTCATCAGGTTATAATTTCTAGCAAAATCCGTCTTATTGGTCCCTAGATACATATATTAGTTGCAGGATAGTGTTTGTCTGACCCCGGCTTTGTGTAATAGTGTTGATTTGCCAGAATTTTTTTCCAGCTGAGAATCCGAGTATCATTCTTTTACTCGTGTAGTTAACATTTCAATAACTATACAATTAGGGAATTTAATTTAACTAATATAACTTTTATTTCTTAGTTAAAATCTCTCTCTCTCTCAGTAAAGTTAACTAGCCATAAATGTAAAAAGAAAATCCGCCTTTAAAAGGCCATAAGATAAGGCCATGCAGTGAATGCTTAAACACATATATATATATCTCATAACTGATAACGAATTCTACTTTTTTTATAAATATTTTACTTTTCAAAAAGTTATAATGACTTAAATTTGTTAAAACTTCTCTGAAAATATTTTTGGTAATTAGCATAACGTATCTTCAAAAGTAATTTACCATTTAAAGCAAAATTAATCATTCTTAAATTCAAATTAACTTTAAACATCACATACAATTTTATAACCAACAAACGTATTAATAACTTTAAAAGAATTTCATTAAGGGAAGTGGTATGTAGTACGTATTAGTAGCAGATTTATTTTAATTCTGTCTTAGTTCACTAATTAGTAAATAGCTGTGGATTCTTAATGAACAGAATTTCATAAAAAATAAAGATTAATTTTATTTCCATTTAGTAGAAAAATATAGATACAAGGCTACTGACCTATATACAGTCTTGGGATGACAAAAGAGAGGCTAGGTTGGGTCATGATGTCCTCCTACTAATTCCATGCAGAAAAGTGCAGAGATATCGTAAAAGGTCAATGCAATGAGGAATACATTCTCTTTTATGTTTGTTTATTTTAATCAGTAATTCTTTCACGAAGGAAATATTTGTATATTGCATGGTGATAAATTACCATGGCGTCACATTCAGGTGATAATCGCACTCACCTTACTCAAACACAGCGATTTTGTACTTCGTTGCTGTTTATATGTTAAACATACATATTTACTTTTTTGCTTCTTTTAAGTTATAAAACCATTTGTTACGCAAAATATAATTGCATTAACAGTAAACAAAAGGAAAACTGTCAAAAATTAAATCATTTTTTAAAATTTCTCTTAAAATCCCCACTTTGCTCAACATATAGTTAAACGTAATAACAATTAAAGAATACAAAATATTTTCTAACTTCAAGGAAATATGTTTCGATTGCCTACATTAACAAGTTGCAAACCATTGAAAGGAGAATTCCTTCTAAATATGTTTGTGTTATTAAAACACATTTTTTCGATAAGCTTAAAATAGACGTAAACCACCCATCCATGAAGAATTTAAAAATGAGAACCTCAAGGAAAAATTTGTTAATTTATTTTAGTTTTTTTTAAAATATAATTATAAAGTAAATGCAAAAACTGTGGTAAAATATGTTGGATAAGTTTTATTAATTGTTTTATACAACTTTAGAGTAGTTAACAAATGGAGGTATTACTGTAAATAGTTATAAACAAATTATAGCCAGAATCTGATTAAATTAATCACACATTTAAGATTCCATATATAATATATATATTATATTCTCTCTCTCTAGAGAGAGAGAGAGATAGAGATATAGAGAGAGAATTTAAAAGATAATATATGTATACAAATATGTGTTTAAATGCATTCAACTCTTGATCATTCGAAATTAAAGGTGCCAATGTAAAATGCAGAAATTCGAATTATCAAGAGAATAGGAAAACACTCCCAAAATACAAGAGGGGAAATTTTTTCTAACACATTTAAATCTGAAACTATGTAATAAAACAATAATCATACATATGTATAAAAATATTTTTAAGTATTTTTACAAAGTGTGTATTATAAAGTATAAATATTACACAGAAGTTAAAAGTCTTTTATTATTATTAAAAAAGCGCGTTTATGTATTAGAAACAACAATTAAAAGAATGCATACTGTGCATAATTAATCTGTTTTGACGAAAAAAAAATTTCATTTTTTTGGGGGGGGAGGGAGGGTTGTTTTATGGCATTCAATCTAACTTTGTCGCAATTCATTTTTCTAGAATAATTGAAGCTTCAAAAACGCCTGCATCAACATGATTTTGAAGAAAATATATCTTCGTAATTTGTTTAATGACTGTTTAGCTTATGTCAGAGTTATCGGTGTCAACTCCTTCGATTCGTCTTCGTCACTTTTTTGTGTTATTGTGTATCAAAGCTACAATTTGAGTGACAAATAGGGCTTTTTATGCAGTGATATCCTTGTCCCCACCTGCTCATAGTCATCAAATATCAAATATTGTACTGGGAGAGCTTCCCAAAAGAATGGCTCAGCATTACATCCCATGAGTGTATCGTGCATATCAACCATACTTGCCGTGGAAAAGCCCAACTTTTTAAAAACAGTTGTAAATTATCAAATGAGTCATAGCTCACCAGGTCTTTCCAATCATGATCAAAGCCATTAAAACAGAAATAGTACACTTACATTCTGCTGATTTTCGAGATTATCCATAAAACGCTTTTAACGACTTCATTCCTATAAAAAATTTTAAAATTATGTATTATGCCTTGGTCGAGATGCTGAAGTCTTGAGGATGAGTTTGGTGAGAAAAACTAAAGTTTTATATTTGACGCAGGTGGTGCGTTATTGTGCACAGTATAGTCGTGTAAAAATAAGAGAGGACACCGTTCCCAAAATGCATAATCCTAAGCATAGCTTCACAATTACGGACCATCATTTCTGAACACATATGTATCAAGGTCACGTTTTAAACGAAAGTCATGGACGGTGGACAACACTTGAACACTTGGTGGTCTATGGTTCCCTTGAAGAAGGAAATAAACAGAAATCTCTTTTCATCTGAGGAACTAGGGAAACACAAAGATGAATAAGCAACCAGATGTTCATCAAAGGGACTATGTTATAGGGGAGACAATACAACACAAAACATGGAAGATCTAACCTATTTGCATCAGAACTCTACATGATTATGTGTATTCGAATTGTCGAGAATTTTATAAGATCACTTCGAATTTTCACTTGCTGTAGTCCGGCTAGGCGCAGATTCTAATTCGAAACATTGAGTGTACCAAAACGTATTGTTTTAATTCGTAAGTACCAAGAGAGGCTGAGCACGTACTGTAATGTAGCGAGAGGTTTGTATAAACGAAGATTTGAATTAGCGAGAGTAGACTGCATCAAAAGTTTTTCTAGGAGCTGAGCATAAACTTCGAATTAGCAAGAGATTCGTATTATCGAAAGCTTGAATTAGCGAGATTCGACTGTTTATACAAATACATACATAACAATATGTGGGGGGGGGGGATATTACGAAGTCTGCAACAATAACTTTTGTAGGAAAGTTTTATTTAGCGCACAATCGACACATCTTTTCACTAAGTGGAACCAACTCTAAGAGGTCCGAAAATATAACTTGAGCTATATACTTTTTTCCACACCTGTTAATAATTTTTTGGATTCTGTTTTCGATTGGAAAGTAAAGCATGTGAGCATTCATACGAAGATCGTAAAAATTAATTAGCTGGTATTGGAACTGTTATGTCTGGACTATCTTTACTTAGAAAATATATAACTAGATGTTTAATATAAAAAAATTCAATATGTTGTGGGAAATAAATGATAAATTGTAAATATTAGATTTTGTTTAAAATATAAGTTTATTATCGTTTTATGTACGCGTATGGTGCCAGTAGTAACCGGCCTCACACCGAAAGATGACGGTAGTTGTTAGAAAAATATCACTGTGTTAGGAAGTAGATAACCTATACAGCATGTTTCAAATTTGAAGACGCCACGTTGTTTAGTATTTGTTTGGAAGCCATCAAAAGTGAACGTTTTCAGTGAATTTGTGAAAATGGAGAAAATTGATCACCGTTATGTGATACAATACTTTTATGTGAAAGGCCTCAGTTCAACCCATATAAAAGCTAAACTAGATTCTACTCTGCGTGTATCTGCTCCTTTGTTTACAACAGTAAAGTTTTGGGAAGTAGAGTTTAAACGAAGCCGTGTAAAAGCTGCCAAAACTAGCATCGCAATGGTCGACCAAATGAGGAAACGACTCCAGAAATAAGGAAAAAAATCCACAAAGCGCGGAACTGGATGATTGTCAACTGAATGTGCATGAGCTAGCCGGCATACTTGCCATTTCAAAAAGTGTGGTGCATCACATATTATCTGAAGTTTGGACATGAGAAAGCTGAGTGCATGGTAGATGCCACGTTTGCTAACACACGAGCTAAAATAGTGTCATGAAAATGTTTCAATTGAGTGTGTGATATACCTCCCCTTGGAAGTACATCCCTCGAAGTATCAGCGTGAGCTAGAGGTGTAGGGTTAGCGAAAGAACTAGGATCATACATTATCTTAATATGACTTTATTAAGATATTCAACTTAAACTTTTAACAAATATAATTATAATAATCAATATGAGAGAATCTACGATGATGCAATAAGTAACACACAATATATATATATATATATATTTATATTACGATCTAATCTAATTTAGACCAATCTCAATAAGCAAACCGCCTAATCCTCAAATATACTAATACGTAATCAATCCTACCTTATATATATTAGTCCGCAATGCTACTTGTCTTTATCTGCAATGGTATGCCTCTTGACGACTAACTTCTAGTCGAACACTAATATGTTTATCCACGACACGTAGAACTTAAATCTTGAACCACGAACTGCCACAACGCACATTAATTATCTAACATTCCTTTACATTGCCATCCCGCTTGCTCTAAGATCCTATAATTAAAGTTGGTTTATTTGCATTTCTTCTTCACATCTCATTTCTTGGATTTGGTTGGAAAAGAGTTGCCATTAATTCTGGCACAAAGGACCCAAAGGACTTGTTAAAGAAAAGACGCGTAAGACGTCACAAGTGTTTAGCGAAGTTTCAAAGCAGCGAAGCAGAATTTTGACGCCATTTCTTAACTATAGATGATACTTGGGTTCATCTCTTCACACGCGAAACAAAAAAGGAAACAAAACAGTAAACTAAAAAGGGAGAACCGGTTCCAAAGAAGGCGAAGACAGTTCGATGTGTAGACAAGGTCATTTCGTCAGTTTTGGGGATGAGCGTGGGATAATTTTCGTTGTCTCTTTTAAAAAAGAAAAAGAAACTGTCAACGGCGAGTGTTGTGCGAACTTATTGTAATGCTTGAGTGAAGAAATCAATTAAAAACGATCGCATTTGGCCAAGAAGAAATTATCGTTTCAGTAAGACAATGTACCTGCTCACAAACTTATTATTGCAATGGCCAAAATTAATTACCGTAAAATTCAGCGTAGAACGCGCACTTCTAACACAAAAAATTACATCAGAATTTAGAGATGCGTGTTGTACGGAGAATATTTTTAAAATTAAAAAAAAATGCAGCTTGGAAGTATAGGTGTGCGTTATATGCCGGATTGTACGGTACTTAAAGTTTGAATTACTACCTCATACACCCTATTCACCAGATTTAGCCCACATCGGATTATTTTCTATTCCCAAAATTGAAAAATGGCTCATTGGTCAAAGATTTTCCAACGATGAAGAAGTGATGTCGGTAGTCAAGGGTTGTTTCGTGGGGCAATACAGTTCTTATCATAAAAAGGGTATCGAACTTTTTGAACATCGCTCGGAAAAGTGTATAGAGCTGAATTCAGCAAAAGCAAATGTAGGAATTTAAACTGATAATATCCAGACAGAAATAAAGGGACTTTTTAATTCACTAGTATTATTTTGCTTAAAAAGAGCTAAGTGGATGTAAACTTTCAAAGCACACACATATATATATATATATATATATATGTTCTTATTAACAATAACATAGTCAGTAACATTTTTGACAAAAGAGATTCGTTTAAGTTCCATATAATTAAAATTCCCGTATGGAACAGTAATTTACATATATCAATTTGAATTTTTTATTTAGAAATGATAACTTAACTACCCACAGAATAGATAAATATAATAATATAAAAAAAAAAAAATTCAATGTTGTTTAGATCATGAATACCCTTTTAATTTCTTGAGATCTTATATTCATCACAAATACATTAACCGGCTTGCTACGAATTCCAAATCCACCACACAATAGGTTTTCAAAGTCAGCATGTTAGTGGTCTTGCTGTGAAGATTATATCATAACACTCATATCACAGTTTACATTTTTTTTCCACACACATCTTGAACATCTTACACATTGTTGACAACAAACCAAATTAGAGCCTAGCAAATATACATTTTTGATAATCAACCAATTCAAATTTTACCATATTTGATTGTCGTCATTTTATACTTGTCTTTTCTGGCTGGTTTAAAAGTCAGCTCAAATGATGTGGTTATGTATTTTTGAATTTTTTAACTTAGTGCATAATTGACTTTCATTAATGGCAAGATGCTTGTTTCTCTTCGTAAAAGCTTTGTGAGTAAAGAAATTTTGTTAAATTAATTTTTGAATGATACTTTTCTTATACAATTGTTTTAGCATTTTTCTACTTTTCTTACATAATTATTTTGTGATTTTGTGATTTTTCTGCATTAAGAGTTTTGGGAGAGTTTGTTACATAATAGTAGCGATTGGTTTTATCATGCTCTCTGAGTTATCCATACTCTGAAGTTTTGTTTATTTCATTTTATTTTATTTTCCTACCGAGTTGCAAAGGGGGAAGGTTGGCGCCTTTAAACTAGTTTAACCCCATTTATTCGGTCCTAAGTCCGAAATTGCTTTCTGACTCGCTAGGTTCTGCTTTTTTGTAGTTTTTTTATTTCTCTATAATTTTGTTCTTCATGTTCTGCTTTTATATTTTTATTATGCTATTTCTTGTTATGTTCTTTATCTATTATTTCTTGTTTTTGATAAATAATACATATTTCTTTTATATATATATATATATATATGCTTAAAGTAATATATACTAAAATACAGAAGTTGAATGCCATATTTTCGAAAAGCATGGTTTTCATTTTTTTAAAAAACTATTTATGAGTAAGACAGAGAATTCAAATGTGTTACCTTTCATCCTAGGGAAAATGGATCTATTAGCTTAAGTATAGCCATACAGATAATTTTATTTTCAAGTAAAGTAATTAATTTGCTAACACAAAAGCAGACAGGGCTCCAAGAGTATAAAGCTGAAAAGTACCTTGCGAATTTTCGAAATTGCATACTTTGACATACTCTTCCAATTCCTCTATATTTTAGGAAATTTTCTTATTTGAATATACAATTTTTTTCAGTTTTTGTAGTGAAGTTCAGTGCTTAGAGTATTAAAATAATGTTTGTTATGAAATTATTGTATATTCCCTTAAAAATAACAAAAAATATATACACAAAGATAATAACTAATTAAATTACTTTATTTTTCTCACAAAATAAAAGTTTTGACTCTTATTTAAATAGTTTTAAAACTAAAAAAAATCACTATTATTATTTTTTTTATAATTATTCACTATGCTTGAAAAAAACTTTTAATTCCATTTTCAATATTGAGGTATACAAGATATAGACCTACAATTACAATATAAATATAAAGAATCGTTTAGTCCTGTTCGAAAATGTGAAAGTTAGAGAATGAAGAAATCATGTTTATATATAATGATTAAATTCTAATGATTATGCATTAAAATAATTCTATTTTACTTTAAATGAACCCCCATTTCGTACTTTGGGTCTTTTTTTTTCCCATGAAATGTTCATGCATGATTTTTTATTTATTTATTTGTCATTCTCAGAGCCTTGCGGGTCTTTTTTTTTTTGAAGGTTTAGATTTAATTTCTGCTCCTTTTATCCACGCGTGTCTAAATGAAAAGCATAAATTACTGAAAAATACTTTACTGTAAAAGACTGATGTTTCATGATATCGAAGTTTTTAGTAATTCCATCTTTAAATACCAATGCTGTTTCATTTTCTATAAATATCAATAATCAATTTGGATGTCCGGATATTTTTTGTCATTATTTCCAAACTGTAAAATTGAAAGATTCTTTATAATTTTGATCCTTTCTACCCGAAATTTTTGTATTTTTGTGTACATAATTTTGTAATTTAAGATATAAATGCATTCATAACAATGACGGACATAATAAGGCTACATTTGAATTATTTTTTTATTTTACAATTTAGTAAATAATTAACGAAATTGAAGCAAAGAAGAATTAAAACTTTACTTTATCATTTACTGAACAATAACCGCTTTATATTGTCCTATAGAACGTAAAAAATTATTCTAATTGTATATTGCAAATCCATACAAAATCTGAAGAATAAAGTGTCAAATTATATGATATCCTCATAACTTGACCATGATTTGAAATCACAAGGTATGTCGTCTATAAAAAAGTGACAAAATAATAGAAATGTCTGCATTTTTGAAGACCTTTAGCATAATGCACTAGTTGAAAAATTTCTTATTATTTAAAAATATTTATTTATTTATCTATTTATTTATTTGCGTTTTTACGCAAATTGGCAAAATGTAGCTTTTCTAAAGTATAGCCATCGAAAAATAAAAATAAAACTCGGACAACTTTAATGTATATATATATATATAGTAAAATAAAATAAAATAAGATACCTAGTGAAAAAGTTGTATAATCTAAAATGGCAAGGAAGAAAGAAAAACGTATGCGCAAAAAACATGTAAAAATGCTTTTTCACGTACAATTCCAGTCAGATTTGGTCGACTCGATACTTCTAAAGCTACCGAATCTAGCCTGAATATACATTTTTTAAATTTGCACGTTAATTGTAATTCATCGGTAATTGAGTATTTACGCCAGTAGATTAAAACAAAATCATACATACATCTTTAAGTCGTAAGCAAACATTCGACGATAATAAAGGAACAACAAGTACACAGACAAGCATGGTTCCGAAAATTAAATCAAGGCAATAATCTCCAAAATACTTATATTCTGGATTTACCACTACTGAAGTAAATGATGGGGAAAAAAGCCCCAGCTCACTATGTGTTTAAACTTACAAATCTGAAGAACAACACTTGAAAGTTGTTTTTAAAACCATGTAAAATCATTTAGCAATGTTGACAAAGAATTTGAAAAAAGTATTTTCTTGATGAGGATAACTTGCTAGCAAGTTACGAGTGGATTAGGGATCTATTTCAAGATATTCCAGAAAGGCTCTCAACGTCCGAAGAAGAAATCTTCATAGATTTCACATCCAGTGAAAAATTAAAAGGCAATTTTGTAATAAATCGCTCTTTGATTTTTGGGTAGAGGTAGATAAGGAATTATCTGTACTGAAAACAAAAGCACTTCGTATACTATTACCATTTTCAACATCCTACATTTGTTAAATCGGATTTTCTGCAGTGGCTGCTTTGAAGACAAAATATAGATCTCAGCTAAATATAGAAAAATAACTCAAAGTGTCAATTTCAGATATTAAACCTTCCTTTGAAAAACTTTGCTCAACAAGAGAAGCCCATGGAAGTCCCTAATAATTATTAAACTTTTTCTTAATTTAGTGTTAAGAAATTATTTATAAAATACCTTCTTCAGTACAGATACATTAAACGTATACTGGCTGAAACACCGGCTCTTCACACGAGTTAATTTTTTTTTAAAAAATAAAACATTATTCTTGATATAATAGTTGAACTGTAAGGAGAGTAAAAAAAACTGCATGCATGACATTGTATTAGGAAATGTAAAATGATTTTTTTTAGATAAATGTATAATTGTAAATAACTTTAAAAAAACTGTAATTTTAAACCTCACACAATTAGCATTTAGAATTAATGTTAAATAATGAAAAACAATATAAAATTCCGATGAAAATAATTGTGTTACTTTTTTAATATTTAAAGCGAGAAGACTTCAAAATGTTTAAACCCGGCAGCAGGCGCGCAATTGATACGAACGCTAATGGTAGTGCGGGGGGACTCAGTCGCCCCAATCATTTGTTTATAATTATTTTTTACTGTACACGAGACAAATCGGAATTCCAGTGAATAAGTTAATTAAGAGAAAGAATACTTACCGGCTTTCAAGGTCTATTGAATTTTTCTTTGATGATTTGAGAAAAAATTCAATAAAACTGAACTAAAATGATTCAAAAGTGCAAGACCTTAATGAAGGACGCAAATCAGAGACACTTTTCACTAATATTACAGAAATGATATTTGCTGGCAAAGCTGTCATATTTTGTTCAAGTTATTGTAGTTTTAATGAGCTTTCGTGATCTAGTGAGTGAATATTAACGTCCCACTGTTCAGCTACACGGGGGTCTTTGGAGACGGCCCTCGTTATTTTGAACCATGGTCAAGTGACAAGGACGGTACTTGAGCTGGCATCTTTTAACTACCTCACCACTCCAACAAGAGGACGTTTGAGCTCTTGATAGATTTATTGTGCATCTCGCCCTACACGGCGGGTCTTTAGTGGTTCTGGGATCGAATTCGTGACACATTTGGTGATCAATAAATAGCAAGTTGAACTTTTTCTTTCTTGTGTCTTTTTTGACAAGGCGAACTGAACCTTGTGGTACACTTATGGCTTCATATTTTAAGTTGATGGAGTTCTTTAGGAAGCATTTGAAAATTTTCCTTTCGTTTCATGTTCGCGTTTCTCAATCCTGAATAATATGCATTTTTTCAACTTCCTTCAATAGAGATGACAGATGTCCCGCGCCACTGCTCCCGGGTTAAAAGTGTATTCAGAAAAAAATACGGATGATCTAAAATGGATTATGACATTTTTCACTATGCTTTATATGTTTGTGAGAATACTCATAAAAATATAAATCTTGACCAAATAATCCTTCAAATCAATCAATTCTTTTCCTAATATCATAAAATTATTTATTATTTACAATTTCCCTAAGCGGAAAACAAACGGAACTAATGTAGAACACAAACTATACCAGTAAATTTGAAGGTCAATCAAATGATCAGCAAATGTATTATGCAGCCTGGCTGAAAAGGGAATCATGTCTTCATTTTCTTTTTCTACAACTAATGTACAGTATTTCAATAATAACTATAGTGAAGAATTGTTTATCTTCTTAGAATTTTTCTCAGGGTCTAAGTTTTGTTTTTCTTTTAACGAGTAATATTTTATGTTAAAACGCAATAAAAAAATCTCTCATTGAGGAAATACAGCAAATTAAACAAAATGTTTTTCTTTAATTTGGTTTTGGGATCAAAGATAGCTATTTGATGACGGAAAAACACCAGTTGATAAACCTAAATTATATCAGTGTTGTGTATTTTTTTATGGAAGAAAGTATTTTGTTTTACTTCTCTTTCCGGTTATTTTTTTAAAAAAATCTTTAAATTTTCGATATGCTCTCCCCCCGGGGGCGAGCATATCCCACACTTTGAGAAACACTGAACTGAATAATTGATTATCTAGAACAATGATTGTGTAAAAGTGAAGGCTATAGAACTATTTTTTGACGTACACAACAGTGCCCAAGGATGTATTTTCTTAAAAATTGTTTTTTTCTTAAAATATTCAGCGTGATACTTTATAAAATTATAAATTTTTCTTAATTCTAAATTAAGGAAAAAATTAAAAATAAAATTAGTTTTCTATGAAAATTTTCTTATGTTTATTTAATAAATCCATTTGTAATAAATTTTAATCACATTTTTGTAACTTTTTTTATGAATTATGTAACGCAAAAACTATATTACTTTGTATAAGTTTATAGATTTACTGAATAATTACAAAGTAGTTTTCTTAAATTAATTAAGCACAATACAAATATTTAAATTAAATAAAACCAGATAAAATCAGAAACAGTTACACAGTTAATCCATATTATTTTTATTTTAAAAATAAATATTATATTACCCATATACATAAGATAGATTTAGTTATACATCAAGGAAGAATTTTAAAACAAATTTAAATTTCCAGTAAAATCAGTCTTAATTTAAAACATTTTTCTAAAAATCTAATGCATATGTTAATGGATTAAATCATATTCTTTTACGAGAATTAGTCCTATCAACATCTCATTTCAGTACTTCTACAAAAGCGGACGGTGCTTCTACAAGAAAAGAAAACTTAAATACACAAAAGCAAAATCTAATCGCTGTACTAACACTTTCAATTTGTGTTTTCAACGTAAGCTGCTAATGTAAATGAATGTTGGAAAGAAAAACGTTAGATTTAAGATGGAATTTTATTTAAAAATATTATACAATGTTTGTGTATCATTTGGTACTTGAATGTTCACACCTATGTTTTGGTATTTTTCAATACCTTTGGTACCTTAAATGGTGACTTAAAGGCTGTATAACTTACTGTTTTGTCATCAAATGTTTGTAATTTTAATTTTTTCATTACAATAGAATTTTTGAATTCTTATAAATATTGACTATTAACTAGAAAACTAGGAAACAAAAATCTAATATAAGTTGAGCGTATCATACATTACCACTGAATTTAGCATTTTTAAGATGCATATTTTTAAATGGAAAAACAATATTAACAACCTATAGATAAATAGGAGTCTTTTCTAGTTGTTCATTCTAGAAAATCTTCATGCATGCAATATTTATTCATAATAATAATTAACATGGGTACAGCTTCAATGAGGAACTATTATATCTGATACTATTAAAATTTTAATACTTGTTAAAGTAATAGAAAGGCATCAATCAAATATATTCAAATGACTATATTTCTTGGTTACACATTATTTGTGAATTGTAACTTTAATATATCTTTAAAATTTCACATGAATATAATGCCAACTTTATATTATACTAAACTGAAATAAGTTTGCTTGTCTGTTTAATTATATGGAGATAATTGTGTGATTTTCTCTAAATAATAAACTAATACAATTCACACAAACTTTAAATCCTCATTACATTAGTGGACTGCGGTACTTAAATATGGGGATTGAGAATTCTGTTCCTGTATTTCAATCACGCTATTGAATTCAAGCTTCATTAAATCTTTAAACTGATTCCCATAAAAGTGATTAAGAAACTTATTTCCAATTGTTATGTGTAGTATGATTAAATTGATCAAATTTAACTAGTAACGAATATTTATAAGATAAGACGAATAATCATATATATTTATATAAATATAGATATAGAATTTTCCACGCATGCACACACACATATGTGTATCTTGTATATACACACAATCATATAAGTATAATACCAATAATAAACCAATGATAAATTGTCACATCTTAAAATTCTATGACTAAAGCTCTGAGCAGATAGGAGAGACCGGAGCAAGTTGACTATGTTTACAGTTTGTGTTGTTTATTGAATTACTTTTAAGCATAAAAAATTTATTTTTACACGAAGTTTTGTGTTAGAGCAGGCCTTTGTAGTATTATATATTAAATATAATACTACCCTTTAATTTTTTCAATTAAAAAAACAAAGGATAATTTTATTTTTTCAGAACCTTAACAAATTGTCATCTTGCCTCAGTACTAGGGCAAGAGGACAACACTGAAAAAGGTTGAACATATTTTATCTTTTGAATATATTACATGGTTTAACAAATGATAAATGTGTTTTTACATCTTACAAAGAATCAAACTAAGCTTAATGCATTGCAACGTAATGTGCAAGTGTTTAGTAGTGCAGCTAACAATAGTCACAAATAAAGTACCATATTCATAATTTGAATATTCCCCATGCCACCACTCTTGGCATTTGGAACCATTCTTATGTTGGAGGGTCGCAATATTCCTTTTCATAAGGAGGACATCTTATAACACAGAGCTTCTCAAACTTTTAACACTGGCGACCCAATATTTAATCATAATTTTTATCGCGCCCAACTTATGCAATAATAATACATTGAGTGCAATAATAATGTACGTTGATGAAATTATAAACCGTACAAATTAATAACATAAGTATTAAATTTTATATATAATGTCCTTAAGTAGCATATATTTTAAGTAAATTACTTAAGTATTAGGTTAATTGTTATGCTATTTTCTTTCTCTAATTTTTAAATTGAAACCGATTGCAAAATGATATTTAATCAAAGACTTATTCCCTTCATCATCTATTTCTAAAAGTACAAATGTCATTAAAAAATAATCTAGTCTATGTTGTCCTCTATCATATTTATCACATCTGGCATTCTCGCGAAAGTTCACTTAAGTCTGAGCAACCCATCGGAAGTCTGCGTAAAACATGTAAAAATGCGATACCTGGTACAATTCCAGTTAGTCTTGGTCGAGTCGATTAGCTACCAAATGTATTTCAAATGTTCATTTCACAATTTACGCTTGAGTTGTAATCCACAGTATTAAGTATTTACGGCAGTAGATTAAAACAAAATCATGGATATTTATTTTTAAGTCGTAGCGAGCATTCGCGATAATAAAGTATGAGCAATTACACAGGCGAGGACAATTTGATAGCAAGTTACGAATGGGTTAGGGATCCACTTCAAAATACTTAAGGACTCTCAACTGCTGAAGAAGAAATCTTTATAGATTTCACATTCAGAGTGACGAAATTAAAAGGCGATTTTGTAATAAATCACTCTTTGAGTTTTGTGTAGAGGTGGATGATGAATTTTTTCTGCACTGAAAACAGAAGCATTTCGTATTACCATTTTCAACATCCTACTTTTCTGAATCCGGATTTTCTTCTGTGGCTTCTTTGAAAACAAAATATAGATCTGATTCAAAATGTAGAATTTATATACTTTGAAATTAAAAATATAGATAAATATTGAAAAAAAACGGACAGTGTCAATTTCTAATATTAAGCCTTCCTTTGAAAAACTTGGCTCTGCAAACAAGCTCAAGGAAGTCACTAATAGTTATTAAACTTGTTATACTGGCTGAAATACCATTCCTCACATGAGTTTATTTTTTTAAAAAATAATACATTATTCTTGATATAATAGCTTAATTGTAAGGAGAGTAAAACCAAGTGCATGACAATGTATACAAAATTGTAAAACGATTTTTTGAAATAAATGCTCATATTATAAATAGTTTTCAACGAACTGTAATTTTAAGCCTCACAGAATTAGAATTTAGAATTCATGTTAAATAATAAAAAAAATATAAAATTACAATGAAGAATAATTGTGTTATTTTTAATATTTAAAGCGGGAAAACTTTAAATTGTTTTAGCCCGGGATCAGGTGTGCACTCTGTACTAACATTAATGGTCACGCGGAGTAACAAATTCACCTCAATCCTTGTTTTTATAATTATATTTGCTATACACGATTAAAATCACAATTTCAGTGAATAATTTAACTAAGAGAAAATGTACTTACCTATTTCAGGACTTTTCAATTTTTCTTCGATAATTTGAGAAAAAAATACAACAAAACTGAACTAAATTGTTCCAAATGTGTGTGACCTTAATAAAGGACACAAAACACAAACACTTTTCGCTAAAATTACAGGAATGTTTTTTGCATGCAAAACTGTCATATTTCACGTTATTGTAGTTTTGATGTTCATTGATGACCAACAAATATCCTGTTGGACTTTTTGTTGCTTGTGTCTTTAAGACATGGCGAAGGGTATCTTGCGGTGCACTTACGGTTAATTATTTTCCTTGACCGAGTTCTTGAAGTAGCTATTGAAAAATTTTCTTTCGTTTCGTGTTTATTGCTTTTCTCAAATTTACTTTCGCTATCATGATTAATATGCATTATTTCAGCAAATTCTTCCCTTGCTTGATCACTGTCAACTTCCTTCGACAGAGATCAAAGATGCCCATTTCATTTTTTATATTCTGCTCATTTACATTTATAAACCATAATAAATCGTACAGCACAACAATCAAAACCACAAAGTTATTAATAGGGAAAGTGCAGAATGTTCATAGAAAATATTTTTGAACAAAAGTGGTCGCGCCGGGAACTCTGTCAAAACAAGTACCTTAAGATTGTAAAAACATTTGCTACTCCCAAAAAAATGCACGAAATGAGATAAATTCATTTTAATTCCCATTAAGGCTATCCTATTAGAGGATACTCTGTCAAGATCATTGGTAACAAATAAACAGTTTTCCCAAAATCAAAGTTTTCGTGAGCATGAGATGACTCTGCGCATCGCACGACCTATCCCGTGTAAAAGTGTTTTCAATAAAAAAAAAAATATGGATATTAGTTCTAAAAAATAATTGCGTAAAAAATTTTTCGCTATGTATTATGTGTTTCAGAATACTCATGAAAATAAATTTTGGGCAAATAATCCTTCAAAGTGCTCAATATGCTTATCCATATAACATAAAACTCTTTTAAATGGTAAAATGCGTGACAGAAATATATTATATATATATATATATTTACAACTTCCCAAAAAAAGGGATGGAATTAACTGTATCAGTTCGTTTGAAGATCAGGAAAAGTAGTATTTTAAGGGTTAAAGGAAACGTAATAAAAAAATCTCTCATCATTGGATTACAGCAAAGCAAACAAATATTTTTTTATTTGGTTATAGGATCAAAGATAGCTAATGAGCGATGAAGTAGAATCTTTTATTTTTGCTGATGTAATATCGCCAAATGATATGTATAAATTATATCAGTGTAAATCTGTATTTTTTTATTATGCCAGAGAAAGTATTTTGTTTTTTACTTCATTCCAGAAAATTAATTTTTTTAACATTTATTTTCGATATGTTCGCGCCCCACAGTTTGAGAAACGCTGTTATAACACCATCTTTTGAAGTTGATGAAACTGGACTGATTTGCTTGGATTTTATAGACTTAGGCCTACAGGAACATAGTTTGAGTTCTTTTACTCACTTTTTAGCTTCACGAGCTTCTCTTCTCTGCTTTCTTAAGGTTTCCTGTTCTTCTTTCTGCTTTTCACTTTCTTTTAAAATTTTTTGATGGGTGTGCTTGTAAGAATGCGTGAACTCACTTTTTTGTTTTTCTTTTTTCTCACATTGTGATGCTTTAGGCAATGGTTTGAAATAAAAACACTAACAGGTTTCTTTGGTGCATCGGAATCAGCATTTGCCTTAAGTTCTGGTTCTTCTGGAGGGTATATGTGTTGGTTTTCTGCTACCAGGGTCCGAGGATCTGCACTATTATTCTCAGTTGCTTCGCCAACAACATCATGGTCATTAGTTTTTGCATGAGCAAAGTCATATTCGTTAAACACAAGAGGATTATGAGGCTTGATCCCACGTTTTTTAAACCCTTTAATGACATTTCCAACTGTAGCTATTTTAAAGAAAGTGGTGCTCAAAATCTCACCAATATTTTTATCTGTGATAGTTGTCCTGGGTGAATGACTATAAAGTTGTCCCATGCTTGGCTATAATAGGTTTTTAAGGGCCGAAAAACGACACATCAAAGAGCTGCAGACGATGTGACGTGTGGAGCGGAAACCTAAGCACGATGATGTTTTTTTCTCTTCCATATAAGATAGCCTGCAAGGTTATGTGAGTTTTGTGATTGTCAATAGTCAACAGAGCAGGAGACTCCTTGCTTGGTTTCACGTGAACATAAGAGTGCTTCAAAAAAGAGAAAAAGGTGTCATCATTACTACATTTCTTATCCCTACAGTGGGCTACTGTACCTGGTGGGGCTTTTCCTACAACACACCTTAGCCCCAGAAGAGAAAGAAGCGCAAAGTCGATTGGGCAAAAAAACTGACAAATAAGTGTTTTTAGAATTTAATAAAACTGACTACATAGTTGGTTTAATGAATTTCAAACACGGGGCAAGATGACGTGCTCGTCATCTTGCCTCTGACTGCCTGTTTAATAATATTCATTTTCATTGCCATAAAGGAAGACGATTAATTACATTTATTTTTGGTAATAGGTAGTATTTAATTTAAGTTACTCATAAATATTAAAGAAAAATGATATATCTCGCCTGTTTTTGAAGCAAAGCTTATTTACACATGCCAAAAAGCTATATCGGAGCAGCGGTAAACAATCAAAGCTTCACAACTAACACAAAAATAGTGATTTCAGTTGCTCTATACTAGTGTTTAACGAACGGCAAAAAGGAGATCCAATACTGTTTGGTTTATTCTGTTACCTAGCGGAAAACGGAAAAATTAAGACATTCGTTATCTTGCTACGCCAGTGCTTCTCAAAGTTTCAGTACTGGTGACCCAATTTTTAATCATAATTTTTATCGCACCCCCATACAATAATAATGTACTGAATGCAATACAAATGCACTTTTACTCTAAAACTACAATACGATCTTATTTATAAACCGCACATCTTCACAAGATAAGTGTTAAATTTTGTATATATGTTACTTTTCAGTAATATATATTTTAAGTGCATTACTTTTAAGTAGTGGGATAATTTTTATGCTATTTTTCTTTCTTTAATTTTTAAATTAGAACAGATTGCGAAAAGGATATTTAATTAAATATTTATTATCTTTATCATCCATTTCTATAGGTACAAATATCATTAGAAAAATAGTGTCGTCTATGTTTTGCTCTCTAATATATGTATCCAATCTGGCAAAAATTCTGGCGAACGTTTGCGTGAGTCTGGGCAACCTATCGGAGGTCTGCGCAAAACATGCAAAAAAGCTGTGCCTGGTACAATTCCATTCAGTTTTGGTCGAGTCGATACTTATATAGCTACCGTATCTGTCTTGAATGTACATTTTATAATTTACGCGTTGGTTGTAAATCAGGTTATTAAGTATTTACGGCAGTAGATTAAGACAAAATCATAGATATATATTTTTAAGTCCTAGAGAACATCACCAAGTACACAGAAGAGCATGGTTCTGTAAATTAAATCGAGGATATATTATAAAGAATGCTTAAAACTTTTGGATTTACTATTAATATTACTGAAAAAACCTGGGTAAAACTTACATAGATACTTACTATGTGTTAAAACTTACAAATCTGAAGAAAAACTTGCGGAAGCTGTTTTTAAAACCATAGAAAATCATTTAGTCATGTTGGCATAGAATTTTAAAAAGTATTTTCTTGCTGAGGACTACTTGATAGCAAGTTACGAGTGGGTTAGGTCCTTCTTTGGAAAACTTTGCTCTGCAAGACAAGCCCATGGAAGTCACTAATAAACATTAAACTTGTTCTTATACTGGCTGAAGTACCCACCCTTTGAACGAGTTTATTTTATTAAAAAAATAATACATTATTCTTGATATAATAGCTTAATTGTAAGGAGAGTAAAGCCAAGTGCATGACAATGTATACAAAATTGTAAAACGATATTTTGAAATAAATGCTCATATTATAAATAGTTTTCAACGAACTGTAATTTTAAGCCTCACAGAACTAACATTTAGAATTCATGTTAAATAATAAAAAAGAATGTAAAATTGCAATGAAGAATAATTGTGTTATTTTTAATATTTAAAGCGAGAAAACTTCAAAATGCTTTAGCCCGGGATTAAGTGTGCACTCGATACTGTGGAGTGACTCACCCCAATCTTTTTTAATAATTATTTTTCTATATACAATGAAAATCACAATTTCAGTGAATAATTTAACTAAGATAAAATATACTTACCTATTTCAAGGACTTTTCAATTTGTCTTCGAAAATTTGAGAAGATATTCAGTAAAACTGAACTAAATTTTTCAAATGTGTGTGACTTTAATAAAAGACACAAATCACAGACACTTTTACCGAACATTCAATTCAGTGTATTCAATATAAAAATATGGATATTAGTTCTAATAAATTAAAAGTAAAAAAAAAAGTTTTTTAAAAACAAGCTTTTATTTAAATGCTCTGAAAAGAATAAAATAAACTTTTCTTTTAAAACTATTTTTGCTATCTCCTTATAGCGCAGTGTTTCTCAAACTGTTTGGCACGGTAACTCTGCGAGGGGGGCGCGAGCATATTGAAAATAAAAGGTTTAAAAAAATAACTTTTTGGAATGAAGTAAAATAAAATACTTTCTGACATAATAAAAAATACATATTTACACTGATATAATTTATTTTTATCATCTGGGGATCATCAAAAATAAAATATTCCACTTCAAACGCTCATTAGCCATTTTTGATCCTATAACCAAATTTTAAAAAATATTTTGTTTGCTTTGCGGTCAATATCAGAAGGATGAGAGATTATTTTGTTTACGTTTCTTTAACGATATCGAATGATGAGAGGATTTTATTATTACTTTTCTTTTAACCTAAAATAATACTTTAGCTAACCTTCGAACTTACTGGTATGGTTATCTCCGTCCTTTTTATAGGAAAGTTGTAAACATATATAATATATTTTCTGTTTCATCTTTTTCCATATGAAAGAGTTTTATGATATATGGATAAGCATGAGTATTCTGAAACATATAATGCATAATGAAAAACGTTTTACACAATTATTTTTTAGAACATGTTACACTTTCCCCATGAACAATTTTGTAGTTTTTATTGCTGTGTTGCACGACTTATTATGGTTTATAAATGTAAATAAGTAAACTATTTAAAAAATGGGCATCTCTGATCCCTGTTGAAGGAAGTTGAAACTGATCAATCAATTGAAGAACCTACTGAAATAATGCATATTAATCAAGGTAGCAAAAGTAAATATCAGAAAAGCGTTAGACATGAAACGTTTGAGTTGATTTGAAATTTTCAAATGCTGTCTAAAGATCTCTATGAAGAAAACTATGAAGCCCTGATATAGCACTTCGCCTTGTCAAAAAGACACAAGGAAGAAAAAGTTCAAAATGCTATTTGTAGATCATCAAACAACTGCAAAACTACAAACACGTGAACAAAATATGACAGTTTAGCTGGAAAATAACGTTCCCGTCTTGTTAGCGAAAAGTGTCTGTGATTTATGTCCTTTATTAAGGACACGCACATTGGGAACATTTTCTTTAGTTTTATTGTATTTTTTCTCAAATTTTCTAAGAAAAATTGAAAAATCTTTGAAGTAGGTAAGTATATTTTCTCTTACAGAAAAAATAACTATAAAATAAATTATAGTTTGAAGACAGACTAAGAAACACTCTTTTGTAGTAAAAAGAACTAAAATGTAAAAAAAAATATATATTACTTAAAAGTAACATATACAAAATTTGATACTTATCTTGTTAATTTGCACGGCTTATAATTATGATCGTATTGTAGCTTTAGCGCCAAAGTGCATTATTATTGCATTCAATACATTATTATTTGGGTGGGGGCGCGATAAAAATTATGATGGAAAATTGGGTCGCCAGTAGTGAAAGTTTGAGAATTAATCCCTTATAACGTCATTACACAATTTATGATATAAAAGCTTGTCACGAGATTTAGGAACTCATATTTAAAAATCAATCAGATCAATTTATTTATTTTGCTTGTTTATTTCCACAGGTAAATCTCGCTATAAACTTTTATATCATAAATTGTGTAATGACGTTATAAGGTGATTGCAAAAAATGTTTTAAAAGAAAAGTTTATTTTATTCTTTTCAGAGCATTTAAATAAAAGCTTGTTTTTAATTTTTTTTTCTTTACTTTTAATTTATTTTTTACTTTTTTGTTATCGCTGGATTAGTTTTTCAGTCTGTTCGTCTCATTCAACGCATCATTGTTGTAAAGTCGTTTGCCTGTTAATATTGAGCAGGCTAGCTGAGGGGTATTTAATGTTTTTCCCACCTAGCCAATTTCATATGATAGATATTAAACTCGGGCCGCAACAAGAGGATAATGAGGGGGGAGGTAAACACACTGTGAAACCAAAACAAAAATAAAAAAGCAAAATTAATGAAAATATTAAAATTAATTTTTTTTTGTTTTCCTTTTTGCTTTTACTATAATACTATATTAAAAACGAAAAACACAAGAAACATTTTTAACACCGTAATTGTAAACCAATTTTTTCAATCCTCGTGCAGAATTTGGATAATAATCTTCTACAAACGAAAAAAAAATCTCGTGCGATTATCTTTAAAAATAACGTTTAAAATGTTTTATTAAAAATTTGAGTATTTTTTTGAAAAATCGTAGAAAAAAAAAGTTTTCGTCATTTTGTTTTTTAAATGTCTGATTCTAAAAGAGAAGCGCCAGAACTTTTTTAGTGCCAAATATCGATTCATTAACACGAAAAAATAAAAAAAGAAATTCATACGGAACGAATTAGAAATCATTTTCAAGAAAACGCATCGACTTTGTCTCATTTTAGAAAAAGTCATAAAAAATAGAAATTATCATTATTTTTTTAAAGATTTATATCTTATCGTGGCAAAATAAATGATCTTTCCGTTTATCTAATGTTTTTGACTCTCAGTTTGAGAGAAAGAATCAGATGATTTTGTAAAAAAGGTCGAAAAATGGGAACTTCTTTAAGCTCAATCCAAAAAGTTCATCAGCGGAATAAAAAGCTAAAAAGGTAAAAAGTTTTTAATTCATATCTTTTAAACTAATTGCGACATCGGAATATAAATAAGCAAAACATGCATTGTCATCCAAACTAAACGTATATACAAAATTTCATCTCAGTCGGTTGAAGGCATGAGCTTCAAAATTGAAATGCAATATTCCACCCGGACGAGTTATTTTAATTAATTAATTTTTAACTAATAGCGATATCAGAATATAAATGGGCAAAACATGCATTCTCATCCAAACTAAACGTATATACAAAATTTAAGCTTAGTCGGTTGAAGGCATCAGCTTCAAATTTGCGTTGAAAGATTCCACCCGAACATTTTACGCTGCAAGTTTATAAAAAGCTTGTAAAAAAGAATTGTGTTCAACGTTTTTCATTATGCATCATATGTTTCAGAATACTCATAAATATAAATATTAGCCAAATAATTCTTCAAAGTGCTCAATATGCTTATCCATATACAATAAAACTATTTCACATGGAAAAATGCGAAACAGAAATATATATATATATATATATATATACTTACAACATCCCTAAAAAATGGGGACAGAGATAACCATAACAGTAAGTTCGAAGATCAGCTAAAGTAATATTTTAGGTTTAGAGAAACATAATAAAAACATTCTCTCATCGTGGGATTACGGCAAAGCAAACAAAATATATTTTTTAATTTGGTTATAGGATCAAATATAGCCAAAGAGCATTTGAAGTAGAATCTTTTATTTTTGGTGACGTAATTTTGCCAGTGATATATATAAATCATAGCAGTGTAAATCTGTATTTTTTATTACGTCAGAAAGTATTTTGTTGTATATATATGTATATGCTCACTTTCAGTAAATTATTTTTTTAACCTTTTATTTTCGATATGCTCGCGCCCCCTGGGGGCACCCCACAGTTTGAGAAACACTGGAGTAAATAGATAATAAAGTTAGTGGGAAGTTAATGAATGCTAGTCATTCAAATTGCCTGTGTCTCCCGTTCCTCTTATTCCGGTAGTTCCGTTCGATATTGAGTTTAATATTTGATAAGTATCATATTTCAGTATTTAGTTCAATAGTAAGGGTCAATCACATTGACATAGACATCTTGATAAATATTTGTAAATTGATGGTTGATAATTGATTCAAGGGAATAAATATAATCTGTTATTGTAAAAATGTCGTCTGGTCGTTCTTTGCCTCAATTCAATGTAGTTGTCTAGGGTGGAATCAAGGGGGATTCCCACAAGTATACTATTTTTTTTCTGAAGTTTGGAATAATAACTGGAATAAACGATTTCAAAACATAAGCGCATTGTGTATGTACGTTTCATGTTTTTTCCTAAAAAAGGGGGTGCGTGTTATACGGCGAATATACCTAAAGATTAAATATTGCATCTTGAAAGGAAAGGTGCTCATTATATGCCGGATTTTACGGTAATTCTTTTTATTTAAAATTGATAATTGACGATTTAGTCTTTTAGACATTTGAATTGGAGTGGGTTCTAATAGAGGTCGAATAGCTTAGAAGAGAACTTTGGTTATTTGCAACATTACATTACCAAAACTTTCCAAAAATAAGGGATTCAATTTATAATTAAGTATTAATTATCTCTTCTACCTCGCTTTTGCTCCAATACTTAAGTATAGGTGCATTTCCTTACCTGGGTTGCTAAAAACTGTTGAAAAGTTAATAAATTATGTTTTGATTATGCCTGACCTTCATTCTAACTCTCGAAAGTTGATGTATGTGAGAGGAAATCCCTCAAAATAATTATAATGTTTTGTATAAAAATTATATTTAGAATTTTTGATCGAATTATATTTAGAAGGAGCGTTTTTCAAAATTTTTAACTCTTTTAACTATAAAATAAAAAAAAATTAAAAATATTTAAGCGCAATTTAGATTTCTCTACTGATTTTCTTCTTTAAAAAGTCAGAGATAGCGATATTTCTCAATATTCTAAAAATAATATTTTCTGTCTTTTATAAGGTAAGTTTCTTATAAAATACTTAACACAATCATATTATAAATAAATGTCTTATATAGTTTATTTTTTTTTAAAAGAAACTCATATCTTTAAGAAATATTTGATCCAATCCACAATAATAGAATTAGGTTAAACAATTAAAAAGCGCAATTGTTTCCGTAGAACTATATAACAATAGAATAACGCTTCTATAAATATATTAGAAAATAAAATAATCTCTGTTGTGTAAACCAATAATGGCGCAAAAATAAGCAACAAAGGTATCATTATATCTATTTTATTATCTATTATTAATTTATTCATTGTGAGTTTGTGTCTTGCGAATTGAAGTATTAAAAAAAGTCTGAGAGAAAAATCTTGGAAACTATTGTCAAGAATGACCTTTCGAATCACTTTTGCGTGTTTGGCTATTTTGCTGCCTTGTTTTTCCATAATTGAGCAGTTCTTTACCGGCAACTGCTTTTACACTGTCTCAATTGTTCTCAATATCATGTTAAGAGAACTGTACATACAGACAACTGATGCTGAATTGAAGAAAAGAAAAAGATCTGGAATAATTTGCACATGCAATCTGCAGCAATTTGAACTGATTTGTTACGAGTCAATTGACATTCTTCAGGCACCCCGACTCGTTAACAATCCATTTGCCTACGCTTATACCAACAATCCTTTCTGCGGGAAGGATTTTCGTCTTACGAATCCGGATAAAACACTTCCATAAACCATTTATCTCATCTTCATGCCTTTAAAATACAAAGAGATCAAAATAAAAACAGTCAAACTTTTCCGAAAATTCCACACGACAGTAAAACTCAACAGATACTGCAACCAAAACCATTACAAGAGGCACCAAACGAAACTTCTAGCGTCATTGCAATAGAATTGCTTTAATGGAAAATCAGTAACTGTGGATCAAAGTGACTTTTTAAAGCTTTTGTTCTTATGTGTTGGTAAATGCCTCAAGGATGGCTTTCCCATTTATGTGACTTTATTCGCCTCCAAGTAGGTTTTCCGTATTATGTGACTCTGAACGCCTCAAAGCAGGCTTTCCCAGTTATGTGACTTAATACGCTTCAGAGCAGGCTTTCCCAATTATGTGACTCTATACGCCTCAAAGCAGGCTTTCCCAATTATGTGACTAATGCGCCTAAAAATAGCCTTACCCATTGTAATGATAATGGTGCTTTCAAGAGGCTCTAATCGGTTCGAGTACGAATGGCTGTTGACAGCTCTTTTGACCTTGAATAATTGGCATCGTAAGGAAATGAAAGAAAGACACTGCCACATGGTTGATGATATGGAGGACGTGGTTGAGAAATCTTATAAAGAAAATGACGGAGATGGCAAATGACTTGAATGCTGAGAAGCTCATATTAAAGCGTTTCTTCAGTAAAATCTATTCCAATAGTATGTCGGATATTTTATTCAATAGTGCATACCAACGCAATAGTGAAAATTCACAATAGCACCCTTTTTATATTTACAAAAATAAAACGTTTATGCTTTTTGTTTTATGTATCATTCTTTTTTTGAATACTTGTTCGATCTCTTAGAATTATAAGTTCAAACAGTATTACACACATTCATCAGTTTTTTCTGGCACTATTATGTGTACATTTTCAGCTGAAAAGGATGGATTTAGGGTCCTATAAAGCAAACTTAACCTTATTTCGCTGCCGTAAGTCGATGTCAGCTTTAGACTTCCATTTGAGTCATTGACTTATATATATATATATATATATATATATATATATATATATATATATATATATATATATATATATATATATATATATATATTAATTTTTACAAAAACTAGAGCAATTTATCTTAGTGATTACATGAAATTGCTTAAAAAACAGTGATTATATTCACATAAAGGACTGTACATTTTGAAATAAAACAGTGATTGATAAATCTGTAGGTTGAAACACTTTTACTGTTATACAGAATATACACAAAAAATTTCAGAAAATTATTTTAAAAACTTTTTGAGCAATCACTGTCCCCGTTTGAGTTTTTCGAAAAATACAATATGCGAGTAAAACGCATTTTAATTTTTGACATCTTGTGTAAAGCTTCTACTTTTACTAAAACACTTGAAATTTTTGTTCTAGTGAATGGAAAATAAAAGATTTGGTATTTTTATAAAGCTAATAAGATGACCAATAAAATAAAGTAATAAAAAATTTGTCAATTCATGAAAAAAATCATGATTTTAGGGTAGTCGGACACCTTAAAAAAACTAAATCAAGCGTTCCGTGTGTTCATCTTTTTAGATATATGATTTAGATGTAGAACAAAAACATAATAAATATAAGTTAATAAGTCTATTATAAAAACTTATTAAGTCTTTAATAGCAGCCCACCCGATATAGTGGCTAGGACGCTGACTGCTCTGCCGTAGAGCTTGCCCTTGAATTCCGGAGAAGACAAGAATGTTTCTAAATGTATAGTACCTTTGCGGCATGGTGATACTCTAAATAGCCGTTGAGGCGCAGGTCCTCTAATGAGGTAGGTGGAAGGGGAAGACAGAGGAGAGGCCCCTAACCCCCCCTACGGCATTCTCCCTCGAAGTTGGGGTGGAAGGGAACTAAACCGTACTGTCACCTTTTCTTCACGCAAGGCTACAGCCAACGGCAGGAGGTTATCTAAAAGTCCAACCTGCCTTAGGCTCTGGAAACTTTTCTTCCTTCCCTACGGGAATGTCACGATCACAACAAAAACAAGTCATTAATAAGTTTTCATAGTAAACTTATTTAAAATTATCATCTTTAAAATGTTTTTAATATATCTATTAGGAATTGGGAACAAATGAGTTTAAGTGGGACAAACATTATCCTTGTTTAAAATTATTCACTTATGTATAACTTGCCTACATATATCAATAATTATTTTTGGAAGTAACTATGTTTATATGAGCAAAATACTTCATACCAAGAGATAATTAATTACATCACTTACTGCAAAATAATGTACTTTTATATCTCTTGTTTTGTATTTAATTATTTGAAACAAAGTGCTTATGAAATTTAATTACATATTTTCTGAGGTAGGATGTCAGGTCGTCTAAGTCGAGTCACTGTAATCCACATTTATCAAGTTTCAGTAAAATATTAAGTAAAGCATATGTTCTACAGAGCAAAGTCATTTTTGGATTCGGAAGAAGATAATGGTTTTCTTTAAAATATGTAAATAATTTTAATGAATTTAAATATTAGTTGAGTAAGAGCTACTAAGACATGCATTTATATAATTAATTTGGAGGAAGATTTATTAATAACGAAGAAGTAATGACTATGGGCAATACATATAGAAAATATATCATACACGCAGTAGCTGAATAGCCATGACAATGAATTGGTGGCAACCGATGTTTCTGTCGATGTATTCGAGCTCTAGTGTCCTTAAAACTCTGCCGCGTAGAGGGTTGAATGCAAGTTAACATTTCGAGGCACAAATTCCTAATTTTGGTTTGGTGCAGAAGTTTGGAGAGTGGACTTTCAGCTCAGGTGACGTCCTCATTATTTGTCTATGGTTCTGACATTCGAGGACTATAACAATAATTTTCACATTGCTTCGTATAATGACGTTACTAAACAATATAACCAGTAAAATGTGTATTGCCCTTTTATACTACTCTTGGTAAAATTGTTATTCGATTTGGATTTGGGACAAAGTTTTGTCGTCTTTAAAATAAAACTTAATTAGATATCAACGAATTTATTTTCTCATAATTACTATTTTAACATCATAATTACTATCTCCATAATTACTATTTTAACATCAGATGAGAAATGTGTGCATCTTCTATTTTCAAATATCAAGGAACAAGAGTGGCAATTATCCCTTTTTTGTATTTAAATATAGAAGGAAAACACACACATGGAAAGACTTATCACAAATACATAATTCCGCTTCCAAGTGAAGGAAATCACTAGTTATTTTTAGAAATTAAGCCAATATCTTAGAGAAAATTGCAACCATTCAACAAGGCATGAGTAAGCAATTAAAATATTATTTTAATAGGAATTGCAAATATATCTTTCAAAAATCCAAGGTCCAATTATTAAAATGCGGATTCACTAATAAATCTGTAAAAATATAGGTTTTATTCCTTTCGTACGAGATGAAATAATACGAGTTTTAAAATAAGGTATTCAGAAATAGGATTTAGAAAAAAAAATATGTAAGTTTAAAATTTTATATAAATATTAAGTTATTACCTATGTATATTTCTATAATATTGACAAGAATTCAATAATTCAGTATTTTGAAAAGGGAATATTGTAAGGAATTTTTCTTTTGATATGTTAAAAAATTGCTTTTTTAAAAAAATATTTTAATTAAAAAATTAAAATTGAAATATGTATACTTAAATTTGTGTGCTCATTGTTCCATATATGATTAAATTAATTTTAAAAGGAGGACACAATTCTAAAACTCATGGTTTCAGTGGATTTTACACTAAAGAATTTAAAAAATAAAAAGAAAATGAAGTAAAAAGTTCTTGTACTTAACTTATATATGTATCAAATTACAGTTTACAGCTTACATAAGAGATTATTATTATACCGAATGCAGCAATAATATATTTCTTCTTGTTATTCAAGGCATTGGAGAGATTTTTCTTTATTTCTAGTAACATATTGTAAACAGTTAAAGTAGAGAACAAGTACAAAGAAAAAATAACACAGAATACAAAAAAAAAAAAAAAAAAAAAAAGAATTGAAACATAGTTGATTAATCCAACATATCTCTTGCCTCCCAGTAACGCTTGGTGAGAAAATTAACACGGGGAACATGTTATTTACTAGAGCAGAAAATTAACAGAGCAGAATATATGTCTAAGTCCATGACCGTTCTAGAGCTGCACAGAGTGTATTTCGGGGAAGGAACAATTTTGGGTCTATAAAGATAGTTTCACGGGCAATCATGTCCGGCGGCTTGGTAGAATTCAGCGAATGCTTTGCACCTTGGGACATTACACAAATTCACGATAGTATTCTTCCAAAACTTTTGGGAAACACGATTATAGAGGTCTTCTTTTGAACAGGCTTTGACAGATCTTTAAACATTTAATAGATTGGAAAGGCATAGGACGAGAATTTTTCTTTAAGGGGACTTGGCACCCTTTGAGCAAACTTCTTTATTTACGTATTTAAAATTTATATTTTAGCATTTTATGCAATGTTTCTATTCAAGAAAATGTTACCAGATGAAAATTTTCATATATTATTCACACAATTTTAAAAATTTTAATTGTTTGAAGAAAATTGGGAAAAATTTAAAATCCTATTCCTTTTGTAAAAATTAATTTATTGACCTGAAATTTTTTTATAATACTCTTATGGATGATCTAAACAACTTTAGGGATCGATTTTAGAATAACTTCGTTCGTTTTTGAGAAAAAAATAAAATGTTGATATACAGGCTAAAAATCAACGAAAAAGCCAACATGTCTTACATTTTATTTTTTTAAAAAAAAGTATTCAGTTTATAGCAAAACGGATCCCTAATTTTATTGCATGCTTTATTTTCCACACGCAAGAAAAAAATGGAAGTGATTGGTAAATAATTGTCGAAGGAGTAGCATTTTGAATGCACTAAGTGTATGACTGAATAGTGGTATTTATATGTATATTTTATACGTTACAAATTATTTTCTGTGATATTTACACTCTCTAATAAAACTAGCAAATAAAACAACCCCTGTTTTCTTTTTTTTAAAAAAAAATTCTAATACCGGTATTAAAACCGGTATCCAGCTAAAAAGACTGAAAAAATACCAAATGCCGGTATTGAACTTTTGGTCCGATATTGCAATTCCTAGTTGGATGCAGTAGCGCTCACAGGAATTTTTCAATTCCAGGGTCGAAAATTCACCTTTCTTGTATCATGCTCCTTTTGATTTGGTCGATTTTTGGGAACAAAAAACAGTAAAAAACTTATTATTGAATAAATAATTAGCATTAATTAATAAAATTAATTATCAGTAACAAACATTTAATTACATTTTACCTACTATATATTTAGAATTACAATCAATCGGAAAAGAAGTCAAAGACTTTGGGGGGTGGGGTTCGGACCCGTAGGTCACTTCCTTGTGTGCGCAACTGGTTGGAAATAAATCACAAATATCACTACAGAGCGACACTTATTTCTAAAATACGGCATTCAATACCACTTATTTTATTACCAACACAAATTGCAGAGCTGATTGGATAAAATCTGCATTTAATTTAACCAATGGAACTCTAGATTATCTTACATTTGTAAAATACTGCCTTTTTCAGAACACTCATTAAATTTTATTGCACAGATTCCAATGTAACCTGTGATTGGATGAAAGTCTCAGTAAATTTAACCAATGCAACAATAGTTTATCCTTTTTTTTAAAAAAGTACTTTTAAAAATTCTTTAAATAATTTAATAATTTTGTTGCTGTAATTACTTAACAGAGTAATTACAGCAACACTTACACTTACAATTATCTTATTCAATATCAGATAAGGACTTTTATTTTTGAAGTACCGTATTTACTCAATTAAATTTTATGGCTCGGATTTTCATGACAGAGCTGATTGGTTGGAAGCCAACAAACATATTTAACCAATGCAATCATAATTAGGCTGTGACATTAAAAGTTCCGCCTCCCTTAAGGGATTTAAAGATTTGGTTGCTGAAATTCTTCAACAAAGCGTTGATTGGAAGTAAATGCCATTATTTTATTCATAATCATCTTAAATTGGTTTAATTTTTAAAGTACGCCTTCTTTACTTATGTTCCATTGATTCTAATGAAATCGCTAATTGTACGGAAGTTTCAATAAATTTAACCAATGTAAGCATTGTTCGGCATCTATTTTTAAAGTACCGCCTTTTCTTAGATGATCTTAGAATTTTAGTGCTCAGATTTAAATCCAAATTCTCATTCGATGTGAGACACAATTATTTTAACCAATATTGTCATAGATTGACTTTTATTTATTAACGTATCGCCTTCTTTATAGCATTAATTAAATTTCATTGGTATATTCTATTAAAAGCGCTTTTTAGAGATACATGTTATAATTAATTTAACCAATGTAATCATAGTTTGGCTTTCAAACTTAAAGTGCCACCTTCTTTTGAGGAGTTACTAATTTATTTTGGTGAAATATTGTTGAATATGCTGCCTTTCCGCCAAAATTTGAAAAGTCGCCAATTTGGAGCGTTTTTGTGTCCTGTGTTTTGGAGTAGCCACTTTACTACAACACGCAACGCCAAAGTGCGAAATTCAAGATGGCGGAAGGAAAATGATTTAAAAATAGCATTTTAATGTTTTGAAACTGAAAATCGCTGCAAAAATTAGGCATTTAATAGTGGAAATAATTCACTAAACTTAAAAAAATTCTGATTTTTCCGACATTTATGATGACGATGAGTTCCCTGCTGAAATTATACCAGTGTGCTACTGCATATTTTTGAGAGCACCTTCAAAAACATTTTTATTTTTGTATCACTAACAAAACGGTGCACCTATCCATATTACTCAATTCAAACCAAGACCCTTTCTTTACACTCCTAAACACATGATGGTTATCCTCTTTCACACTCGAATGATTTTTGCAGTACCATTCAAAGACCATCATTAACTTTCTAACCCGTTTTTTCTCTCAATTCCATACTTTTTCTACATTTCGGACATACATACGATGATCCGTGCAAACCTTCTTTCATGCACCAATCTAAAACAGCTTTCTTTCTAAGCACAGGCAACACGGCAAAAAATCTTTCAGAATACTTATCATACTTTATTATGCATTCATTCAAATTATTCCTAATAGCATCGCAAGACATCGTGGCAATCTGTTAAAATTTATGTGGAGGAAAAATAAAAAAATATACATGTAAAATTAATTCCACAACGGAGGAACGAAGCAAAAAAAACAGCCGACTCAACCGGAGCAAGACAAAAAATTACCCTTTTCTCAATTAAAGGCCGTTATAAAAAAAACTGCACATGTGGAGAAATTAAGAATCATTAATTCTTAAAGAAATAAAAACATTCTGACAATGTGCGAAAAATCGTCCTTGGAAAATTAAAATGTTAAAAAAAATAGGAAGGACTTACGCATGCGCTAACTTGCCACGATATCGTGAAAAACTATTAAAATTAAAGAAATGTACTGCGCATGCGCAAAATTTCACCAAAAAACGACTTTTCCTCTGGAAAACAAATTCAGAAAGCTTACCACATTTGGCGCATAAACGATTTGGCGAGAAAACACTTGGCGCGGGAGGTGGACGATTAATTCGACAAAACAACCTATATTTTTCAGATTCTAATGAATGTAACCAGTGGATGTTCGTCTTAACCTGTTTCCTAATGTTGATTTTTTCACGTAAAATTATTCACATCATGAATCAACCGATTGTAGTGATGAGTCATTTTATGTGTTTTAATGATTACCTTATATATATATAGACCGGTGCTTCTCACATATTTCAGTATTTGAGACCCAATTTTCACCACCCACCCATATATTAAGAATGTATAGATTGCAATAATGCCATTCTTTGACGATAAAGCTACAATACAACCTTAATTGTAAACCGTGTAAATTTTATCAAGATAAATTTTTAATTTGTTATATGTTACTTTTAAGTAATCGATATTTTAAGTAAATTACTTTAAGCATTACGTTTATCGCTTGTCCATGGCTCAAAATTACGAGGTCCGTCATCAAAAGCCCACGAGTAGATGAATATTGTGACCTTAACTTTTCCTCACTCATTCACTTAAACACGTACATATTACGCTACTTTTCATGTCAACATTTATAAGTGTATTATATCAGTGTAAATGCGTATTTAATTTTTATAATGTATAAATGTAATTTGCTTTGATTCCTTTCAGTAAATTAATTTTTTTTTAAATTTTATTTTCAACTTTTTGATAACATCGCGCCTTCCACGTAGGGTTATCGCACCCCCCTAGGGGCACGCCTCGCAGTTTGAGAATCACTGATTCAGCGAGATGAAGCACTAAAATATTAATTAGTGACATAGATAAGATAAAAAACAATTTCGTAATAATTAATATAGCTTTATAGAATAAAAATGTAAATATATAAAATCTTCTGATCTCGCACGCACACACACACACACACACACACACACACACATATATATATATATATATATATATATATATATATATATATATATATATATATATATATATATATATATATATATATACATAAACACTTCACAGATAGAGTACTCCATAGTTCTGTATAACTCAATATCTCGAGTTCATCAACCCATTTTGCTAGATTTCTATGTTACGGTGATTGAAATTTAATTTGTAATAAATCTAAACTTACATAGCTAGTTAATTTGGTTAATTTTAAATGTCTTAATTATTGTTTAAGACCACTTATTTAAATGCATCATAAGAAATCAGTCATAAAACATTAGGAATAGTATTGGAAAATAGTTATTTTTAAGAATTATACATTGAGAAAAATTACCAATAGTCTTTTTTTAATAAAATTATATGTGTAAAAGATAAATGTGTCTGAAACTATAGTTTCATTCTAAATTCTTTTTATGAACTAAACCTTTCAATCATAATTTTTAACAATATTAACTCACTTGATATGGACACGTTATAAAATGCCCCCAATCCAGTTATAGTGGTTAGTGACACTGACGGCTGTTCCTTAGGACCTGGGTTCGAATCCCAGAGGAAGCATGAATAATTGTAAATATTTAATGCCTCTGTAATATATGGGTACTATAAATAACAGTCGAGCCGCTAGTATTCTGATGAGGTTCGTATAAGGGGAAGATAAATGGGAGGCACCTCACAACTTCCAGGGTGTTCTCCCTCAAAATTGGAGTAGTACCATGCCGAATCGTTCTGTCACATATATGTTGCTCAAAGATACGGCTAATGAAAGGCACACATCTAGCCTTTAACCGTGATGAATTTTATGGGCTTCGATTTGAACTACGTCAGACAACATCAGCATGTTACAAAATAATGCTTTTTTTTTCAATTCCTACTATTAGCTCACACTCTCTATATATTTATTTATCTTGGTGGAATTTTCAATTGTTAATAAAATACATTTTAAATCACTCAAGTTAGCAGAAATTTTATATACATGATTATTTTGGATGACAATACAGTAATTTAATTATAATTAATACAGATTAATTGATTAAAACTAATTATTCAAAGAATTATAAATACAGCCCAGTTAGCATCATTTTTGGTGACTTAGTGTCCATTTTCGCGACTTGTGTCAAAACTTGAAATTTTCTATACACTATTGTTTTGGATGAAAATATGACAATTTAACTATAATTAATTAAAATTAATTGACTGAAACTATATATTTAAAGAATTATTGATACAGCCACTTTGGTTTCATTTTTAGCGTCTTGGGTCAAAACTTTAAAAGATTTTTTTTCTCACGTTTTAAAGCATTCAGTTGAACTGAAATTTTATGTACACAATTGTTTTAGATTGCAATACAATATTTTTAATAATAATTAATAAAATTTAATTACCACTTAATGTTGTGATTCTGTCATATGTATATAAATATTTATATTTATTGTAACTATTTAATAAAAAGTAGCTAAAATTTTTTTTTCTTTGCTGATCTAAGTAGGAATTGACTTGAAATTGTTTTTTACATTACTTTTGTTAATAAATATTTAGAGTTGTTGTACATTTTAATTTAAACATGAAATATGTAATATAAAGGACAAAATTGCACGATTTAAACTTCACACTGATTGAAACTATTTAGTCTTGTTGATATAAATAATACCAGTAAAATTACGAAAAGTATTCCTTTTCTCAGTTGACATTCTGACTTAAATGTTTTGATTTTCACTGAAACCAGCACAAAAGAAAATAAATTTCTTTAAAAAAAAGTAACACTCTAGATAGGAGATAAAGTTACAGATATATTTTCAGATTTATACAGAAAGACAGGAGTGTTATAAATATTTTCGAATTTATATGCTAATGGACTTATAAAATTATCGAATTTTATTTTAAACTTGTCGTAAGAAGTAAAATACTCGTACCATGAACTGACGCATAATTGGGGAAAACCCATTAGTTATCGAATATAAGTAGAAATATGTGCTATTTTTTTAGAAAAAAATTCCAAAACATATATATAATTATTGTTTATAGATCCAAATTATTGATACAAGAATTTTCCTCTTGATGTGGAAACAAAGATTATGAAAAAATATTAAGTTTAAATTACAATTAATTTTTTAAAGTAAACAAAAAGATTCTAAGGAAATGTCTTGCGAGGAATGAATAGCTCGTTTTGTTAGCGTATAAAATGCTTGCAAGAAAACTTTATTTTACGTGTTCGAGTCAGAATCATCATTTATCTATATGAATATTTTTATCCATCTCAACGCGAATATATTTATTAGAGTTAATATTACACATTTAATGTGATATTATATTATACAATGAAATATTTTTAAAATGTTAGAAATGCTAGCATCATCTTGTAATATGTTTAGTAAATATGGTATTTTTTCCCATTCTTTTTTCTTGCTATCTCTTTCAGTGAATTGAAAATGTTTTTGCTACAAATGTCTTAGACTTGAAAATATTGTCTCTTCGTCGTTTTCACGAGAATGTATCGGATGTTTCTAAAAGAATATCGGAGTTTTAATGCTTTATATTATTCATAGCATGTAACATATTGGTATGATTCGTACATCGAGTGAAAGAACAACTGAAAAAGTTTTGCTTGCTGGCATGTGTGTGCGAGCGCGCGAAACGTATGCTAATTTTTCCCCTTTCCTGCCGATCAGCGCGCTAGTAGAAAAATGAAGACTAGTGAACAGAAAGCGTTTTGTGTTTCCCATTTTGCAAAGACAGAATATGCTATTACTGTGCAACGAGCGTTCCGAATTAAGTTTGGTTGTCAACCTCCAAACGATAATAACGTTCGTAGTTAGTATCATTAGTTTGAAACAACTGGCTGTCTTTGTGAAGGGAAAAGTACGGGACGACCAAGGCTTAGCAAAGACAGTGTTGCTCGAGTGAGAGACTCTTTCTTGCGCAGCCCAAAGAAATCAGTTCGGTGCGCTAATCGTGAATTAGCAACTTACTGTTACAACTGTTTGGAAAGATTTGCGCAAATGCTTAAAACTACGTCCTTATCGACTGCAATTGCTACAAGCTCAAAATCCGACAGACTACGGTTTACGTGCCAAATTTGCAAACGACATGTTGATGCATACTAATGAACATTTTATGTATTATGTCGTATTCAGTAACGAATCAACGTTTCACCTGGGTGGACATGTGAGCACTCATAATGCGCACATCTGTAGCTTAGAAAATCCCCCCGCGAGGTGCTAGAATTGCAACGAGACTCACCTAAATTAAATGTTTTGTGTGCATATCTCGGTGGAAAGTGTATGAGACTTTCGTTTTCAGAAAACCAACTGTAATTAGTTATTCCTATCTTGTTGCTCTAGAACTATGGTTATTTCCTCAATTGGAAGAAAGTGACCGGATAACTTAATTTGAGGGCAAGATAGTGCACCGCCTCTCTGGAATATCTCGGTACCGGATTGATTGAACATAACTGTGCCCAAACAATGGATTGGCCGCAAAGTGTCTCACGATGTTTCATATGGCCTTCACGTTCACCCCATACGATTTTTTTCTGTGGGGGTTCATTAAGAATTATGTGTATGTTCCTCCGCTACCAGCTGACTTTCAAGACTTAAGACACAGGATTGAAGCTGCTGTTACAATAATTATCTCAGACACACTGAAAAATGTTTGAGATGAACTCGCCTGTCGATTTGATGTGTGCCATGTGGCGAATGGGGCTCACATTGAACATTTGTAAAATTGTAGATTAAACTGTTTCAGTTAATTTTCATTTAATTCATGAGTTATACTTGTAAGTTATATGTAATACAACCTATAAAGCGTTAAAACTCCGATATTCATTTAGAAACACCTGGTTTTATTTCAGGTCTTACATGAAGTTGGCACATTCTGTTGCAAAGGCAGAACTAAAATATTTTTCTTAGATTCGGTATGCAATTCATGTTGCTTGAAAATATTTTTAGAGAACTACTTTAACCTGGACCAAGTCACAAGTAAACAGATAAAGAAATGTGTTTAGTTTATTTTATTTATTTTTTTACATTATGATATATTTTTCGTCTTTCCAAAGGTTTTTGTTGTGAGATTTTTGCCTCAGCTCAAAGGACAAAATACAGCATTTTAAATATTATTTAATGCTGATACTTAAGTAAAACAAAGCTAAAATTTGTTAAGTAAAATATATAATAAATTTTATGAAAAAATATGTATTGAAATGCTTTTTATATATATATATATATATATATATATATATATATATATATATATATATATATATACAAATATATTCAATTCAGAAGGAGTCAATCATTTTGAATAAATTTTGAAATAATAAGGAAATTGACTATTTAGTATTCCATTTCCATAACTTTCGAGAAAGAAATAACTGTAATACATGTGGCTTGTATGATCTTTTTAAAAGTAGATTATCAAGGGGGAGGACATGCAACTCTTTTTGTATGCGGGAATTCATTTAGGTTCAATCCAAAATATTTTCTTTGTCTTTATTGAGCTTTATACGTGACAATGCGATCATTTCACAAATATATCATTAACAAAAGCAGCTTATTCAAAAGCTTTGAATATTTGAGAAACATAGTTACATACGTTCTGTTAGTAAAAAATAGCAGAATGAAATTTATCCTTTACAAAAATTGACATGTACTCTTGCATTAAAATGTCTATGTAAATTAATCAAATTTTTCCTAAATATCCACTTATCACATTTCACTGTCCATTTTATTACAAATTATTTGTAAAAACCTTATATGCCAAAATTTGAAAATTCTCAAAGTGTTCGCAAATTTTTCACAAGGAATTTTTTTAATCTTTGCTTTTAATATGTATTTGTTAATTTCGTTTACTATTTCAAAACTAATAATGGCCTTTATTTCTTCAAAATCTTTTCGATTGTGAGAGGTTTACGACAGGGTTTCTCGAGCTTTCAGTATTTACGACCGAATATTAAATCATAATTTTCATGACGCCCCCCTCTCTATTCAAAAACAATGTATATAATTCATTAATACTATACTTTGATGCTAAATCTACAATACGACTTTAACCTTTCAAGTGCCACCGACGTATATAGATGTCTCGCTCAGCCAAAGCGTTAATTGCCTCGGATGTATATGTGCATCTTTTTTAAAGTACAATATTTTCTGTGCGCTACTGTCCATAAAATTATTACGAAGGATTTGAAATGCAATACAAGGACCTTGGCAATGCTTGCTAAGAATTTACTTATTTATGAGAATTTCGTTATTTACTCCTTTTCTCTCTCCCCTCCCCCAATTCCTCAAACACGTACGCCTACGTGGAAAATGATGGCATTGTGTAGCGAATCACGTAAATTTTAATCAGCACTGGATGGATTAATTATAATACGTACACATTATCAATATAAGTGTTAATTTTTGTACATAATGTTTTGTATGACAAGCCTATGGGGTCACCGGTAATTATTAAACTAGTTCCTAACTTATTATTGTTAAATTTATTATAAAATACATTGTGATGAATTTATAAGTGTATTATATCAGTATAAATTTGTATTTTATTTTTTATTATGTCAAAATGTACTTTGCGTTTGTTTACTGCCAGTAAATTAATATATTTTTTAAAATAATCTTTTGTTTTCGACTTTTCAACATGCTCGTGCCCCCTAGTAGACTTATCACGTCCCTCCAGGAGGTAGCGTCCCACAGTTTGAGAAGCCCTGGTTTAAGATAGTGTATAGTTTTCGATACACTTCTCAGTGACATTATATTTATTCTAGAACAAATTTTTGTGTGCAACTTCTTGTAATCAAATTTTGCTTTTCCAAGAACTCTCCTCAAAATACATGTACCGTTATTTGAAAATAATCTTTTAGGGATGAAATAGAGTTGTATGCAGAGTAAATTCATAATACAAGTAGGTAATTCGCTATGTGTTTACAATCTAGATAAATATGTGCCAATAATAATCAATAATACATTTTATTTTTGCTTTTTTTTCGTGTTACGTTACATTAAATTAAACGCTTATATAACAAATTTAATAAAATTGACATTCTAATAAATCCATGTAAACAAATATCAAAGTCTTTGTTGTCTTCTTATATACATTTCTTTTTCTTCTCTTTCTTATTTTCATATATATCTTACAAAAAAATCGAACACCAAAGTCATAGTTATTTGTTCTTAGAGGAGAAAAACATTTTAAAAATTCTCCCTGTTAACTCATAACTCTCGCTTAAAGTTTCTCATAAAAACGGGACCGACAGAAATTAAAAAACTAAAAACCTGTTAATTACCACTTCGAGTCTAATAATTACAACAATATCACGAATCAACAACGCCTGAGCAGTATTATTCTTATCAGCCCGAAAAAATTCGCTATTTTGTTCATTCCAATTTCATAAGAACGCATCAGAAGAACAAGCAGAACGTAATTGCTTGTGGCTCATAAAAGAATAATGCCCTTTACGATAAGATAAACTGGGTACAGCATACTTTAATAAAACATTAAGATTTTACCGTCACATAAAGGTGAAGTGCTATCTGTTTGTAATAGGAAAGAAGTACTGTTTTACCACTTAATATCTTTTTTCTCTCTCTCAAGTGGGCTGCTGATCAGTTTGGTTTGAATGATGGTGTATCATTTTTCCGATTTTTCCATTGAGGACGATGGATAATATGAAGTGTTCGTAAGAATGGGTTTAAATTTATCTAATATGGGATTCAACATAAATTTTCTTTGTATTAAAATTCATTTTTTAAACTAAAGTTTATTAAATACAATCTGATTTTTAAAGAGATATGCATTTACTTATAAGTTAATACATTGGTAAACTAAAATATATATTTAAAAATTTGTCTTTAATTTTCAGATTACTTCTAAATGGCATTAAATATGGTTACCAATTATGTTTGCTTTTCACGAAAATTTTTAATCTTCCAGATTCATATAAGTTTCTTCTTTCATTTTTTCTTTTATTGTTGCGTATTTTAGGATAAATGACCAGAATTTTTAACGATAAATAACATAACTCTTAGAAATCTAGTTTTACTCATGGTCTAAATTGAAACACAATTCCAAGAACGCTGAATAATCTTTAATTAAAAGTATTTTACATACGAACAAAACAATGTACTAAATTATGAAAATAAACGACAGTTACACAAAACAGCAAAGCTAACAGAGGTAAAAGGTAAAAAGAGCACGTAATTGCACACGAATCTTATTTCTAATTAAAAATACGACGCTACTAAAGTTTCCGCTATTTACTCAGCATTTTTCCTAATTCTTTCTCATCTTTTCACGACTATTAATTTACAAATGGTAAGCTAAAATTATATTATTTATGTTATTATGCTTTGTATTATTTTTGGTGCGTGTGTGTTTGGGTTTTTACTACGAAAACTTATTCTTATAATTAAAAACAAGAACTTATCGTATAATCTCAATCATTATCTGATTCAAATATAGTAACTTAATTTTAAATATCACAGATTATTGAATACTTCATTACATATTTTATATTACATAACTAATTATTTAGATAGTATTCAAATCGTTTACTTGTGTTTCCAAATTAGTATAAAAAACAGTTCAACACTGTTAACAGTTTAAACCAGTTAAGTTACTGGTAGATGACTGAAGACAGTTTGTATTAATTGACCGAGCAATGAAGATATGATCTTCGAACTCTTCTAATACAAGTATATTCTTTAGACATGCAACGCTGTCCTAATGGAATCATTTCCAGTTGGGAAAATGGACGCCCTAGAAGTGTGCAACTGATCCACAATTACTCTCACATCCACTAGTCTACAACTTCCATGATCCCTTCAACTAGAACTAAGGATTCCAGAGTACCTCTTGAGAATGTTGTCCAAAGCATAATACTGTCATCACCACTAGTCTGGGGACATGGAGAGAGCAACTATTTGACTGTGGATGACGACAAACCCTTACATAACCATCACCACGGTGAATCGGGATTCTTCCAACCAGGAAACTCGCTTCCTCTTATTTCTCACTGTTCCTGAGCCCATTCTAGGTACAGTTGGCAATGACATTTGGTCAACAGAGACTCAAGAATGAGAAGTGTGCTATGCAATCGAATATTTAATAAAGTCCACGGAACTGTACGTTCCGAAACTCTTGTTTTTGAACCAGCATTGTATTGAGCTGTCAAATTTTAATATTTTTTCTTCATGACGCGTTGACGCCCAACAGCTAAAAATCTACTTCCGGTTTCATCTTTATTTATTCGCTTTGAATAAATACAAAAAACATGACAACACGAAAAACCTACAAGTCATGCTTTTTTGGAGAGGGTCGATTCATGTCCTAGGGTGAATACAATCTACCGTCTTTCAAATTGACTGATACCAACCGCCTTCTCTCTCATTCACATAAGTATCAGCAAGATTGGTTAAATAATTCCAGAGTTCCTGTATCCCGTAGGTAAACTTAATCTCCTACCATACTGGATTATGAGTTCAATGTCTTAGGCTTATTTTCCAATGTTCATACAAAAATGATCACTTACATCCACCAGCAACAGTTAAATACCATTCTCTCTTAATTACGTGGCTTCCACGTAATCCAGACCATTTGTTTGAAAAATGGAGAGGTGTTCATAATGTGTTAGTTAGAAAGTTTATATACTATCCATCACCCGGCCGCTTCACTGGGTATTTTATTAAGTTATAAGACTATATATGCATATACAGTAGTGCACACAGGAATTTTTCAAGAGGGGGATCCGGAGTCGAAAGTTCACCATTCTTGAATCATACTCCTTTTGATTGTATCGATTTTCGGGAACAAAACACAGTAAAAAGCTAATTTTTAATAAATAATTAACATTAATTAATAAAATTAATCATTAATAACAAGTAATTATTTACTTTTACGTACTATATACTTAGAATAATTATCAATCGGAAAACAAACAAGGACTTAGGGGGGTCCGGGCCTCCCCTTGTGTGCGCCACTATATATATATATATATATATATATATATATATATATATATATATATATATATATATATATATATATATATATATATATATATTGTTTGTGCTGTTAAGTTAATATAGTGTTTTAGTCTTACCATTCAGTTTTCAAATATTCATATAAATTCAAAAAGGATAGGACTTGAAATTCTAAAACTGAAGTCAAATTTCTTACGCCCTCGCCATCACTCTCGGAGGCGATTTCTGCAAGACCTTTACTTCGAGGATCTTTACTCAACAAATCAAACCTGGTTACCAAATTTCAAGTGTCTGTAGGTGCAATAGCTTAAAAATGGTTTGCTTGTTTCTCTTTATCGAAAACGCCTCAGTGAACCCGCTCATTCCTTTTGGGAGCCAGTTTGCATAACATCGTTCTGAGGGAATCTCTACTCAACAAAAGAAACCCCACTCACTTACAAAATTCATAATTTATGCCTATTAGTTCAAAAGGCAATTTTGCTTTTCATTCCTTAACACCTTTCTTTGCGCTTCGATTTTCACAAAAACCGTTTATAGCGGATCTCTGTTCAACAAAAGTAACATGCCTGCCAAATTTCATATATGTATGTCTAACAACCCTGGAGATCTCGTGATGAGTGTGAAGGAATAGCTTTTCTCATTTATATATATATATATTGATCTATCTTTATTCGGAATACCTAAAATTGATACAGACAAATTTTAACTCGAACAAAGTTGAATTTTTAGATTTGATTTAAATATTATTGACAACAAATTATACAACAATATTTATGATAAAAGGGAAGCATTTAACTTTAATGTTATAAAGATATCGAACTTCAATAGTTGTTTACATATATCAATATTTAGAAATATAATTTTAAATTTTTATGAGAAATAATAATTTAACTACACACAATATTGATAAGTTCAAGAACATTCAGAAATTTATATTTGGTTGCATATAGAATGATAATCCCATCATCTTTTTGAGGAAATACATAGATAAAAAAATCTTAAAAATATTTTTGAACTCGTAAAATTGGAACATTTGTGAAGGGTTACGATGTTCTGTAGGAAATGCACAAATCCAACACACAACATTAGGTCCACAAAGTCAGCGTGTTAGTGGTCCAGCTGTGAAGAATATGTTCATTCCACACACACAGGATACATTTTAATTCACACATAGACCAATATTTACATGACTGCTCTTTTAAAATTATGTATGACCACTCAAACTTTTACGACCAATCAAACAACATTTTTGAATGCAATCTGGTTTGCATCTAATACCAAATATTTAAACTCTAATGTGAGAATATGGATCATTTGTATTGATATGGCATTAGTGGGAGTTATGAGCAATATAGGAGTGGTGATTGTAGTAGGAAATATGAGAAATTATTCAGAAATTATGAATACCATTATTTAATTTGAAGCTTTAAAAGGATACTCTTGGATAAGTTTTTGATGGTTTACACTATATGTGTTGATGTTTTGAGGTAATTCATTTGTGAATGTACTAGATTCTTAACTTGAACTTTCGAATTTTACGTATTTTTTTTCTTCTTTATATGCGACTATTTTAAAGATGGGTGCATCATCTTTAGAGTTTGATGGTTCAGTTATATTATGTACTTAATTTTTTAAGAATTTTACCATTTTTATGTTATAATATATTTCAGAATGCGATGGCGAATAGTATAATAGTAAGTAATACATTCTTAAATTTTAAATTTTTGTGAATTGGATAGTTTCAGATTAACTTACCAAGTGGCAATAGGGTGAAAGTTAGTGCCATCAAACTAGTTTAACACCACTTATCGGTCCTAAGTCCTAGGTTTCACTTGGATATTTTATAAATGTTTATCTTACAAGTTCTAAGTTTTGTTTGAAAACGTTGGAATTTTATTTTTTCTATTCGCCATTGATATTTTGAAATGGGATTTAGTATTATAAAAGATTCAAATAATTTCATTTTTTTACTTAATTGTGCAATTGTGATTGATTTATAAATATTTAAATATATATACACACTATACTATACTGTTCGAATTAATTGGGAATTTTTTTTTCTTGTCTGAATTGGTACGTGATTATCAGTCATGTTCGAAACACCTCAAACTGGCTACATCTGCTCAGACTATAATTTACTCGTTTGATTGGTTTTAGTATACGAGGGTTGGGGAAAAGTCATGGCAACTAGTTTTTTTCTTGAAGATAAAAAGGTGTAACTACATGTGTAGACAATGAATAGCACTGAAATATCGTAACACAGTAATCTGTTATGATAGTATACAGACCAATATGGCCTTCACGGTGCAAAAAAAATGACAACACAGTACACATTGAATTAAAATGACAAACCTGGGCCTATAGACACTTAATGTAGTCCATGATCCTTAATCTAATCCATGAGCTTCTCGATGATTGCACGTGCTAAGCCAGTGCGCACACGTGCTAAGCCAGTGCGGTCTTCCCGATCGTTGCTCATCACTGGTTGATACACGTCCTTGCTGAAACTTTTCTATTCATCGTGTGTGTGCTACTGTACGGTATGGTAGGGCATTGTTCCCAAGGGCTTACACTAATTCAATGTGAGGTTCCGTCGCATTTCTCTCTCGGAAAACGACTTTTTTGATGTGAGCGCGCTGCTCAACACTGATAACTTCTATCTGACACGACACTCAACCACTGACTGATTTCACAGCCCTCGCTCAGCTACTGCCAGCTATCACAAAACCATTTGATGTTATGTATACGCACTATGCCTGCAGAACTTCCACACGACACATATACGTTTGTGATTCGTTCACATATCTACAAGGAAAGAAATAGTTTCCATGACTTATGCCCCAACTGTCGTATCAGTGGTTCAGTTGTGAGCCTTTCAGTGTGCTAGGTGGTGGTTATAATTTTGCGTTCCATGTAACACGTCTTACATTAGCTTATTTAGAGATGGATACTATTCCAATCCATTTTAATGAATACGCTTCTGTGACTGTGAGAGATATAGCTACGGTAGCTGACGTGGGCTAATCAAGCGTTTCAAGAATTTTAAGGACATTTCAAGATCACTGATCATCGTCTCCAAAAAGAAATGGAAAATGTGAGCTCAGTTGGAAAATTATTACAAGAACTGATAAAATTCAAATAGTAAGTAGAAAACTAAATCAAAGTAAGACAAACATAGGTCTTCGAAGGAATTTTTTGGATTATGGTGTTGAAATGAGTATTTCAACTGCACAGAAAAGCGTTATGAAAGTTAGCCGTAAGGCATCAAGACCGAGAAAAAAATTAACTCAGAAAACGATCAAAATAGTTTTTGTCCCAAATACCGATCCTGAACTATTAACGACTGGAGAAAGGTCATTTTCATTGATGAATTCCTGTTTTTGTGTGTGTGTGTGTAGGTATACAAATAAAGTAAAGCTAGACGAAGTGAAGTTGAAACTCTGCCGCCAGATCATACCCAACAGATTGTAAAACACCCTTCTTAACAGATGCTTTGAGGGGGTTGATTCATGACAAATGGCACTGGAAGCTAAGTTCCTTTTAAAGGTATGATGAGTAATATCAAATACATAGAAATATTACTCAGTAAAATTGTTTCATTCATGGAAACATTTGACGAAACATTTAAACATGATTTTGGGTCTTGTCCCAATTCAATATTAGTTCATACTTTTATGCGGGAAAATAAAATAAAAGTGCTTAACTGGCCTGGTAATTCACCAGGCCTAAATCTCATAGAGAACTTATGTTATTGTAGGAACCCCGCTGAGTTTCACCCTGGACACTAAGATTGTATTGAGGCAAAGAATTGCCAGACGACATTTTTACAATAACAAATAATACTTATTCACTTGAATCAACTATCAACCTTCTAAATACAAATATTAAACAATATGTCTACGTCAATGGGATTTAACTTTACTATTAAATTAAATCACAAAATACGATACTAATCAACTATTAAACTCAGTATCGAACGAGTTTACCAGAATAAGAGGATCGAGAGATATACGCAATTTGAATTACTATCAATCACTAACTTTACACTAACTCTAATATTTATTTATTCTTACTATCCTATAATTGAAGTGTGTTTAAGTATCACCTGACTTTTACAACTTCACTCCTTTCCAGTCGGCTAAACTTTCCTAATGTAGATCTCTGCCTGATCTCAGCTAGAAACTAATCACACAATCAATTTGAATCTTCTTAGAGCTCCTTCTATGTATCTCTTGGCTCAATAGCATTCTCCGCTAACCTACAACACTCTCCTTGTATACTTTGATTCATTTCCATATTCCGTTTTCTCCTTTTAGAGCTGGTTGGAAATATACGTGAATTTACAATCCCCAAAGACGCCCAAGAATATTAGTCATAAAGTTCCTTATAGATTCGTCACAACATGTTTTCAAGAATCTTTTAGCTAAGATGAGTTCCTCGCCAACGGAAGAAATGATAAAAAGTGCTGTACACACAAGTGGGTTTCTAAGATGATCAAGCTAAGAACATGTGCGTTGCACTAGAAGACGAGTTGAATAGGTCATTTCTGCAATAGTATGACATATTTCGTACTAATATCGATATTATTTTCATCTACTTTAGGTATGTAATGACTAAAAGCTAGTGTTTTAGAAAAAAATAATTTTTTACCGTTAGTCCCAATTAATTGGAACGCTACAGTAGATAGATTATTGAGCAAAACTACAGAAGAAAAACCATTTTTTTAAATTACTTTTTGGGAAACGCTTATTCAACTAAAAGATTAAACATAAAGTAAACAAACTGTATTCTAACTGTAAAAATGATCACACATGGGAGCTATCCATATGTTTCAAGAGAAGTAATAACTGCCTCATACTTCATCTCTGTAATAAAACCCTGAAACTATTCTCAGAAACATTAGCTTTTTTTACCAAAAAAGACAGGTTCTATCTGTGTTCATTCCAATTTCCTTGGAGATCATCTGAGAATCCTGAAGGCTCATAAAATAATGAGGTAAGATGAACTTCGTGAAGCACATTTTATTAAAACACTTCTTTAGAAAACATTTCAAACAGGCATTTTTTTAGCAAAAGTGTAAATCTGTGAGTAGAGTAACAATTTACTTCAAAAATGTATTTTATTCTTTTTTTCATGAGCTGATACAACTCACAGATATTTGATTACTGCTTAAGTAACACTTATTATTTGGGAAAAACATATTTTGAAAAATGTTATTTGTTTTCCTCTTGGCAAACCATTAATTTTTTGCATTTAAAATGCTTTACATGCTTTAGATTATAATTAAAAATATATTTTATTTCATTAATTCGTAAACACAGATTTAAATGTCTTATTGCATTTGAACTTCCCTTATGCATATGTAGAATCATTCTTTTTTTAAAGTAGAATTTTTTTCAATTTTTGTCCTCATTAAAAGGACAAATATTCAAACATTAAACAGTTGCAAGATAATAGTTATGAATATTAAATTTATTTTAAGATTGCAAAAGATTTTTCTTTTTTTTTAGAATTCTTGTTTAAATCCTAAAATTCATGTTTAATATGTTGCTGTATGTTATTATAAACATTATTATATAAGTACAAACAACCTTTTTAAGTACCTCATTTCATTATATAAATTTCAAATCAGAGAGAGCGAAAGTAAAATCAAATTATCAAATTGACACAACACAGTTCCCAAAATAATTGTAACTGTCGAAGTCGATACAAGAAAAGCATAAACGCTAAATGACAAACTTCAATGTACACGTATAGAAAATTACTTCATTTTCATTCATTATTGGAACTTATGATAAAAAAACTGCATAATTATATAGCTGTTCGTAGATAATTGACTTAGCATGATATATATGATACTATTTTACATACACACATATACAGTGGTGGCCAAAATTGTGGACAATTTTTAAAAATAGTTATGTATTTTTTAGCTTGTATGCTTATAGATAAGGTTGCATTGAACAAACTGCAAAGTCTTTTATATCATTTTAAAGTTAATTTAATTCCAAATTCAGTATAAAAAACAAAATGTAAATATTGACAATGCAAAAAAAATATGCTCTAAAAATATAAATATACATTAGATACTGAGGATAGCAGTGAGTTATCAGTCTTAATTTTTTACTACAGCTTCACGTCGACGTTTCATTGAGCTGAAAATAAATTTTAAGCTCTTCTTTCGTTATTGCGCGCATTATGCCAGGAAACAATAATGTACTCAATTAGTTCCTTTTTATTTCATGGGTACTACATTCAGGCAAGAGTTTTCAAACGGTGTCAATAGTTTTCGATAGTATTTAGGTCAGGTCGGTTTCTTAGCCACTACAACAGTGATATTTAGTCAAACATCAATGACATAAAAAAAGAGTAGACTAGACACCTAGAAATAGATGTGTGACGAGAAAGTGGTATTTCCTATGTTAGAATTGAAAGACAGTTGGATGGTTCCGTAACTACGTCTGGAAAATAAAAGTTTTGACTAAGATGCCAGGAGAAAAATGTAATAAGAAACAAAGCAGGACAATGCCAAAAAAATTGTCCCACATTTGATAATGATAGAATAACAAAAATACTATGTCTCCAATATAGTAGAATGACATCAACGGCCTCAGAAGTGATTTGAATGATGCTGGTGCTTCTGACAGTTCAAAAACAATGAGAAGAAGATTAGCAGATGTTCAACTAAGATGTAGAATTCCACGAAAAAAGCCTTATCACAAATTACAACAGTGCTAAAAAAGACTACAGCGGTCAAAGGAACACATTAATAGGACAAATGATTAGTGGTCACTAGTTATATGGGGAATAAAACTAAGATATCGGTATTCGGTAGTGATGGCGGAAAATATGTAAGGCGTAAAGTAAGAGAACTGCTACATCTAGAGTGCGTCCAGGTAGCTGCGAAGTACCCACACAGATTTATCATTTATTCATGCATATCAGCCGATGGTATTGGTTGCCTTCGTATCATCGATGGGACGTTGGATGTCATAAAATACACTGACATTATTCTAGAACCCAAACTTCAGTCTTCCATCAGGGATCTATTTACCAACAATGCTTAATTTATTTTTCTGCAAGATTCTTCTCCTTGCCACACAGTAAAGTAAATAAAAGGCTGATACCATTCTAAGATCATTGAGTTGTTGTCTTGGCCAGGAAACTGTCCTGATCTCGATCCTATAGAAAACTTGTGGCACCGTTTGAAAACTATTGTCCGAATGAGGTACACATGAAAAAAAAAAAGAACTAATTGAGAATATTATTGTTTCCTTCCATCATGTAATAACGAAGGTTGAGATTAAAACCATTTTCAGCTCAATGAAACATCTAAGAGAGCCAAAATAAAAAAACAAAGGCTACCCCACTGAGCACTGATAACTCACTGCTATCATCAGTATATAATGTGTATAGATAGTTATTGCAGTATAATTTTTTGCGTTGCAAATATTTGATTTTTTAAAATATAATTTAGTATTAAATTATTTTTAAAACGATATAAAAGACTGCATTTTATTCAATGTAACATTTTCTATAAGCATACAAACTTGAAAAACATAACAATTTTAAAAAAAGTGTCCCCAATTTTAGCCACCACTGTGTATGGATGTCGTTCAAAAGTACTGTAGCGGCGTAGTCGTGGTCACGAAATTGTGACCATCATTGTCGATTTCTGGTGTTACTGAAGAGCCATCATGCAAAGCGATGGATGTGCATTAGATTTGTGGGGCTCGATTGACGTGATGTGAAAATTTAGAGAACGGGTGCCAGTGCACATGTCGTCCTTGTCATTTAAGCATGATTCAAAATCACGAAGTCCGTCTTTACTAAAATCATGAATTCAAACCATTTTACAATGGGGGGCTAAATTCTTTAAATGAGGTTCGATTGCTTCTTTTTTGTAGTCACAATTGGTTCTCCGGTGGTGGGATCAATGTGCCATTCTTTTTTAAGAAATGTTTAATGAGGTTGCACACATGCCGTGAAATATTTTTGACTTGTGATTATCTGAAATATATATATATGTATAATAAAACTAAATAAACAAATCAAAGCTCTTTAATTACTACCAAAACATACGTTTTGCACTGCATAATAGTAAATGTTTTAGCTATAGGGGTTATTCAAATTAAAGTTATGTTAGTGTGACTACGGTTGTTGCAGATTAGTTGACAAATAACTTATATTAGGATTTAAGATGTCACTCTTAGCAGAATATATGCTGAATTGGAGTAATTTTTCAAACAGTTTCTAAGTGAGTCTGTAATGGTATTCATCTCTGAAAATAATCATTCGCAGATATACGTTAAAATAGCATGAGCCAGATTCTTCAAACAGTTAAATGTATCTGGAATAGAATTCAAATCCATTCTTTCCAAATTTCGTTACTGACATAAATAAATAGCTTCCTGATCTTTCTATTTCAATTAATTCTTAATTTCTTGTTTCAGTAAATTTTTTAATCCATATAGAATAAGAATGGAAATCAATTAGTTTTCTTTTAAAAATTCTACAATTTCCAACCAATCGAATTAGGACAAGTTCAGAGATTATCAAATGAACTCACATCAGGGTACATAATAAACTTGAAAGTTTCCTATAATTTTTTGAACGGAGAAAATTCCCCTGGAAAATCATTGATTGAAGAATCAATTACGGAAATATATTCTCCAATAACCTTTTCTTCATCTGGTTCCTCATGTAAACCTAATACTTCATAGTGAGATTTGTTATTTTGAATAAAAATGCAAACCGCTTTGATTGGTGACGTGTTCAAAATATTGTGTCGCATGCCATTGGTTCGCAATCCCTGGTTTAAACCATATTTATATTTCTCACACAATATCTTGTACTTTCCTCATTTAACTCTCGCTTAACAGCTTTAACTCTTGCTTATCCCAAAACGAGTATTCGTTTGAGATTAGTTTCTTGTTTATATATATATATATATATATATATATATATATATATATATATATATATATATATATATATATATATATATATATATATATATATATATATAAATATATATATATATATATATATTTATATATACAGCAAAAAAGATATCTCTTCAATAAAATTCATTAAACATATTCTTCTTTTCAACTTGTAATTGCAAATAATTTATGCGTAAAGGCATACTTACATTGATTTAAAGTATATAAAGGGTGTTTTTTTAGAGGTATAGAACTTTAAATTGCAATAAAACAACGATGTATTATTCGATTGACATGAATTTTTTTTATTCGAAAGATAATCTTTTGGCATTACATTTTAAATATGATTTCTGGCATAGGACTAACACGGCTGGCTCGGATGTAGTCCGAACTGGACGTCCAATTTTTGATTACTTTTTCCAACATTTGTGGCGGTATATCGGCAATAACACGGCGAATGTTGTCTTCCAAATAGTCAAGCGTTTGTGGCTTATCCGTATAGACCAATGACTTTACATAGCCCCACAGAAAATAGTCTAGCGGTGTTAAATCACAAGATCTTGGAGGCCCATTCACAGGTCCAAAACGTGAAATTAGGTGGTCACCAAACGTGTCTTTCAATAAATTGATTGTGGCGAGAGCTGTGTGACATGTTGCGCCGTCTTGTTCGAACCACAACTCCTGGACATCATGATTGTTCAATTCAGGAATGAAAAAGTTAGTAATCATGGCTCTATACCGATCATCATTGGCTGTAACGTTGTGGCCTTCATCTTTTTTGAAGAAGGATTCCACCAGCCCATAAAGCGCACCAAACGGTCAGTTTTTCTGGATGACGTAGAACGGTGCGTTTTAGACATACATATATATATATATATATATATGTATGTATATATATATTTAAATATATAAAAACAATCACAATTTGTCAAAATATCAATGGCGAATATAAAAGATAATATTCATCGTTTTCAATGAAAATTAAAAAATTATAAAATAAAATAAAATTTATAAAAAATATCCAAGTGGCATAATTACATCGAATCCCGCCCCGGCAGATTTATCCAAAGACGAATTTTGTTCTCTTAATGAATATTGTTCTCATCTTAGGTTCTAGATGAGATCATTCTTTATAGTGCATACTGGGTATTTCGAATATTCCAGTGTATAAGTTCATCGCCAGTTGGGCATGTTCTCAGTCAGTTGTTTCGTTAGAATAAATCTAATTGTTTGTTTAATTGAACTTCTTTCGCGGCGTTTGTAACGGTGGTTAGACACAACACTTTGTGGATTAGTTTTAGGAAGAGGACTCCAAATGTGGCAGTTTTGTTTGTTGACGTAGACATTCAACCAGAAATGCGCTTCATCGCTAAACAAAATTCGCTTATGAATATTGGGAACAACGGCAATCTCGTTTTAGGCCCATTCGACGAATCTACGCCTTGTTTGATGATCGTTTTGATGAATTGCCAAACCAAGCTTGGAATAAATCACTTGACAGCTGTTAAATCGGTCACCATCTTGGAAAGTAATGCCAACTTAAACTTCTGTACCTGGGAAAAAAACACTTTCGCCGTTTTATATATATCGTTACAGATCCCCTTTATATATATATATATATATGTATGTGTATATATATATATATATATATATATATATTTAAATATATAAAAACAATCAAAATTATCAATTGAAAAATTAAAATATATGAATCTTATAATACTAAAACACATCAAAATATCAATGGCGAATATAAAAGATAATATTCCATCGTTTTCAATGAAAATTAAAAAATTATAAAATAAAATAAAAATTTATAAAATATCCAACCCGTTGTGCTCAAGATATATATATACGTTTATATATATATAGGTGCCAAGTTCTTTTCTTATATATATATCATTTATTTATATATATTAAGTTCATTTTTATATATATATATATATATATATATATATATATATCTTTATATATATTCCCACTCCAAAGAATATACATATGTTCATATATATATATATATATAATGTATATATATATATCTTTATATATATTAAGTTCTATATATAGGCTTATATATATATATATATATAGAACTATATATATATATATCTTTTCATGTTACCAGTCATTTCCTAAACATCTACGAGCAGACATACTAAGGCACTTTTAATAAGATATGTATGTCGTTCGGTATGTCATATATATATATATCCATATATATATCCAAATAGAACTATATATATATATATATCTTTACATGTTAATTGTTAATAAGATATATAGCCGCCGTCTTTATCCAGATATCGATATATCATACGGCGTATATATACTGACGGAGCGCTTATAATATGTTGTCAATATGTGGATGTAGAGCAGAAAAATTGGGATTTATTTTGATGACAATATGTTAAGTTCTCAAAGAAAGTTCTGAACTGTATCGATCCATTTAGTAGTAATTGTACCAAGTAGAATTTTTTAAAGAATGTTAAGAAAAGATTTCTCTTATACTCACTTAAAAAATTGAATACTTTCAAATGATTGGAATTCATTAAGGCAAGCTAATGTATTTAGAATGTGGAATGTTACTTACATGATAATACTAGATTTTTATATATAATTTACCTAATATTCCCATTTAAATAACATTTAAATATACTATTCGGTATTACAATAATTTATAAATTTTCTTCTTTTTCACATTTATTTTATTGTGGAAAAGAATAAAACTCACTATTAAGGTATTTTAAAATATTTCAAGAATATCCAAAAAAAATAAATTATTTTTGAAAATGTATTTATTATTCAAATTTTATGTAACATCAAATATGCAGTTAATATTTTTTTTTAAAAAAGCGATGTCTTTTTAAATATTTGTTAAAACATTTCCATAATTTTCTGATTTATTAAAGTAAATGTAATTTTATCTATTAAAATAGTATATTATGGATTTAAAATCTATGTTTTGCCAAATTGTGTGGTAAAAAGTATTATTTTATAAAATAAACCTTTAAAAAATTTAGTTTCAAAGTTCTCAAAGTTAAAAACTATAATTGATATTAAAGAATACAAAATAATCCAGTGTATATAATCTATATACCGGGTGTCCAAAATTAAACGATACTACTTCAAAATTGTGTACAGACGAAACCATTGTTCAGAAAGTTGTAAAATTCTGTGTACGTTATAAAGAATAGACGGGAATTTGTTTGAGCGAATAAAAACATTAGTTCAAAATTTCGCCACTAGAGGGCGTTTTTAATGGAGATCATTTTTAGCATACATTTATAACAGATTACAAATTTTGTTACAACATTAAAGGCTCAACATGATGACCATCATTTTCAGCTACTATTTGAAATCGTAAGATAGCATGTTCCACCGTTGACCGCAGTGTGTTCTGGGACATGTTAAGAACATTTCGTGAAATACTGTCTTTGAAATCAGGTAAAGTTCTTGGTTGATCACAACTTACCAGCTGTCTTAAATGGCTCCAAAGCCAAAAATCACATGGATTGAGGTCAGGTGATCGGGGAGGCCTCAGATCAAGAAATTGGCGGCTAATCACACATTCTTCTGTGAAGTGATGTTTAAGAACGTCCTTAACACAACGTGTAATGTGTGTAGGAGCTCCATCTTGCATAAAAACCATGCGTGAAAGGCACTGACGTGCTTGCAGATCCGGAATATTTTTATTCCATAATAACGATGCATATCACTGTCCAGTGATAGAACATGTTACTGGACCCCCAGCACCTAATTCCTCGAAAAAATACGGGCCAAGAATAAAAGACGCGGAAAATCCACGCCACACCATTACTTTTGGTGAGTGTAGCGGAACTTGTAAGGTGGAATGCGAATTGTCTGATTCCCAAATTCGACAGTTGTGAGTATTCACCTGAACCGTCCAAATGAAAGTGTGTTTCGTCTGTCCAGAGGATATTCCAAGGCCATTCTGGATCAACTTCCAAACGAGCAAGAAACTGCAGAGAGAACAGATGTCGAGTCTCGAAATCATGTGAAAGCAATTCCTGCACAAATTGAAGCTTGTATGTATAGTAACAGAGAATGTTTCGCATGATCTTCTGGACAGTATAACGAGGCAGATCCAATGCTTTTGCTACAAGGCGAACACTTGTACTAGCCAGCACGTTGGACACTTTGTCCTCTTCCACCTGAAGTGCTACTTTCTCTATTGCTTCCGCAGAAACAGGTTTTTTTCCTCTTCCAGAACGAACATTCAACGATCCTGTTTCTTCAAATTTGGTTACCATGAATCGAAGGTTTTTAGCAGTCCATGGACCTTTTCGCAACCCCTTTAATGTCCAAAATATCCGTAGAGCAACTATTGCGGAATTATCGTTTTGATAGAATAACTTTACTAATAACGCTCGATCTGGTAAATGTAATGACATTCTGATTAGCAATACCGAGCACACTGAAAATAAACTAATCATCCGTGAAAGTTTATTGCTTTTATAACAGTTGCTGTGTGACGTCGAGAAAAAAGTTTGCAGTTCATTTTAGAGATTGTGTTTTTTAATGAGTATTAGTTATTGTGTTACCGTGTCCTGTGGATAAAAAAGCGATACAATACAAATAGAAAACCGGTAATGAATGCGGCCTTCATTCAAAAGCGACATCTAGTGGCAAAATTTTCAACTAATTTTTTTTATTCCCTCAAACAAATTACCATCCCTTCTTTATGTCGTACACAGAATTTTACAACTTTCTGAACAATAGTTTCGTCTGTACACAATTTTAAAGTAGTATCGTTTAGTTATGGACACCCGGTATATAAAGGAGAAAAGCGACTCACTGACTAATCACAATATCTCCGGAACTATTATACCTACAGATTTGAAATTTAGTAGGTAGGTTTCTTTCATGGCGTAGACGTCAGCTAAAAACGGATTTTGCAAAGAACGAACCCCAAGGGGCCTTACGGGGGTTTAAGTGGCATTATAGACAATTATTTCCATTTTTAAACTATTAGACATACAGTCTTGAAATTGCGTACGCGGATTCCTTTCATAGAGTAGAGATCCGCTACAAAATGGGTTTTGTCAAAATCGACTTCCAAGTGGCGTTGTAGAGAATTAAGGGGCGTTATAGGCAATTAACTTTTTTAAACTATTCGACGTAAAACTCGAAATTGAGTAAGCAAATTTCATTCATTGAGTAGAGATCTGCTTTAAGATAGGTTTTGAGAAAATCGCTTCCTAAGTGGGGTTGCGGGTGCTTAAGGGGCGTTGTAGATAATTTTTTCCACTTTTAAACTATTAGACGTACAGTCTTAAAATTTGGTACGCGGATTCCTTTCATGGCGTAGAGATCCGCTACAAAATAGTTTTGGGGGAAATTGATCCCTAAGGTCACTGAAGGGGAATAAGGGGCGTAATAGATAAATATTTCCGCTTTTCAACTATTAGACCCAACTGCTTGAAAATTAGAAGGTATGTTCCGTTCATAGAATAGAGTTCTTTTTACAAAGAGTTTTGCGAAAATGGACCCTCAAAGAAATGGGGTTGCGAGGGATTAAGACGTGTTATAGAAAAATGTCTGTTTTTGAATTTAACCCATTTACTTGAATCATGTCGAGCACGTTTCTTTATATATTTAGTTGAATAGAGTTCCACTAAGAATGGAACCTTTTTCGAACTGCTAAGACTATAATAATAAAATTTGGTTTTCGCGTTTCTTTTGTTGAATTGGAATCCACAAAGAATGCTATCAATGAGGTATTGATGATAAAAATTCCGTTTTTGCTCTATTAGATTTAGACTTGAAATTTAGCACGCACGGTTTTTTTTTATGGAGTAGAGATCCACTGAAAGTTGCTTTGGTGGAAATCCACTTGATTATTAGATTAAGTGAGCGCAAAAAATCTTTCTACTTCTGTTTTAGATATAAATAGATATTTTAATTTATGTCCTTTTTATATCAAGAGGCGAGAGTTACAGCTATAAATATATTTTTCAATACAATCGAATTCTTAATCGTATATATCAATAATTCATATATATGCAAACAGTATACATTTATACAACATCGTTAAATACCCAGTGAAGCGGGTGGGTAACGGCTAGTAAAATATATTATTAATTATTAAGAAATATAAAATACGTAGACATATTTAAGAGAAACACAATGAAATGCAAAATATTAAAGTGAAGAATAAAGCTAAAATTTAAATCGCGACTATTTTAAATGTAACTTTGAAAATGTATTTTCATTTGTTAAAATTTCAGACTAGTACTACTTGTTGGCAACACAAAGCATAAATTCTCTTTTTTAAATGAATATATACATATATATATATTGAATTCGATCTAGCAACGAATGTGTAATTTGTTTGAACTAAAGAAAAGTCTTGTAAAGTACGATTTTTTTATACATAATGTTCCTTACATGCAGTGTTAATTTATTTAAAAACTTGTCATGAACTTGATAAAATGGAACTCACGGGGGTCTATCTGAATGAGAGAGAGAGAGAAACAGTAATATTTTGTACAAATAGCAAGTTTTGTTTAATTTCTTTTACTGTTTTTATGGAGATCTTACGATTTGCTAGAAGTTAAATTCTCGTGAAACCGTCAGAAATGCATCCAATTCATATCAGTGCACAATTATTGTTTTGATGAATGTTATTTTTCTTCACACTTATACTCATATACTTTAGTAACACTTCTGTCATTAAATTAACATATTCGTCAATGAATTATACTAAATAGATTATTAGATGTAAATTTACATATGAAAATAAAGTGGTTAAAATTATTTATGTAGTTAAGAGTAGAATCTTTTAGAAATCTTTGATAAATAAATATCGTTTACACTCCTCCTTTCATTTCTCCCCAATTAAAATACTTTAATTTTCTACATAGTTAGAACACCAGGTTTCGTAGCAACTTTATTCGCTCAATTATTTTCAGGCGCTTCCACTTCAATACAGGTTCAAGAGAATAAATCAAGATATCAATTAAATGGGCTTGCGTAGCTTATATAAGTGTTAAAGTAATGATCTGTTTTAATCAGTGCAGCATATCTTTCAGTCTTGTTAAATAGTTTTGAAACACGGCAGAACTTCATTTCTTCTCAATAAACATAACTTATTTCTTAATTTATTTAATAAATCGTTATGTTTTGTTCATCGATCAAAAGGCGTATTCTAATTTCATAAATGATAATTTGTATACGAAAGAAACATATTTAAAATTAAATGTTATTTACAACAGTTTACAAGAAGAAATGCGAAATCTATATGGAATCCATCAAACGTATTCATCCAATAGAGTATTGCTTAAAAATAATTATTTTCTAAAAGTGTTACTTATTTTTTATCTCGCTTGAAATTAAAGTATTTAATGAGATTATTTTTAAAAATTGATGAACAAAAATAATTAACAAAATAATAAAATTCAGTGGAGGAAAAGAAATGCAACATGACTTTGTTTTTGTTTCTCATTAAAATCAATATCATTAGTATTAGTACTTTAGAGACATTTCTCTAATAACTAAATTTATATCTTTCAACTTTAGAACACCAATATATATCTTAAATGTTAACTCACTAACATTTTAAAATAAAATAATGAAGTACATTAAAATTTCTCAAAATTCTGTATAAGCAAACACATATACTCTGCTTTCTCTTTTAAAGTATAACCAATACCATTTAACAGAAAATACACTCTAAAGGTTTCATATTATATTGCATTACTCTTCTCCGAAAAGTCTTCTTAGGCAAAACTCAGTCTCACTTCAATGTTACTTAAATGAAAACTATTTATTTCATTGACCTCTCTTTCTTAATTTTAGAGTGTTTTGGTTAACGGTAATCTACGTGCTGTTGTCCATTGATTAGGTGTAGTATTTTTTTCCGATGTTGGTCCTTCAAAGTTGCATTCGATGTTTTTCCGCCAAAATTGTATTCAATGTTGGTCAAATCCATGGGATTATTATACATCTTTCTGTTTTTTGAATGTTGAAAAAATGTATGTGCTTATTTTTTTTATCGCCATCAAAACGTTACATCCATCCATGGCAACCCGGCCTCTTCAGCAAAGAGAGAAATATCGTTCAGCGGAGTCCCATAATCGTTCTTCACAGCACTTTTCTCGATAGTTGGCGTTCGAGGTGTCTGTTTTTTCCCCGTTTTTTAAAATTCTTTTGTTTTTTAGAAGGTATTCAAGTGTAATTTTTCGAAATCTATTTTCAGGTATATCCTACCGACTTTTTTCTGACATCTTTTAAATCAACACAAAGATTTTTTTTTTGTTAAAAACGGTTTTATTTAGCTGGCCATCAGGGGATGTTACTCTTAGAGAAAAAGGAGACCAAGTAAATTCTAAGTGGTTTCAACACTTATGCTCAGATGTGAAGTACCGTTGTTAGTTGTCGGTTATACTTGAAAGCTAATGCTGACATATAGGGCTATAAAATATAATGATCTGGGATTAGAAGTTTTTTGTGTTTGGGTCAACTGCTTTGAGAAATAACTCGGTGCTAAATTTAATACTTCAAGATGTAATGAAAAAAAAGTTAAGTGTTGTATAGGAAATTTAATTTTAAATATAATTTAATTATATTTACACACACATATATATATATGCAATATCTTAAATTGATATCTACTCAAAATTTAAATCTCCTTTACTTATACCATCTAATTCATAAATCCTAATACCCTATTTTGAAATGCGTCTCAACTTATATTTTTCTAAAGCATTAAAAACGTTATGTCGCATGTGTATTACTGATTCATTAGACCTTAAAGTTTTGACAGATTTATTGGTTATTCCAAGAAATACAAGTTTATTCATTGTTTTCATACGCCTTACAAACCAGGATTTAATATTCCCTAAATAATGATGTCATTTCTATGAATTACTCATTATTCCCTTCGTCTAAACACATGACTGTACTTTTTATAAATACGTTTTTCCCTGTTTTTCCCTGTATATAAAAACTTGGTATTGAATAATACCCTCTTTGTCTTCGGCATGCACCTATCACTTCTTTTGCTCGTTGTCTTTGTCTGCGTCAAAATGTAAAGCACGTGTGTATTCTTGTGTTGGATCATTTCTATGTTGTGTTTAAGATGTTTATGTTTATGTGTCTCTACATGTACAATAATCAGAATTCATAATGAACTCCGTAACGCCAAGTCATTGCAACATCAACAAATAAATAATGATTGGTGAAGAGAAGTCCTTATTACTCTACACGCCCAGTCAGTATTCATCACCAATGAGCTCGATTGTTTTTCATATATATATATATATATATATATATATATTCATGTCAATAAATTAAGGTTAATTCTGAATCACACAGAAATTGAACTCTAAAACAAAATTTCACCTGTAGAATTATCACACACATCTTGAAGAAGAATATTCAAATTACAGCAAACCACCATATGGCGCGAATAGTACGTCACAATGAATGAGTGTAAGAGAGGGATGTATAAGGAATGGTGGCAAAAAAGTAAAATTGTTCACAAGCGCTTTAACAGCCTTTCAGTGCAATAACCGCATAGTTATGGCACAAAGGAAGCTTTTGGATGCTTTTTTAAGTAGTACAATTATTGGACGACTGGAATGTGAACGTACCCAGCTAGAAGTATCCGAGGAACTTGGAATCGCCCAGAGTGTCATCTCCAGGATTTGGCAACGATTCCAAGACGATGGTAATATGAGTAGATGTTACAGCACAGGTCACCCCCGAGTTACAACGCCGAATGAGTACCGGTATATATATATTTGACAGTTACTGCCAAAAGAAACAGACGGAGCACAGCATCAGACTTGTATAGTCAGCTCTCTTCAGCTACCGGTACGACAGTTTCAAGTCAGACCGTGTACAGATGCTTAGGGCTCATTGGTCTATATGCTCGTAGGCCTGTCAGATGTGTTCCACTTATCGCAACTTACTATCACCTGCGATTAACCTGGAGTACAGAGCATTCATTGTGTACACCACAACAGTCGTCTTGTGTGATGTTTTCCGCGACGAGTCTAGGTTTAGTTTTCAGTCTGATTCTCGGTGGATTTTAATATGGAGAGCGTCAGGTACTCGTTACCACCAAGAGAACACCATTGTACGAAACCGTTACGGTGGTGCAGGATGGCTCGTTTGGGGAGGAATTATTCTTGGTTCCAGAACTGACCTGTATGTTCAGAATGTAACGATGACAGGCGACATCTATCAGGATGTCATTCTGGAACAACATGTACATTTGTTTTGGGGCGCCATGGGTGCTGAATTTATGTTTATGGATGACAACGCCCGTCCTCACCGTGCAAACATTGTAGACGAATGCCTTCAATCGGAGGATATCACTCGTATGGATTGGCCAGCATACTCACCAGACTTTAATCCAATAGAGCATATGTGGGATATGCTTGGTCGACGATTTGCAGCCCGTCAACCACCTCCCATCTGTCTACCGGAATTTCGGCGGGCATTGCTTGATGATCAGATTGATAATTGCATACACAGCATGCTTAGGCGTTGTAAGGTCAGCATTGCATCGTTCGGGAGACATACTCCGTATTAACCATCATACTAACCATGTTATACTGTTTTTTGTAAATAGGTTCTTCCTTGAAATTTACTCCAGGAAGTAAAAATCGCAATTTTTATTAATTATGTCAAACATATAGCATTTTTTTTGCTCTTTACCTTTTGTTTAATAAATAGATTTTACAAATAAGTCAAATTTGTTTTGCTTCTGTATCTTTCTTTGCCTGAAGTTCATTATCCTTAATTTAGGGACAAGAGTATATATATATATATATATATATATATATATATATATATATATATATATATATATATATATATATATATATATATATATATATAATATATATATGTGTGTGTGTGTGTATGTATATAGAGATAAGCTGATTATAATTATTTTCTAGTAATTTCACCTGGACATTCATAAAGCATGGGGAATTTGACGAAAAGAACAACCAGTTAAAAAGTTATTCAGTAGATGGAGCTGCAACAACTAATACGTATATGTTGTCGACAATAGTTTATATTACAGTCTTCATTCTACCATTTTGTGTCAGGTGAAATCGCTGTAAATGATTTTTGCATTTTAGCTAAAGAATTCAATGAATAAAGAAGACTTTTTTAATTATGCAGTAGCTATAGTACTCTTTCTTTAAATTCCATCCACTAAAACGAGTTAGCAACAGATAAGATTGGGCAAACGAACGGATAAAAAAAGAAAAAAAGAAACTAGCCTTACCGTAGTTGTATATAATGTGTAACATCTGACATGTTATTGTGATAAATACGCACACACAATAGTAACTTATATCCTGAAAAAATGAAACGGGTATGTGATTGGGAATAATTTACTATCGAATAATTATATCTTTAATGAAATTTTTTATTTAATTAACACAAGGAGTAATGCAATTTTTTTATCAAAAATATTTATTCTTTTTCAATTTGGGAAGAGAGGAGGCAATAGACTTATGATACATAAAATATGACTCATGCACTTGTGATTTCAAAGTATTTAAAAACCGTTGAAAAACATCGTCAATAACAATACTACTGTTAGTTGTCGAAACATTTTGATTTATGTTGATTTCCAGCTTGAGTTCATCATTCAAAAAAGCTATGAGCAGCTCAGATTTCAAAAAACTGAAGTTAAAGTTAAAATCCCCCCACAAAATCATGGAAGCGAGTGATAGTTTGCTTTAAAAAGCAGAACCACCTTCGGTGGTAAAAATGGTAAAAGTACAAAATGCAGGAAATCTTTAATTTTTTAACCGTTTGATTTGAAGAAATGTATACGACCACCGAAATCACAGTTTGTCCATTTTCAAATAAGAATTCTTCCGCACAGATGTCGCCCCCCCATATCGTGACTAAAAATACCCAATCCACTTGTTTGACAATAAGTTATGTCCATATGAGGAGTCACAACATATGAGTTGTACTGTTTGTGATAGATCGCAACAGCAACTGCTCCGAGGTCAGGTCATTTAAATTGTACGCAGCAATCAAAGTTAGGCATCGAAACACGTTCGTCATTATCTAACCACGTCTCTGACAATATGAGTAACGTACAATTTTGTGAAATAACGTCGTCAAAATCTGTTTGGTGAGCCATGAGACTTTGATTATTGAGCGTAATGATCGCAAGTTTATCCTGGGTGAAATCTAATAAGACTTGCGCTGGTGTGTGTGAAGAGAATTTAGAGTCAAGCGCTCCATTCTAGCACTTAATGGCTACTAAAGTTGGTTCCCTATGCGAGTGTAGTGAACAGACTCCACCAGACACTCTCATTGGTCAAATCAAATAGCGCGCGTTTTCTCACTTCCTGTTACACATTTCTGTCCCTTTTTACAAAATCCCTCCTACAATTATCCAGCAACCGAGAAGAAAGATGTTACACATCAAAAACTTATAATAAGCAAACAGTGATTTTAAGTGTCATGGATTTTTTTAATAAATGTTCAATATACTCTCTAGCTTTTTCTCTCATAAATTGCGACGGCAAAATTGTATATAGGAACTCTAAATGTATTATTGGCGACGTTGTAAATGTAGGGCATATTTTGCCCCAAAATTTATCTTTTTACTCCGAACATTGTGGTCAGAGAATTAAGATCCTGTGACCTTAAGAGTCAGACTGTTAGAAAACAGTAGTTGAACAACCTGTTATTTTCGAAATGGATATTTAGATGTTGCTTATCTCATTTCACAATGTGTATAAAATTTTCAGCTTGAATTGAAATCTGTTATTTACACATACTTGCTTTTGAAATACTTGAATGATCTGGTGGTTCAAAACAGATTCATATTGTTGAACATTAGCATTCCACGTAGCATGACCCGCAAGACTTATCTTTGTGATATTGTCGAAAATGAATATCACAACTATAACTACAAAGTGATAGTTTTGGCAGACTGAAGTGTCAAATATTCGTTTGTGAGCTCATTAGTTATTGTTGGTATTGTTAGGATTAAAAGAAACATCATATGGTTTGTTTTTACATGAAAACCTTTGACGTTTACTGGCCACTCAAATTGGAGCAAGAAATATTTGACCGAAAGCTCTTCTTGTATTGGCAGAAAATCAGTGCACGTTAAAACGCCACTGCTCATCTCTATCTATAATGTTATAAATACAGTTTTCATTAAATTTCAACACATAAATTACTCTCCATCCTGTGCAAATTTCAAATTGTATGTTGGCGAATTAATTTGTAAATTAATGAATATATGAATATATATGCTGATAAAATTTCCAATTACTTCTTATTTCTTCTTTGAACAGATAAATTCCCATTACTTCCCACGTAAATTGTAATTAATCAAATACAAACATTATGTATATACTATAATTATATGGATATTGGCATAGTGAGATGTTGTGTGATACATGATCTACTGGATCTACTGATGCATTAACAAATAATTGTATATCTGTGGAATGTTTTGTCTTTGACGTAATAGTACAATGCTGATAGAATTATAGGAATGTTGCAAGTAAAGTGATGTGAATATGAATTCGAAACTCGGTTTATTTTTGTAATTAATTAACTCTAGCATATTTATATTATTACAAAATTTTAAAGATCAAAGACAAAAAGGCAGAATCGTTGTAATGTTTGAAAGTAGATATAGTATATAACCTTTCCTAGACCTAGTGTTGTAATTGTTTGCAACTGAGTAGTTTTCTAAAAAATGAAAATGGTTGAAGCCTTTGGAAATGTTTTTTTTTATTTGTAAGACATCGACTGACAGTAACAGTAGCTAAACAAAACGAGTCACCTCCATAAATAAGCGACTTAACTAGATGATGTGTGTTAGAACGTCTGTTTTCGGAGCCTGCTGCCATCACTTTAACAATGATATCCTGAAAAAAAACTATATATGAATCAGAGAGATATAGTCCTGTATGCCAGATATCAAGCAGTTTCCAAGATGCTGATTAGTGCACGAAATGGATAAGTATGCATGTTGTCGAGAACATAGAAGTTGGTCAAACATTAAATGAAACGATGAGATGTTTCCTATAGAATTACGATGGAGTTTATAAAGCAAGCCTCATTGGAATATACTCCAGATAGAACATGGAACCCATACCTAGTTTATGACATCTAAAATTGAGATTTGTGCGACATTGGTGGCGTTTTAGTAAGGTTGGACACCATATCTGCTGGGCGAACGGATTTTCATGTTTCTGTGGAGAACGCTTAGTGGAGCAAGGTACAAATATGGAGTTCTGGACCTCACGGTCGCCTTTTTCGAAGTCATACATGTCCACGGTCTTTTTACAAATAACAAATGGGGACAAACTATTTTCATTTGGTATATTTTGAGAGTGATGACCTTAGGTGCATGGAATGACCAGCCAGATCCACTGACTTAAATGTGACTCAGTATTTTTGAGAAATACTCGGGTGAAAAGATCCTGCTCAACACCCTCCATCAAAGGGCATAGTCGTAGGAATTGCAGAATCTCTTACTGAAACTGATTCACAGTCTCATTCATAACATGAAATAGTTTTGCGAGACATATATTGCCGCAGGAAGAGATTTCACTACGTTCTAATGAACTTTCGCGCATTGTTTTCTTATCTTGCATTGAGAGACGAAATTCTTGCTTTTTAGTAATTTGTTATAATTTGCTTAATGAAGTAATGAATTTCTATATATATCTATAAAGGGGACGTTCTTCAATTGTTCCTTTCATTTGTGATAGCTTTCTAATTACGAATCAGTCTGCCAAATACTATTCATTTATATTTTTTACTTCACTTTTAACTTAAAGAGATAATTATCAAGCTTAACTTTTGAATACCAGTGTATGATAAAATGGAGGGGGAGGAGGCTGCGACTTTCCCATAAAAGAACTTGCTAATACGTTTACAAGCAACATTTTTCTTTCGAAATGTCAAAGGCAATAGCAAAAATTCACACTAAACCTTTTATTGTGTTAGCCATTAATGAGAAAATTCTATTAGACTCTAGTAAAAGTTTTCCAACAATGGCAGTAACCTCAATGTGAGCAAAGACGAAAAATGTCTCTTAATAAAATTAAGTGGACTAATATTTAACTATCATCAGATTTTTCCGTCTTTTAAATACTTTTTCTATAGATTATTGCATTTCTAAGTTTCTTCATATCTTATTTATCGGGTATAAGTTAGTATAAATTTCCTCGTATTTAATACAGCATAGATGTATCAAATCTTGGGAAAAAAAGATTTTTGAATTGTTTTAATCATGAGTTTAAAAGTATTTTTGAATTTAATGCATGGACGTAAATCGAAATTATATAATTACTTCTAAAATTAATTAAGGAATTTAATTTAATGATATTTATCTCTACATGCTTAATTTTTTTAAAAAATATAGTGTTTGCCCTATCTTTTACAAATGCAATGATTACAAAGAAACACCATGGTTGAAATGCGAAACTTTTTTGAAATATCAGTTTATTTTATGGAAACATTTTAACAGAAAACAAAATATTTTCTTTTGTAAATTTATGTCTTAGAATATGAAATTATTAAGAAACATAGAATTAAAAATATTCATATTTAATTCTGAGATGCAAACGCGATGCACTTGGAATATTAACTCTTGATGTTACAATATACGAGTTTATTTAATTTGAGGTAAATTTTTGTGAGCCATATTTTTGTTTATAATATTTTTCTTTTTTGTCATACATCTAATGTTAAGAAAATATTTCTGAAAGGGTGTATACAATAAAGCTAAGAAACTGATTATGTTTCTAAGAGTGTGTTAATTGAAATTAAAGTTGGAAGCTCCATTTTATACTCTCCACATTTTATACTTTTTTCCCAAAATTGATGTCACAAACATGTTTACCGTAATAATTTTAAAATTCCTCCAGTAAAGCTGATAAATATTGTTTTTATATATTTTGAAGAACGAGTAGCACAATATTAACCTTCAGTTTAGGAAAAGATGTTGTTTAGTGTTAGTGTTTACATAACTACTGGATTGAGAATGTTCAAGCGTATGGAATTTGGATTTTACTGTAGTGAATATTGCATTAAAACAAACAAGTTAGTCTGTTTTCAATGACATTGTCTCTTCATAATCATTTAAATGATTCCTTGAGATGAAGAGCCATTGACAGGCTTGAAGCTAGAGTTCAAAGTAGAGGTGGCTAGATGGTTACAAGTGACCCGTACGTGGTCTCCTGGTTATGGAATCAATTCTAAACGAATGGTATTGTCACAAGGAGCATTCTTCAAGGTTGCAACAGGGCATTGATATCTACATAGGGCCACTGCTTGGCATTAAGTGCACGAAGAGATAGGCGGACAACGGTGTTCAGCGTGTTCGTGACCTTATTTGGAACAAGAATTTCCAGGCAAACATTCTGCAGCCAAATTGCAGGGACTGGCCTTTACGCCCGACGTCCAAGTAGTTGCGTACAGTGGCCATACTCCATATTACATACACTTTTCTCGAGGTAAATGCTTTATTTCTCATTCATGATTTAACACTTTTTGATATGAGTTGTACCTTAAATCACAATTAAAATCTTTGCCGTGTTATGTTTCTATATTCTTTCTAACATTGTAGTATGACTCTGTGCTAATTTTTGTGGCAACATAGTAAATAGTTCATCAGTTTTGATAGTTTTTTGTTTATGACCTTAATTTTGACCATGAGTGTAAATTTATATTAAACAAAAATATAGTCACACATTCTGGATATAATTCTTAGCAAAACAATTAATTCCCTTTGAATACAATGATAATGTATTACAACGTCTTTTTCATAAGGTTTGCATTTTCTACGCTGTGATGCGTAACCTGAACATTAGTAAGCAGGTGCTTAAGGTATTGTAAAATACAACAATGAATTTATTTTCTGGGATACTATTACAATATTACAACATGTTAATTACTTGGTCAATATTACAAAACGGGAATTCTTCGAGAAGTAAATAAAGTATTCCACATTACACCTGGGTGAGTTCTGAGTAATTATTAACACGGATAGAAATAAAGTTGATCTTACAACCTCCAAAAATTTACGATATTGCATTTCATGCTTTCTACTTAGAGATGCTATCTTCTATATCTGCGACACATTGGGAATCTATGAACTCATTGCAATTTTCATCAAACATGGTTACTATGTTTCAAATTTTGAGAAATTGTCCACGTATTCAAATGTAGTAGTTATTATTGAAAGAATATTTTATTGAATATTTTCTTAGTGCATTATTATTAAGGACAGTATACATGGTACATTACAAGAAACTAACTTAACATAACAAAAATCTGTACAATATAAATTAATGGAAATCTTATAAAACAGAAATCTTTGTAAAAAACAAACATACATGTATATGAATTGTGATGAAAAGTTCATTATTCTTTACTGCATCAAACATTTTTTTAAACTTAATCCATTATAACAAATCATAATTAATTATCACAGGTCTCAAGTATTTCTTTTTTCTTTGAGTACTATCTAAAACGTAAATAATTGATACACTGGATTATTTTGAAAGAAGGTTTCTTCAAAGCAAGAAAATAATTGGTTTAAAAAGAATAACTATAATCTCATTCATTTGTATCTTAATTGGCACGCACTTATAGCAATTGTTTTATTAAACCCTCAGTGCAGTAATTTTTATATTTTAATTAAGAATTATTTATTTATTCATGCTGATGAAATTAATTGAAAATTCGTATCTCCTAAATAATTAGAAGTTCATTATTCTAAAGCATATTTGTGTGTAAGTCTTGACACCAGAATAGAATATATATATATATATTATAAGGTGTATTTTCTTATAAAAACTTTTGTTAATGAAAACAGTTTTTATGTGTAAAATTTTAAAAGAATAGACTTCTGGTTTTTTATATCTGATAGTAACAGCACTGTTAAATAATGAATTACCAATGATTTAAGTTAGTTCGTTGCAGAGTCCGTATTTCCATTTGGATTGCCTTGAAAGAAACTTTCGAAGAATATTAGAAGAAGATTCTACAAAAATAGTGCTAAAGAATTATAAAATAATTTGAATATTTGCTAAGAAAAGATGTCTAGTAACAATGTTTTGATCTGAAAATATTACTACAATCTTGTTATCAATACACCTTTTAAAAAAAACAAATTATTTTTCCTAAATGTAATATATACATTATACTAACCATATTTTGGATTTATATATGCCTATTTATAAATTTGAATATGTGTCTACAAAAAGTTGAATTCTTAACATATTTTTAAATGAAAAATTTCATAAAATTCCTATCACATTTTAAATTTCTATTAAGAGCCACATCTGGTAAAATGATACGTCCTACTTTACAAAATATTGTAACTAAATTAAGGTTGCGGCTGTTATTGAAAACAAGTAATATGCAACTAATTAAGATATTGTATTAATTTAACTTTTGATATTGTATAAGTTCTGATACAAACTTACATTTTATTTGGTTTTTACTAACGTTGTCGTCTGACGCAAAGCAAGTACAATTTGTGTTTCCCTTAATAATTTTGAGCAATGGCCTAGTCAGAACGATGATCTTTTAATTCATCATTCTAAACTTCGAGCTCAACGCATTTAATATCCATCCGATCTCAATGCGGCAAGTCTTTAATTGGCACCATGACTCGAATCCGTCACAAGTTTGCGCACCATGACGACTCGGCTAACACGGCCCCACATATGTAAGAAAATTTCTATCAAAATGTTGCTGTAAAGTTTCAGAATTGCAGATCTCAAATTATTTTATTTCGTAAAAAAGATTATATTTATTATAATGGTAATTTATATCAAGATATCAAAATATCAAGATATGTATTATAAGTGTGAAAGCATGTTTGGATGTTTGGTAGCCTTTCACGGAAAAACAACGGGATGGATTTTAATGAAACTATACAATAATATAGCTTATACATAAGAATAACACATAGGCTATAATTTATAAAAATATTCTGTGAAGTGTCCAAATTTTAATGACGATTGTCAAGAAAGTAGGAAAAAATTATGCCATCTGCAAAACAGCCCGTGACAACATACATCTATATTTTTTTGTGTGAAGCAAAGCTATCCCTTTTATTTTGTCTACGCTATGCTTCAGTGCACGTTCGCATTTAATTTATTCCGTTCTCATCAGTATAATCACTGTTTTTTTTATTTCATAATAAAACCAGATTTCGAAAGAAGAGGTGGGGCAAGATTTAACATAAAAAAAATACAACAAAAAGGTAATATTAATGTATTATACTTCCAGATATAAATTATTTACACTATTTTAAGCCTTCATTACACAAAATTTGTAACGATGACAGTGGAAGGAAAAACTATGAAAAATTAAAATAAAATATCAAAATGTTTTTATAAGATAGTTTTTTTTTCTTTTTGAATGTTTTTTTCAGTACATGTAAATACATATCTAGGCTTTCCTTCATACTGTTTTTTATAACTTACACACACACACACACACACACATACATATATATATATGATTATTCAAGCATTAAAAAAAGTAATCGTTTCATTAGCTATCTGTAAATTTTTCTTTTATTTATTACTTATAGAAAATGGATTTTAATTAATATATATACGTTTTTAAAAGAATTATTTCTATTATTTCATTACTAAATTAATTATTTGATAATTAAAAAGCACATCATCTATTATTTTGGATAAAAATACATTTTAAAGACATTTTTAAGCGAACTGTAAGTTACGATTGATTGATTCATGAAAATCTGAAATTTATTTTAGTTTCTTAAAAACTAACGATTATTAAAAAATGATGAAAGTTTTTTATTTTACTCTTAGCATCAGAATCGTTAATTTTTTATGGCTTCACATTCATGATTTTTAACTAACGCAATACTGTTTCTTATAAGACATACATCGAAATATGAAACTATATCTTATCTGGGAGGGTAACAGGGAACATTAATTTTACACTTAAAAAAAATCGTGTTATGCCGGGCTAGAGAGAGGGAAAATAAGAAACATTTCTATAAGAAATATTAAGTTTTCGTTGTGCAAGCTATTTTTTAAAATAAAAGCAATAATACTGTAATTTGATAATTTATAAAAACTATACTATAATATTATAAATTGATTTATAAAGTTAAATGTATCCTTATTACACTGTAGTAGTTTTATATAAATAGAATAATATACATTATATTTTTCAAAAAATAAAAAAAATTACTTTTTTAATTTTTTTTTTTACAAATTTCAATATTTTTGAAATACAAAAGATATATTACTCTTAAAAGATGCAGGGTTTAAAGAGTATGATACATTTTATAATTCTATAAAGTTTTATACACCAGAGACTACTATTTTAGAAAATAGCGTGAGCAACGCAAAATTACTTAATATTTTTTACAGAATTTTCATATGCATATATTTTTTAAAATTATGATTATAATTCAAACTTTTTGTTCCTTTTTGAAGCTGTTAGACATTTAAAGAAAATCGGATCCAAATTTTTATGATCTCCTTGTGTTGTTTTTCCAATCCCGTTCCATGATCTCAATGAAAGTAAGCACACCGATTCGAACCCGATCTTTTTGAGTTTCGTGATTTGAGGTTGGCAGCAACTGCCATGCAAATCGAGCTAGTATTTAAACTCGGCTCATGTTAGTTTTTAAAAAAGGAAGGAGAAACGGAAATATAAGAAGTATGTGAGTGGTTTCTCTCTTAGAGGGAGAGAACAACTGGTTGGCAATGCAACTGCAGGTTGCATCACCATTTTAGATTAGAAATTAATTTTACAATATTAGAAGACGGTTCGAATCGGATGTCGCTGGTAATGTTGCTTTTTGAACTTATTGTTTTTATCGCTCCAGTAACGAGCAGAGTGACTTTATGATTGATTATTAAAGGCCAATTTTAAGAAACTGTTTTTCGTCTTCATGCCTCCTCGACACATAAATTTCACTGCTAGCTTTACAAAATTTAAATTAGCTTACCTATAAGTGTAACAAATTTGGTTATGGGCCCAGTCCATGTACTGTGTCGAGGCAGGCTAAGCAGTTGAACCAGGCCATGAACTTTGTCTATTTAAATACTGTTCCAGTCTAGAACTATTTTTTTATGAACTCTGTTGCTAGTACGCTAAATCGAGTAACAGATATGGAATTTAATAACCAGATATCAGTGTTGACTCAAAATAACTGGAACACTTGGAAGCATGATATGCAAGTACTCTTAATGCATTATGGTTGCTGGCGGTTTATAATACAGACCAAGCCAGAGCAACCTGATGAAGAGGCAACATACAAGGAAAAATTAGGTCTACAACTTCGTAAGGATAGATGTTATACGTTGATCTATACTAACATCAGTTCAGATTTGAAAAATCTGATAACGGAAACAACTGACGGAGTAGCGGCATGGAAGATATTAAAAGATCACTTCGAACCAGTCACAAGAGCAAGGGTAATTCAACTATTAGATCAATTTTTTGGAACAAAATACCAACCAGGGGAAGATGTTGGAATCTTCATATCTCGTGTAAAGACAGCGGCAACCAGACTACAAGAAGCGGGTCATAAATTGGACGACCTGTACATAGGATTTCAATTAATAAGCTGGCTTCCTCAGGAATTCAGTCTACCGTGCAACAAATCTACAGATGGAAAGAAGAGGACTTCAGAGTTGTCAAAATTGAAGCAGAGCTGATATTAGAAGCCAATCGTCTTCAGTTGATGAAACAAGATTTGGAGAAAGCGGAGAATGCTTACTTGAGCAGTTTCACTTCGAAGAAGTCGAAGACTTTACCTGGTGCTACGGCTGCAGCTCATGGAGATCCAAATGGCAAGAATGATTACCAAAAGAAAAGTGGTAAGGTATTTAACTGTCAAAACTATTAAAAATGTTAAACAATCTATTAAGACTATAGGTCCGTGTTATGTATGTAATAAGTACGGGCATCTTAAAGTAAACTGTAAAAAGAAAAAGTCTCTAGAAAAATCTCCTTCAACTGTAAATGAAACTTTTAACACAGAGTTTAATATAAATTTAAGATTTTGTGAAGCTGAATGTAGTCTTTTAGAACTAGATAAACAACTCGTAACTAGTTGTATCTTATTTGAGGAAACTGTGATAAAGGCGTTTGGGTAATAGATACTGCTGCCACGAGTCATTTTTGTAATGACAAGAGTTTATTTTTAGATCTTAAACCGATAACTAACATGAAAATGTCGTTAGCAACGGAGGATAAAAAGTTGTCCCGTAGAAGGAATCGGTACACTTAGATTTCGGGTAAAATATAAGGGGAGTTTTCATGAAATAACTTTAACTGATGTATTATTTAATCCTAAGTTGAGGAGAAATTTATTATCCGGTTCCAGATTAGAAAGTAAAGGTGCGCATTTTGTGGGTACTAAAGGTAAAATTAATGTTTTTAATAAAGACTGGTTAAAATTGTTCTCGGCGACACGCCATGAAAATTTGTATTTTTTAAGCCGGATCATTATATTATACCAAAGAGTAAAGAAATTAGTTTTTAGTGATATAACCGCTAAAACAAAAAACGGATCAATAGAAATATGGCATCAACGCTTTTGTCATGTTAATAACGATTACTTGGTAAAAACTAGTAAAAATGATAGTGTAAAAGGTCTCCCACGCTTAACTGATAATGGTAAGACTCATTGTATACCGTGTAAATTAGCAAAGTCCAAGAGAGTTTCATTCAAAAAGACGGGGGCCGTAAGATCAAAACGTCCATTGGAATTGTTGCATATGGACCTCTGTGGTCCAATGCCAACTGAAAGCCAAGGCGGTAATAAATATTTCTTGAGTATAATTGACGATTATTCAAGAAAGGTGACTGTATTTACCATCCGAAATAAAACTGACGTATTTCATACGTTTATAAGATTTCAGAAACGAGCAGAACGTTTTCTCTAAGTAGAAAGGTAATAGCAGTTAGAACTGATGGCGGACTAGAATTTTGTAATAAAGATATGGATAATTTCTTGACAGAACTGGGTATAAAGCATGAGGTAACAAATTCATATACGCCAGAAATGAATGGGGTCGCGGAGAGATTCAATTTGACCGCTCTAGATGGCATCAAAACATTGCTTAAGTCGAGTGAAGTTCCCCATAAGCTTTGGGGAGAAGCATTACTTTGTTTCACTTATGCGTGGAATCGAATTTGTCACAAAGACAGTAACAAAACGCCTTTCGAAAAATATTCAGGTAGAAAACCATCGGTATTGCATCTAAAACCTTTTGGATGTTTGGCATATGCTGGTGTGCCAAAACAAATTGGAAAAAAATTCGATATGCGTGCGAAAATGGGAATTATGATGGGATACGCACAACGTACTAAGGGTTATAGAATATGGATGATAGATGAAAATAAATTAGTCGAGACTATTAATGTAAGATTCGATGTAGATAAGAGGGGAATTAATTTTAGACAAAAAGTTAATAGTAACCTTGGATATAATTTAAACCTTTCTTATTATTATGATGATGAGGATGATTCCGATAGAGCAAAAGATTCATTAACGAGTCGTTTAGTTTCAAAGACAAGTACGGAAACGCCCTCAACATCTGAAAAACCAAATGTATGTTCCGATAATCATAGCTTGATCCCATGTACAGAGGTTAAGTGGATTCGAAATATAGGTAGGAAAGTAACTGGATCTAACGTATATTATAGTATAGAAAGGGAAGCAACCAGATTGAAATCTTTTAACGAAATAGAGAGATACTGTAAGAGGCATAATATTGAGTATGATCCTAGTTTATTTAATTTTAGTTAAAATAATGCCGAATCCCAGGGATTTTCAGATTTGTCAGAGCAACAAGCTCTTATGGTTGAAGTAACTATTCCTAACTGTTACAAACAGGCGATAAGATCCAGAGACGCATCTAAATGGCATGATGCAATGGATAAAGAAATTAACGTAATGAAGGAACGTAAAGTTGGGATTTAGTTGATCATCCGGATAATATAAAAATTTTAGAAAACCGTTGGGTTTATACCATTATATATGATGAAAATAATAAAATTGTTAGATACAAGGCCCGCTTAGTTGCGCGAGGTAACACACAATTACGAGGTGAGTCATTTGACGAGGTATTTCAAGAATACCAATTAGAACTTTCAAAAGTTAAATCATTAAAACTAAGATGTTATTCAGACTCGGATTTTGCTACAAATAGGAATGATCGAGTGTCAATGGGAGGGTTCATAACTTTTATAGACGAAACTCCAATTTCATCGCGAACTTTCAAGCAAAAATCCGTTAGTCTGTCGACCATGGAAGCTGAGTATGTTAGTTTAACAGAAGCAGCTAAGGAATTCATTTGGCTAAAGAATGTAATTAATAATAAAAGTTTAAATTTGGATTTAAGTGAAAATGTAATGTTTTGTGATAATCAAGCTGCTATAAGTTTTTCAAAGTCACCGGTAGAAAATTGTAGAACAAAACATATCGATGTTCGTTATCATTTTTTAAGGAATTTGATATACGACAAGGTTTTCCAAATTAAATATATAGGTACCAAAAATAATTTGGCGGACATTTTTACCAAACCCATGGTAAAGGAAAAATTGTTAGAATTTTGTAGAAAAATATTTCTTTTAGAGAATAAGACTTTGTTTCTTTAAGATTAAAATATTTGTTTATTACAATAAAGATTGTGAATAAAATGTATTTTTTTTGTGTTAAATTGTATAACATGTGATTATAGATTAAAATTAATTTACTGATTTGTAAGAGATAATGGTACGAGAGATTGGAAAAAGGGGGGCCGATTGTTAGACATTTAAAGAAAATCGGATCCAAATTTTTATGATCTCCTTGTGTTGTTTTTCCAATCCCGTTCCATGATCTCAATGAAAGTAAGCACACCGATTCGAACCCGATCTTTTGAGTTTCGTGATTTGAGGTTGGCAGCAACTGCCATGCAAATCGAGCTAGTATTTAAACTCGGCTCATGTTAGTTTTAAAAAAGGAAGGAGAAACGGAAATATAAGAAGTATGTGAGTGGTTTCTCTTTTAGAGGGAGAGAACAACTGGTTGGCAATGCAACTGCAGGTTGCATCACCATTTTAGATTAGAAATTAATTTTACAATATTAGAAGACGGTTCGAATCGGATGTCGCTGGTAATGTTGCTTTTTTGAACTTATTGTTTTTATCGCTCCAGTAACGAGCAGAGTGACTTTATGATTGATTATTAAAGGCCAATTTTAAGAAACTGTTTTTCGTCTTCATGCCTCCTCGACACATAAATTTCACTGCTAGCTTTACAAAATTTAAATTAGCTTACCTATAAGTGTAACAGAAGCAATAATTATTTTTTGTAAATAATGTATAAAAGATTCGAATTACTAAATTTAAATTAAAAAGAATTATACCTGTTTGAAAATTGTTTATATTTTCAGCCCTCTTAGAGAAATTTAATACCCCTTAATATTATTGTATATTATACAAGAAAAACATTGTTAATAAACAGATGTCGACTGAAATACAAAAAAAGAATTTTCCTAAAATACTCTGGTGGGTGTGGTAGCCTAATGCTCAAAGTAATGGGTTCGTGGTAAGGAATGTTATGAGTTCGAGCATAATACAGCTGAAGACTCGCTGTGCAGAAGGGGCCAATATACGTTGCATATGTCTAGGCTAAAACATCCTCCCGTTGGTGTAGTGTAGAAGTTAGGAGAGGGGGTTACCAGCTCAGGTGTCGTGCCCGTCATTTGACCATGGTTCAATGTTAGGTGGTCCATCGCCAAAACCCCTCTTGCAATATAACCCTCGTAATATTGCACGACGTAAAATATTATTCGTAATAAATCCTCGTAAAAAGCAATATTGATATTCACTTACTCACTCACTCTGCAAATTTCTTCATACATGGAAATTTTTCAGCTGACGAAAATTTTTTAAAGGCAATTAATATCATAGCGTAAAACATATTTTCTTCACTCAGTGATCTGACTTGAAGTCAATAAGTTCAAGTTATACCTCCTCAGGCTCTGTATCAATATCAGCAGGTATGGAATAACAGAGCAAATTGGATTTAGACGCTTTTTTTTAATGGGTTGTAACTCTGAACTCTTGGATCTCATCCTCGAAACTTTGCAGATGATCTCTTTGTAAAAACGCTTTAAGTTATTTTGGTTTTCTAATAAAGGAATTATGTTTTCCTAATAGTGAAAAATTCAAGACCAATCTTCGATCTTAGACGGAAAATAAATCTCCATTCAAAGTTGATTTTCTGATCGTTTTGGTGGGCCACAAAAGAACTCTTTGTGGGTCTCATGTGGTCAGCAGGCCGCTATTTGTCCACCTTAGCAAAAAGGAATATGTTAATAATCATTTACTTCCTCCCCTGTGCAGTATTGATGTTTATTTTGTATTGGTTTTCTCCTCAGAGTGGGAATAAGGTAAATTATTTTTAATATATTTGAAATATGATGATTTAGATTTATTACAAATAAACTTTAGTACTTTTACATTTTTCAATATCTTGAATTTTTATTTGTGTAGGTGTGTTTTCTCTTCTTAATTATTTCGTTCCAGTTATATAAGCAAATAAAGGTGACAGTTGTCAACTCAAAACCTTGTTTCAATGTAGTACAGTGCTTCTAAAACTTTAAATATTTGCAACTCGATTTTCAATCATAATTTTCATCACCCCCCTCCAATTATAATAACGATGTATTGAATGCAATAATAATAGACTTTGACGCTAAAATTACTCATGCATCTGATTTATAAATCATACAAGTTATGAAGATAAGCTTTAAATTTTGCATATGTTGTTTTTAAGTAATAGATATTTTAAGTGAGTTACTTTTAAGCAATATGATAAGTATTATGTTACTTTTCCCTTCTGATTATTAAATTGAAGCTGATTGTAAAATAATTTTTAATTAAATTAAATATTTATTTCTTCAATCATCCATTTCTAAAGTCTAATCCTACATTTCAATCATTCTACCTTTAAGAAGACAGATTTTCTACCGTGGCTTCTTTAAAGACAAAATATAGAAAAATAGTAATAATAAGAGTGACAATATCTAATATTAAACATTCCTTTAAAAATTTTGTATCTGCAAGACATGCCTATTGGAGTCAATAGTAATTATTAAATTTGCTCTTGATATAATTAATAATTCAAATATATTTTGCAGTAATGATACATTTAAATGTATTCTTTTGTATTGTGTCAGAATGCATATACTTTGTTTTGTTTCCTTTCAGTAAATTAATAATTTTTTGTTTTAGTTTCGATTTTTTGATACGCTTGCCTCCCATTGTCGGGATATCACACCCCTCCCCTAGGTGGGCGTGCCCCACAGTTTGAGAAACGCTGATAAATAGTTCCATACGCTTAATAATGCTCTAATACATTTCTTTGGCTATATATTATATTGTCTAAAAGTTTGTGTAATTGTTTGTAATGTATGATTATTAATTTTTTCCAAAAAATATTGTTTTCAATTAAATGTTTTTCTGTAATAAATAACACTCACACATTTATGGTATCTGTCATTTTATTAAAAGTTTTGTATGCTTAATTATTGTAACACAGATGCATTGATCGTAGTAACAAACATTACCCATGTGTATGAAAAACATGATTCACGTGAGTAAAAGTATTTTTCACTAAAGCCTGTGTGTGAGTTGTAAGTAATTTGCTATCAAATAATTTTTAGCAAACTGTCTCTCATTCATTATTAAGGCAAATTTACTTCAAACATATAGAATTTTAGCTTTTCCTACATAAAATGAATTTAAACTATGTCGGAATAACCTTGACAATTACCTCAAGGATTGGAAATTTATTTACAGCTTTCCTTATGAAACGCTGCAAATAAATACATAAGAACTTGAAATGAATAAGTAAGTTAATCTTATAATTTCAACGCATAAAGTTATTTGATATTTTTTAATTTAGTGCATGTTTTGTTTTTAATTTTACATTGACTTTCAATACTTGCAGAATGTTATACTATTACAAAAGGATATGAGAGGTACAATTCAGGCATTTATTGAAACAAACTTAAAATAAATTTCTTAATAAAGGGCACAAAACAATGTTTATCTAACTGTTACTTTTCTCAAAATACCTTTTCGAAAACTTACTCGAAAACAAAGCTCAAACGATCAATAATTCATTTAATGAAAATAAATATTGCTTTGTTTGAAAAAAGAAATTTCATCTTTTTGCTTAAAGATGGGAGATTTGTTCACATTTAAAGAAAAATTTAAAGTATCTCCTTTTTACAAACAACATCATAAAATATAAAGCACGAATTTTGATGGATATGGAGACTTATCTGATAGACCCATTTTAATGTACATCTATGTAAAGCGTAAAGAAGCTAATACACTCAAAATTGTATTCATGTCAACTGTTGTTCCATGTTATTCCTGAAAAACTTTTTAAAAAATGTGACTGTTATATATGTTTTCTAATTTTTTTACATGGAATGTCAATGAATCATTCAATGAAAAACTATCATTGTTAAAATAGAGCTCAAACACACTAACGAAAACATCAGTTTATTAGAAACACGTATTTAGACATAACAACACAGAAGAGTGTAATAAATAAGCAAGTAAGAGATAAAAGATAATGTGAATTAGCGGAAGAGTCCAAGGAATTATCTATGTCGTTATATGTCTCATCCTTATCTAAACCATCCTCAGGAGGCAAGGGAGGTCGCGCGCAAGTGATGGGATTGTCTTTACACAGATGCTCTGCGATGTGGCCGATCAATTTGTGCAGAGAAAAAGACACAAAGAAAGTTGCATTAACGCCGCACGTATCGCTTGTTATGTTCGTGAAACAATCCCGGTACCAGGAAAAGAAGCTGAAAAAAACATTGAAGAATTACTATTGGGCTCAAAGTTTTCTTCGATAGCTAACATTTTACGTGTGAGAGGAAAACATAATGATGAATTTGTGTCAATAAATATTTTCACTATGGTACTAATAAATTTTCAATATTGAAAAATAAAAAAAAATCTTATTTTGTTAGCTTACTCCTTTTATGTAATTTCATGAGGCTAGAAAAAAACAAACAAAATTCTGATATGCACTTTTTTTCGGGTTTTATACATGTTTTCTGAAATGTTTAGAATATTTTTCTTTGTTATTTAAAACATATATAAATGTAACAAATATACGAAATGGGGTTCTCCAATCATTAAAAGAAATGTAAATTATCAACGATATATATACTATGTTGGTCAACTAATTAATTGTAAATGGATAAGTAAGAAAAAAAATTGATAATAACGCCAATGAGACCTAAATTTAAACAAAAATAAAATGATAACTGATTAATTCTGTTAGTTATGCATGTTATTCAAATATTAGATGCTAAAAATGGATCACAGATAGATATTTTTAGATCAATTAAAAATAGGGATGGATAATCCTACTTTTTACATCGTTTTGAGTTAAATGTCATGTACATACACCCTTTAATTCTAAAAAGAAATTGTCAAACAATGAAATAAAAAAGTCCACCTAATTATGCCTTTTAATATGTTAAATTAAAAATAATAAAGACTTTATTTTTTTAGCATCTATCATATGTAGCACATGTATGACTTTGAGAGTAAAAAATATTTGCTAATGGTTTCCCCGAATCAGAACCTTACGGACTTATCTAGTTTAATTATCACAATTCAAAATATGTTTCCAAAAAAAAACATCCATAGTTTTTTTATTTAGAAGGATATGGGAGGCATTTGAAGCATCTTTTTCAAATGTCAGACCACTTCTTTTTATGCACAAGGTAGTGTCACATTATTGATTTCCTGCATGTTATAAAATTGAAAGAACAAGGTCTCTTATAATCTTCAATTTCATCCAGTTGATTGGCAATAGATTTTCATACATTGCAGCATAAAGATTTTTTGGAAGTGTTTCTAGATCTGTTTTCAGTCCAAAATATAATTTTATACAATCCATGACGGTAACTTTTATAGGTTGTTATCTCTAAATGCTCAGATAAACTCTCTAACATGCAGTATTTTGTAAGAATTTCTGTATCTTTTGCAGTCAAATCCATTCCACTTGCTTCTAGGCAAGCCCCAATATTTTTATAGTTGTCGGGTAACTTTTTTTACGTCACCAATATCTTTCATTTGGCGTCGTTAAACATTCTCGCCCACCTTGTCACCGTGGGCTTTTACGCACGCGTGCCACCGTGCGCAGCCAACATTCTGCGATGAATATCCTCCGGCCTACACCTATACTATGTTAAAAACTTTATTACAGCTCTCTGATCCGTTTTGGACGCATTCGCATCAGCCATTTTAAAATGAATTTCATGTCCTTACGAATGCAGTTATCACAAATCTGCTTGCGCACACGCGTGCGTGGTACATACAAAAATACATTGTTTATTTCACGAAAACATATTGAAAACTGTTTGCAATGGGACATTTAGAATAACATACATTTGAATACGCATCCTACATATAGTTGTTTGTTTTCAGGTATGAATCAGCTGTGACCTTGTTAACAGCAGTTTACTAATAAAAAGAGACCGCTTTTTGAAATTGTTAGGTAAAGAAGTCATAGACAAAAATTACGTACATTGATACTCTTACAGAATGACATTTAAAAATATCCTGGCCAATAAGACCTTTAACTTGTATGGGAACTCATATGTGGTGTTAGGCAGATGTATTTTAAAGTATATTATTTCATACCATAAGTGAAAGTAAACTTCGATCTCGAATTTATGTACTATGAAAGATTCTTACCAACATCTGGCATCTAGTCCTTCATGTGGATCTGTGAGAGTAGACATGAATTCTTGTGAAAGTTGAGAATCATTGTGACATTTTGCATAGTGATTCCAATTATCTTCTAAACATACATAATTTTCCAGATAGGCTGAAAAAAAATTGACGAGTATTAATTACATAATATTTCTAAAACAAATTATGAGTTACTCGAAAAAAATAATCTGTTTCACAATCTTCTAAATATAAAATGAAATTTACCCAGTGCATGTTATTTCTTTATGTTAGTGATTAGTAAAAGTATTCATAAGGATTAAGATAAAAAGTTCTAATCATGTCATTCAACGTTTTATTGGGTTGAATAAAATGAGAAATATCCATTTTTTAGAGTTCAAATGAAAATTAAAAAATAAGATTTAATTCTTAGTTAGATAGATTTATCTAATTTGTGCGTGTATATGATTAATTTTTCAGCAATTAGGACTGCACTGACGAACGTTTTTTTAAGATACACATTTGTTAAATTATCGAAATATTCATTCAGGCAAAGTCTAGGATGCCAGATTTATGTGAGTGTATATAAATTAACAAATTACTATTCTTAATAACCATCTAATTCATTTTAGGAATAATTACTCAATTAACCATGTAGAATGAAATTGTTCGTATTTTGATTTGAGTGCAGATGAATAATGCGGAGTAGTATCTCTAACGCCATGCATTAGTGTAACTAATTATAATCATTTGTAATTAGTTGGAAACAATTTCAAAGTATCTCAAACCAAGACTTTAAATCAAGAAGCAATAATATGGGGTGAATAACACTGATTTTTTTAAAATGTGCAATAAATAAATCTCAAAGGCGTTTAGCATCATGAGATATTGGAGCGAAAAACAATCATCCCCTTTTACCTGTAATGAACTGGTCTATTGCCCATATTATGTTATCTACAAAGGTGCCTGGCAGCAAAATACTCAATACTTAGTAGATAATTAAAAACGGCGAGTTGTTATACATCGAGTATATTTTCCGTCATTTAAGCCAAAAATAGTAGTTTTTTTAATATAAGACAAATTATACTGCTATAGAAATCTAAATTCGATAATTTAGATTAAACTTAATATTAACCACAGTAACAACATGAAGAACATGAACATCTTTGAAGAACTTGCTCAAAGCATATGTTTCCGTTTTATTTTAAAAAATAAATCTATTTTTAAAATTTTTATTTGTAAGTTTCAATAATATAAAAAAAGATAATTAACATATTTATCCTTATAGGTTAAATATGAAACATGATTTAGGAGAACAAGATCGCAAACATATACCCAACGGAAACAAAGTGAAAATTTTTTTCTCCAGACTCTACTAAATAGATTTTTGTGAGAGTAGCAAAGTTTCCTGTACGTTTCTTTTAACTGGCTGCCGAAATTCTCTAAGATGCCTTATGCATTATCGGAAATAACGTGAATATCAAATTTTACAGAAGATTTTAGCAGCAAAACTTATTAATTCAAAACAGGTTCAAATGAAAAAGATGCCACTCAGTCTGATGCGCAGCTGTAACGTAACACGGTCACGAAAAGACTTATATGCACAGTTTAATATTTTAAGTTTGTATAATTCTATACAAGGGTTTTTGATGGCATGGAATTTTTACGAGCCCCTATTCGAATTTCGTCATCTAAAAAGCAGGCTTACTTTTTATATATTATGTCTGGTGTAATTCTGCGCCAGATTCAGATCATGCTGGTTTCCCCAGATAGTGCCAAAACTTCATATGCATTTTACAATTCATCTTCTAGTATGAGTGTATGATTGCAATTGATATTATTTAAAACATTTGATGTAATTTATGTACTATATAACAGTGGTCTACAACCTCCGGGTGGTGAACCGGTACTGGTCAGTGAATCCTATAGTACCGAGTCGCACAAGGAACATTAAATTGTGAGTACTTTTCTCGATTTTGCGTGGCTTTCTCTCAACTGGAAATCACTTTATATTCCATTCTAATCACTTTATTTTCATTTTTAGTGGAACTATATTTTATTATAAAAGCATGTTTAAATACAATCAAATTGAAATTATTAAATCAAAACAATATAAAATATAAGCAATCAACGTTTCCCCTTCAGCGGGCCTCGGTGAAATTATCAAACTATGACCAAGCCAAGGCGTTAAAAAGTTTGGGAAGCACTGCTTTAGAATATTGATTACTTTGCAACATATGGGTACGTAAGTTTTTACACAATTAAATTAGAATTATTGAATAAATATATATTTCACTTATTTCATTACATCGAAACCAGGCATCACTCTTTATAACAATCATCAGATTACCACATATAATATTATGTATATATGATCATTTATAATATGTAATGTCCAACAACCCCTACTTATTTATACACTGAAAAAATTCTAAGGAAGAAGCACAAACATCTAAATAACCATGTAGCGTAAAAAAACAGGAGTTGTTTAATATTATACAGCTTGGGTGTTGGCCGAACAAAGTACACTACGTCAAATATTTATTTTTAAGCTACAACGTATCGAAGTTGTATTTTTGGAGAAGCATGTCGAATATGAGAATCCAAAAACATATTAGTACTTTTCCTGCAAATGAAGCATCATATTCACTTCTAAAACACATATCATTACGAAATAGAAAACACAATGCAACAACCAACATGTTGGGACATGCGTTAACAATAAATATAATCCAGAATTTAAAGAAATATTTAGCTTTTCACTTCTTAATGCAGGCATAACTGTATATATTTGTTGGAGACTGGTGTTAAGCAATGGAATATTGTCCAAAGGGAAAAAAACATATTTATTTAGATTTAAATTCGAGGAACGTGATGTCCAGATGAGACGGTGAATCTAATATTCATTGTCTTAACAATTCCTGAGGTATAAACATCGAGTTTTATTCCCCATAGCAGAACGTATCATGAAAGCAGAATATAAAAGACGCACTTTAATTAATTGAATTTCATTAGTAAACCGATCAGCATTCACAGTCCTAGCTCGCATCACATACAACCATTCGTCCTAATGGCAAGCTGTGTGTATGAACTATATTGATTCATTTAAGATGTTTTGAAGCAGATAATCAATACCAATATCATACCAAACCCATTGGAATTAGCAATTTGATTAAAGACTGGATACATTCTCTTCTGAGAAGATAATACAAACTCAATAATTTTTATTCTAGTGTGTCTGGAAGCAGCTCTCTACGATACACGTGCATGAGGCAACTAAAAAATTCATTTGCTTAATAATTTAAAGTGGGCAAATTCCTCTTCGCAATTAGGATGGTATGCATATATCCAAAATACTTCCATCATAGTAAAGAGTATTTTTTTCATTACTTTTCAAGATGGCGACCGATTTAACAGCTGTCAAGTGATTTATTCTCAGTTTGGTTTGGCAATTCATCATGAATAGACTCACGCCTGAACAACGTTTTCAAATTGTGCAATTTTATTTCGAAAATAATGGTTCTGTGCGGAATACATATTCCCGATTTTCATAAGCGAATTTTGTTTAGCGATGAAGCGCACTTCAGGTTGAATGGCTACGTCAACAAACAAAACTGCCGCATTTGGAGTGAAGCTAATCCACAAGTGTATGTCGAAACACCGTTACATCCAGAAAAACTGACTGTTTGGTGCGCTTTATGGGCTGGTGGACTCATTGGTCCGTACTTCTTCAAAAACGATGAAGGCCAGATTGGACTACATCCGAGCCAGCCGTGGCAGTCATATGCCAGAAATCATATTTAAAATGTAATGCCACAAGATTATCTTTCGAATAAAAAAAATCATGTCAATCGGATAATACATCGTTGTTTTATTGCAATTTAAAGTTCTATACCTCTAAAAAAACACTCTATACTTGAAAATTGACCTTCCAGGTTTAAGTACAACACATTCCACTTATTTAAAATTCCCAAGATCGAGAACTCATACTGTGAGTGGTATTGAGTTCCCTTGTAACATCCGCTATTTGTTGTCTTCTTTCAGCTTTCTCATAATCCTTCAATATATGAAATCAGCTACATATATTTTATTGTACATATTCAAAATTTCACATTCATCTGCTTATTCCTTCATGGTTAGATTTAACTATAATAAATGTTGGCTGCACGGACAAAGCATACAATTCCTTTCCTGCTCTACCATGTGAGCCACACTACACAAAGTTTTCCATACCTAATTTGATATCTACTACTTTATACAATAATGCAGTGATTGTTAATTTTCTTATGTTATGGTTATTCATTTTATGGCTTTCGTCAATTCATTGAGAGATACATGTATCTGTTTTAATAATTAAGAATAGCACTTTTAGATGGAATGAATATCAGATGATAAAAACAGCTACATAAAATCATGATGCTTTATTTTTCTCAGATATATTTTTAATACGTTAACCAATCTTTTTTAATAAATTGTATCAAATGTAAAAAAAGAACTAAATTTGAAACAGGTATCGGTTTAAAATAACTAAAATAAACACAGTCGAAATAAAAATAAAATTCGTCTTACTTTCCCTGACAGGGCTGCCTGGGTTACACAGTTCACTTTGCAAATCTCTGACTCCGGTGTTAAGAGCAAAAACTCCAATATCAATTATCATTTCTTTGCATTTGTCATCACATTCTGGTTGTTCATGACATGCTGCTACGTAAGCATTTGTACAATCGAAGGATTCATTGATCGCTCTGCAATTAGAAATGATAGAATTAAATGCATGCAATAATGTTCTAGGTATATATGGTAATTGTTTCCATTTCGAGAATTATTTTGTGACTCATAGTGATTATTATTAGGGAAATTAGTATTCACCTTAAGTAATAAATTAGATGGTATGTTTCAATTTATGTTACATATTTTTAGTATCGATAAATACAGTTATCATTCTAACAAAAATATATTTTTTCGATATTATTTTTAACAATCTCGACTACTTATTTTGAATTTCTTTGGTGAGCTATTAGTTTATACTTTATTTATTTATTTTATTATTTGAATAACTGTAAATCAGATGTAACTCAGTTTACTAAAATAAATTGCATATTTTCTTGATCCTTAGATATGTAATACATAAAAACACAAGTTCTTAAAGCAATTGTAATAATAAAGTGTATTATTTTTTATAAAAATAAATATTTTAAACACTTTAAAAATTGCATTGGGAAGAGCTGTAAAGAAATGCACTTTACAACTATTGTAATTACAGCATCCATAAGAAAAATATTTTATGCATATATACGGTGGAATTATTTATGCCATTAACAGGAAAAAAAAAATTGTAATAAATGGCTCCATTCTTTTAAAACAAAATAAATACAAATATGATACAAAAAATATCAAAGTACTCAAAGAAACAAAATTCATTCTCAATACACATGATTTGAAATTCTTCTACGGATCAAGGTAAACATTTAAAATTGTATAATGTGCATTAAATTATCTTAATACTCATAAAATTACATCATTTATCATTGAAGTACTTTTATTGAAAGCCTCTCATACTTAATGCAACTATTATCAACAGTTTGTTTTGGGAGACAAAAACCATGATTTTTTCAATAACAGTGAAGAATTAAAGAGAGATAGAGAAAGAGATAACGAAGATAATACCTAACTTGTAATCTTATACACATATTTAAATTTTACGCCACATGAAAATTTGTGATAAAGTTATTTCTTTACCAAGAATTTCATATTACATGTTTTATTAGAGCTATTGCATACTTCGACGCAACGTTTGCAGCCTTATCCACAGAGCTTCAAACATTTTAACTGCGGTGATATACTAATTTTTTTTCAATCACAACCAAGATTCATTCTTGATTTAATAGAATTTACCTTATTTTTTACCTATGAAAATAAATCATTCCGTGACTTAAGAGTTCATTACCTTTTTAAATCGACTTTTTTATAATTAAAATATTACAAGAATTTTATCAAAATAACTCCTCAAAGTTGAAATTTCTTACAATATCAAAAATTATGTAAATATAACTTTTCATTAAGTAGTTTTTTTATTGAGAACATTTCAAACCTTTGCACCACAAAGTATCACACGGGGCTTACAAAGTAAGCGTGAAGCACGCCTCACAAAGAAAAGAAGGATTACAATACAAACATACATGCCTTACCCGGGAACTGAACCCCGCCCCTAAGGCCCCGAAGTCACGGTCACTAACCACTATACCAGAAGGGCGTTATTTAAGTAGTATTTGCCATGTAAATGTGCTTTAAGACGATTCTTTGATAAATATGCTGATCGGATTCCACAGTTTCGTAATAATAATTTGTTGGAATAGGGATCCGAACTCACTATCATTAAATTTTTAACCCATAATCTAAGTAAATGGATATGTTATGCTTATATTTGTACCTAAAATTGATAATTAGAAATTTCGATATATATATATATATATATATATATATATATATATATATATATATATATATATATATATATATATATATATATTTGTACGCTGGTACTTACCATACCCAGAACTCGGACTGGCTTCCAATTAAGAACCACCATAAAGAATAACAAAATTTGCTGTACATTAAAGAACACTAGAACTCAAAATTCTTCCTGGCGTCATGTGGAAGTCAGGAAAATAAAATAACGCCTCAAGTACCGTTCTAATCACTTGATAGTGTTTCGAAGTTACTAGATACCTCATTAATTATTTTCGTGTAGTTTATAGTATGACATTAACACAAAATAAACTAACTTTTAATAGAACTAAATTTTTCGCATGAAAAAGATTCTGCAAATACAAATGTTAAATTTGCAATACATTAACTACGAATTTTTCTTCTATGCAAACGAATCTATCAAATAAAAATTATACTGCTAATATATAAATAATATTTATAAACACTGATATTTGTATTTTTAATTTTATCTATAGTGTTAAGTGTACACTTAATATTTTAATAGTAAAAATATGGTTAATTTATGAAGAAAAATACAGATGCAGAATTTACCTTCATTACACTTGAAAATTTAAATCTAGTAAGCAATAATATTATTAATTTACTATTTAAAACAAGTTTATAATATAAAATAGTTTCTCTGGAATGTACTACTTTTATAACTTAATGTTTTCTTATTTTTTATAAGAAGAAATAGTGGATTTTATGCATAAAAACATTCTTCCATTATAAATAAAGCTACAGTATATTATCTGCCTAGAATACCGATGAATTCATTGTATATTAAAAGAGTACAAATAATTATTATTTATACCATCTGTAAGTTTAAACTTTGTTTCAAATAAAATGCCTGGGAAATAAACCGTGAAATAAGACTCAAGGTAAACCTTATTTTTGTTTCGATGTGAAAATGTTTTACCTCACATCATATTAAGACACAAGTATGTTACAACTATTCAAAATATGTTTATACATTTTATCAACAAGCTCTGGATTTTCAAGTACCATTTAAATACAAGGAATTCAATATTCACTTTCGAAAGCCATCGAGTCTTTAAATGTATCAATCGTGCATTTTTTCCGCATCGTTTCGTTACAGTATTAAGCTCCTTTTAGAAAATGATTTCAATTTCCGCCTCATTTAAACTTTCACAATAAAAGTATTTCTGTATCACTAGTTCTTAAAGTTTCGTGTTTTCACCAAATTAAAATCCTGAGAGCAGCGTTTAATAACTGAAGAGGTTTTATGATGATGATAAAGCGAAAATAATTATTACTTAAATCAACGTAAGAATGAAAATACGATTACTAAGACAAATCGTCGCAAGATTTGCAACTATGTATTAGATTTTTAGGAATATGTACTCTTAAGCACGATTTTTTATTAGTTAAAAACTTGATACTGCCCTGTACATACAAAAAACGTGTATTCAGCTAAGATTGGAGCTCAGCCAAAGAAGGTCTCAAAAAGTTTGAAAAAAATACACCTATTTTGTTCTTAAAATCCTTTCTTTTTATGTATATATGAGTTGTACTGCAATCTAAAAGAAAATTTAAGCTGTATTAAAACACAACTGTCAAATATTGGTGATGGTCCTCACAATTTTAAGTCTCAATCAGGTGAAGAGGACGACACCTTCTTCTCTGAATTACCACGCCACGGGAAGAATTTCAGCTCGACAGATTTTATGTATCCGACTACTTGCGACAACTTTGTTTTAGAAAAATGGAGATATATATGAAGATTTTTTGTGGTTTTTAGATTTATTTAGTACATCCTAAGGAAAAAGGGCTGAAATAAAGAAAAGAAAAGTAAGTGGGAAAAATGGGTAAAAAAAAATGACAAAAATATTACATAAATAGAGCCCGCTCTGCACAAATAGTAAATTAATAAATTCTTAATTTTTCAATTTTGCAACTACTTTGCTATTCCTTTTTGAAATGAACTTCAGGATAAGAGATATTTTAATTTTTACAAAGACTAGAGCACTTTATTTGAGTTATTATATGAAATTGCTTTAAAAAACAGAAATTATATTCACATAAGGAACTGTAATTTTTGTAATAAAACAGTGATAGAAAAATCTGAAGGTTAAAACACTTCTGTTGTTATACACAGAACATACACGAAAAAGTTCAGCAAATTATTTTAAAAACTTTTTGAGCAATCGCTGTCCCCGCTTGAGATTTTCGAAAAAAAATACATTTTGAGTAAAACGCATTTTAAAGTTTGACATCTTATGTAAAGTTATGACATCTACCTTTACTAAAACACTTGTAGTTTTTGTTGTAGTGAATGGAAGATTAAAAACTTGATATTTTTATAAAGCTAATACAATGGCCTATAAAATAAAATTATAAAAAAAAAATTGTCAAGTTTTTTCTAAAAAAAGGTTTAGGGTTTTCGGATACCTTAAGATGCATCTGCCCCCTCTACATGGTGAATCTCCCATGGCACAAGTACTATACTCTGTTCCACCTCAAGTTGGCAACGTTGGGAAAGGTAAGAAATGTAACAATCCGCTTGAAAAAGTATTTCCAACTTGTTTTGGAATTTAAATCAAAACACATGCACAGAAAATTGTTAAAAAGTATCATGTATTATAGAAATTGTGGGTTTAAAGATATATTTTGAGTTAATCACATCTTAAAAGTATTTATTCTTTAATACCTGAGAACGAATACAGTGGAAAACAACAATTTGACTTTTGGCTGACAACAACATTTGGCTGAAAAAACCGGTTTTCAAGATTACATTCTTCCTAAGTATTCGCGCCAAATCAACGCCATTGCTTTGCGACTTGCTAGTTAATTAATGAATATTTTTAAACATATTGAAATGCAAACCCATAAATATCTCGATGTAAAAAAGGGACTATTATCGAAAGAAAAAAAACAACACCTCATACAATTTTAAAGAACAAATTTTTCAAGATCATTTTTTTTGCTCGCCAAATATGGAGAATTTTATTTGTTATAGTCACACTCTTCTCCTAGAGTAACCCCGTAGTGGCTGTGATTTGGTCATCGTACCCTTCCCAGCGCTGCCAACTTAAGGTGAAACGGAGTTAAAGAGATCCCACGACACTCCAGCCCCTAGTTCGGGAACATAACAATTAGGATACCACGGCTACATCATGTTTTGAAAGAAAAATACAAATGATAATAAATTAGGGGTCTTCCACCCTGGGTCAAGAATATATCGCTGAAGGAATTTTAGTGGTCCCTCATTTGAATTCGAGGTAATTTTAAAAAAAAAATGCTTTTCAGCTTCTTGTCGTAAAAAACGACATTTTTTTTATGTGTAACATCTTTCCTCTTCGTTGCTGGATATTTATCGGAGTGATTTCGTGAAAAAGGATGGATATGGGTAACAGGAAGTGATGTCAATGGGAACTTGGCGAGATCTAGGCAATAGAGCCAAGTTGACATATTTTGCGAGTTTTGGCTACTATTTTGGCGACCATATTGGCGAGTTCAGGACCCTCTGGATTCTTCTAGAAATTAGTGGATTAGTGGAAAAATAATTCAGGTCTTAAAGGGATATAACGAAAATGGTTCTGCTCTTATTAAAAAAAACTATCACTCGCTTCCTATGATTTTGAGTGGAGATTTTAGTTTTAACATAAGTTTGCCAAAAGCTGAGCCACTCATAGCTTTTTTGAATGATGAACTATAGCTCGAAATGAACACAAATCAAAGTGCTTTGACAACTAACAGGGGTACTGTTATTGATGCTGTTTTTCAATGGCTTTCAAATACTTTGAAATCAAAAGTATATGTGTCATATGTTAGTTATCATAAGTATCTCCGCTTTTTTCCAAATTAAACAGAAATAATTATTTTTGATAAAAAAAATTGCTTTACTCCTTATGTTAATTAAATAAAATTTCCATTAAAGATATAGTTATTCGATAGAAAATTATTTCCAATCATACCCGATTTATTTTTTTTCAGGATATGAGTTACTATTGCAACATGTCAGATGTTACACATCATATGCAATTACTGCAAAGCTCGTTTCTTTTTTTCTGTTATTCTCGGTACTTAAAACATTTCTCTGATGTATTTGGTATCCATTTGAGACAAAGATTTCTGGAAATGACGAATTTTATTGCATCCTAGATATTTTTAAAGATATAAAAACTGACGATGCATAAAATCTCAGAAATTTTCAGACAAACGGTGGACTCTTATCTTAAACAGGCTTACTAAGTATTTTATCGGGTTGGAGGGAAAGTTCTGTCGTATTTTAAAGAAATATTTGAATGCATTTATAAAAAATATATGTTTAATATTAATCAATTATATATGATCCATTATTTGTTACAAATTGTTGCCATCTTTCAGGTAACATTTCAATTCCTACTTTGTAGAAGTTCTCGTCCTTGGAGTTAAAATAGTCAGCAACTACATTAGAAAGACTTTCAAAAGACTTGAATTTTCTTTCCGTTAAATAATTTTGCAGAGATCTGAACAGGTAATAATCAGACGGTGCAATGTCAGATGAATACGGTGGGTGACCAAGGACTTCCCATCCTAACGTATTCAGTATTTGTTGTGTCACCATTGCAGTATGCGATCGAGCATTATCGTGGTGGAACACTATTCCTTTTCTGGATGCTAATGCTGGCCTTTTTTCGTTGATGGATGCATTCAATTTATCCAGTTGATTGCAGTACAGATTCGCGTTGATGGTTTTTCCCTATTTCAGCAACTCGTAGTACACTGGACCTTTTCTGCCCCACCACAGACAAAGCAGTACTTTTCGTTGATGGATACTTGGTTTTGGAACTGTTGCTAATGAGTTCCGTGGTTTGCAGTAAGATTTTTTCTCTTAATATTCTCGTAAAGAATACACTTTTCATCTCCAGTAATTAGCGTGTCCGAAAACGGCTCCACATTGTGTCTTATCAGATGTGATGAACACAATCTTTCACGATCAGGCAAATTATTTTCCGTTAATTCATGTGGAACCCAATCACTTCTCTTTAACACAAACCCAAGAAATCTAATGTGATCTCCAACAACTGTACGACGAATGCCAAACTTTTCTGCATTTTCTTGACTAGTTAAATGTGGATTATTTCCCAACATGGATCGCAAAACTTCATTATCGATCTTGGATGGTCGTCCAGATTGATCACTTCCTTGGAAGCTCAGTTCCCCGGAACGAAATTTGCTAAACCTTCTTTGACATGTGTGTGCGTGTGTACGAACATTTACAATATCTTTTCCAAATGCCGTACATAAATTTTTACATGCAACCGATGCGTTGCTTCCCTTTTGGAATTCATAAAAAATGCAGTGTTGTAAATGCACTTTATCTACTGACATGTTTTTCACTTTAAATATTACAAGTAAATGATGAACGGTGAAAAATGACTTCTTTTATTTTATACAGCAGATAAAAAAACAAAAACAAAAAATCCGAAAAACTCACTAGCCAGATTATTTTTTTATTTACAACAAAAAAAACCTGCCTATTTAAAATACAACGGAATTTTCCCTCCAACCCAATAATTCGATTTCTAATAAACTTTTTTGAAACAGATATATAAACAGTCGGAACTTTATTTAACGGAGTCACTAAATCCCGAAAAAAGTTCGTTATACGGAAAATTCGTTATAGATAGAGGTTCACCTTTCTATATCCATTTAACCACATGAAAAAAAATTTTAATTCACAAGCACTATATATTGAAAAAAAGTTATTATTCACGTTTTTTGTCAATTAACATCTATTTATTTTGTATGTATCTAAACCTTCAAAAAAGAAAAAGAAAACTGCAAGGAAAACAGGAATGTCGAGGAATACACTGAAGATATTAAGAAACCAACATTAAGAAATCAAAATTAAGAAAATAATTTTACATTAAAATTAATGAATTTTAAGGATATTTTCTAATTTAAACTACACAAGTAATTTTAAACATACATTATTTTATAACTAGAAAATCTAAACATACATTACCACACGCATCCTTAAATTTAATTACTCATGAAATCTGTTAATTTTGTTTGAAAAAACGCTTTGATGCAATCGAAGATGTTTCTAGTGAACTGGACAATGGGGATTAAAGGCTACAACGCCCAGAATTATATTGTTCTCGGTGAGTTATGCGCCTAATAAACCAGTTCAAGAATTATGATCACACATAACGTGTTAAAATAGAGGAAACTTGAAGTGATCAGAAACACTTTTAAAATAGGGAGAAAAAAATTGAATCACAGAAGTTTGTTTTCTAAAAAAATGCATTTCACTGTTGGGAGGTTACTTTACGATGAAAATCAGGAAATGTTCATGGTTCCAGGAAAAATTTGGCTGTATAGAAAAAATCGCAGTATAGAGGTTCATAATATGGAGGTACAACTGTATATATATCTATATATACATATACAAATCTGGAAACACCATCTCTTATTTTAGAATCAACTGTATGCTTGTAATATAAACTTATCTGTTTTATATTATATTATATATATATATATATATATATATATATATATATATATGTGTGTGTGTGTGTGTGTATGTATGTATGTGTGTGTGTGTCCGTGCGTGCGTGCGTGTGTGTGAGTGTGTGTGCGTGCGTGTGTGCGTGTGTGTGTGTGTGCGTGTGTGTGTGTGTGTACATATTAACTAATCAAAGTACTGCTCCTAAAAAAACCTTAAATATCATTTGAAATCATACAATCTTCAGTTAAAACTTTTATATCATAATAAACAGAATTACATAACTAAATAAGCAAAACACATTTTTAAAAATAAAAATAATAAATTCGCAGAACTACCGTTAGTTATATTTTGAAAAGATAATTAAAAATTTACAGAGAAAGAAAGAATAAAATATTCAAAATATAGTGTTCAGAAAAGTTAAAATGTAATAAAATATTTGAAAAATCATTTGTTATGTTTGGAAAACAAAAATAAAATTCACACAGAATATAACAAAATAAAATGCTTAAAAACTAGCGTTTAGAAAATTCAAAATGTATTAAAATGTTCGAAAAACAGTGGACTTCGTTCTTTAGAACTCTTCATTTCTGCGCAATACGCGTTTACTTATTTAATGAAAAGAAACTATCACAAGCCTACTAAATGGCATTTGATATAATTAAATTTGTTTCGAATTTTGTTTTTACATCTCTTAATCTCGCTGGAGTAGCACAGATGCCATAACTACAGGACCGTGATTTAATATATTAAAGTCAAGTTTCAAATCATTTTAGAATAGCAACCAAACTGGAGCATCACGCATAGGCATTTCCAAAATTATTTTGATACATCGCATAAAGACTGGAGGGTGAACTCCATTTAACGTACATCGGACCTTATTATTTCATTAAAAATAGAAGTGAAATTCCGACTTGACTTTGAGCCCCATAGGTCACGAATATCTCGGTCACGATCATTAGACTATCATAACCGTCACATTTTTTTTTATACTTCCCTTAAACCAGATAACTTTTTGTTGTGTTATCACTGATGCACGCACATCTGTATTGCTTTTTGTTGTACAAAAAAAAAAGAAAAGAAAGAAAGAAAACACGTTCTTGAGCTTCTTTATCTTCTTGTGATTTCAAACACTTTTCGAATAGTTATTTTGTAATTTTTATTTCTAGGCATATAATACATTATAATAAATTATTTCATCAAAGTTTAGTAATTGATTTATGCAGTCTTTACCCATACTTTCCATTACATTAAGTGAAGAATGCAGACAATGCGGAAACTTTAGTAAAATTTTTGGCCGTAGTTATTTATACATATGTATAAGAACAAAAAATGACACGTGTTTAAATAAAATTAATTCGATAAATTGTACATGTAAAAAAAGTTTACAGCATCTTAATTACTTTAAATGACAAATATTTCCAATATAATCTAACAAAACTCGGTACTGATAGAACGGAAAAATATAATTTTAGAAATAAAAAATTCAGAGTAATCAGTATTACCTTTATTTTTACTACTATATTAAATTACAACAATAAAATTTCGCGCGCTCGATAGCTTAAAAAAAAGTTGTTTTTTTTTAAATCGTATTGTGCATTTCATTTCATTTTAATTGGATACTTAATTGTTTATTTTCTCAGTAAATGAAGCTTTTGTTGATATAGTCAAAAGTAATGATACTTGAATAATTTGCACTACTTTTTTCATTAAATGCTTTTGTTTCAATTTTTGACAAATTAAGTGTATTTTTTTAAATATCCCTCGAAATTTTACAAATATTCAGTAAATGTATATAACTCAGAAAAAATGTATAAAAATGAAAATTGACATAAAAGTTTGAATCAAATATAAAAACTAAATAAATAAAAGCAAATACAAAGCATTTTATATGGTTTTATAAAATGGATTAAAAATATAATTAATAAAATGATACACAATTTTGAAATTTTTTCTTACTTAATTTCAAAGAAGAAAATGTCATAAAATTTATAAATTAAATGCATTCAGATAATTTTTGTAGTATATAAGTACTATAATATTGATAAAAGTTATCATCTAAGTGATTTTCTGATATCAAGAAATAGTATGTCACCAAATAAATCTCTTCTAATGCTATGAAAATAAAGACATTTGAATTTAAAACGTTATTTCTATTTAGAAAAACGTCAATAGCAAACTCACCGACATGTTTCATCCAATGCAGCTTCATCGTCACCATAAAGAGGGAACATTAGACCTTCATAATGCACTAAACTGCTATAGCACTGACTCACTATGGTGGTATTGCAGTCCTCACCGAAAGTACACACAATTCCAAACACTAAAGACAAAGATATAAGTTTAGAAACAACAATGACACAACACCGAATGCGAGCTATGAACTCGCGAGACATTTTGCAAAAGAGACCAAATCAGAAAATGACGCATCGAGAATGATATCTAAAACTTGAGAAACTGGGTCGGAGAATAAGAAAGTCATGAATGGAATACAGAATGATGCGGGTTAAAGAATCCTTACGATTTGGCTCCTTCATTAAAATGTTTTCGAAAGTTGCTTTTCATGGTCCGGTTGAAACGCGCTGATGCATCGAACAGCGATTCCTTCCGAAGTTGCGCTTAATGATTCATATGCGTAAAGTTGTTTGGGAAGCATGGTTATGTTGTTTTTTTTCTTTGTTTTTGCTATGAGGTATTCTATTCAAATATGACAACGCCCAAGTGCTCTCTTGGGGTAGGAGTAGGTGAAATTTTGCAAGCAATTCTTGTGATCTGAATGGGACTTCAAAACGTTATCTATTTATTATTTCAAATATGTATTTTTTCTGTTTGTAACAATCGTAGAAAGTTCATAAACACATCTGCTTCATAGAATGTGAAACAAGCTTACTTAATTTGAATTGGATAGAAATAATGAATTAACTTTTCTTGATATTGAAAAAGGTGGGAAAGACTTGAATTTAGTTTTTTGTAAGGCTTTTTAAGAAGTTCTTGATAAAAAAAACAGTAATCTAGTATAATAGAAATATAATAATTGTGGGGAATCATAAATATTGTTAATAAACAATATTTATAATTCCCCTCAATTTTTTTTTTGTTTTAAAATCGAAACATTTCCTTAATGGTTGATAAAGATGTTTTTAAAAGTTTAAATTCTGAATTATACATAACTCAGGAAACTAAAACAGTTCTTTTGTATTAAAAATAAATTTTTAAGATATTAATTTATTTTAAAAACACAATAATTGATATTATATTCAAGTGTTTTTCGGTAAGTCTATTACATTCCTTCTGTTAACATAAGGTAGCAAAAATATCTCATGAGTAAAATTTTTTAATGTTGCATTATAAAGTAAAAATAGATCTTGTAATTTTTAATCACGATCAAGTAACGAGGACGAAGCCTCAGGCACCACTCCCCATTACTACCCGACGTTAACCCTCTCGCTTCATAGTGTTATTAGCGCTATCTTTTCCGGGAACCTGGGATCCCAGGTTCCCAGGAAATCATAAGATTTATGTACTTTTTCTGGGACCAAGACACGTTGGAATAGTTTGTTAGCAATGCTTTAAAGATTTTTAGAAATAAAGTCAGCAATTCTAAAAGGATTAATTGACATTAAAGAAGAACAAATAATGGTCAATGTAGAGTTTGAAACTGTGAATACAATTGTAGCAGGCTAGTAAAAATCGGCTTAGAAAAGTTATGCAGTCGAAATGGAACTTTGCTAAATGCAGGTCTATCTTCTTCCGTTATTCGAGAATTGATCTAACAAAATTCAGAATTTGTGAAAAATATGAAATATTCTCTAATCCAAAGAATTAATGAAAGGCGCAATGTTAATTTGATAGGATTAATGCAATGCTTGAATTTTGGGAGAAAATACAAAGCAGCTGCAGTGACTGTCGATATTTCTCGATTACATAGAAAAACTTATTTGGTTATACAAGACCAAATGAGAGAGAGGGGGGGACAAGGCTTTTCTGCGAGGAATAGAAATCAATATCCAACTCTTTTCACTCAGAAGAAGAGAGCATGGGAATTTTAAAAGAACAACCTGTGACGTTGGATGAAAAACTAGAGAAAGCAATTTACTCTTAAACAAAACTTTTATATTGTTCAATCAAAAAAGTACTAGCTTCAAAAAAATCATGAATCAAGATATGCAGTTGTTCGACTCGATTGAAAATCCATCACCAAACATTATAAAAACTTGCTCTAAAAACAATTCCTTCAGCGTCCGATGAAACCGAGAGAGCATTTTCTGCTGCCAGATTGTGCGTCACAAAGCTTAAAACTAGGTTGAGTGATAAAAGTATAAAAAGTATATAAAGTTATGCTTTCTGAAATCATATTTTAAGAATAAATATTCAATGTATTATATATTTTTTCGTATTTTTTAGCTCATAATATAAATACGTGTTAGTTGTGGAATTTATATGTATCCTTATTTTATATAATTGTTATTGATTTTCTTTAAAAATAACTTGTTTTAAATTTTTTGAAATTTTAATGTATTTTGGGGGGATTCCGGGGATGACAATTAAATCCCTGGGTTTTCACTGACATTCCCGCGAATGAAAAAACCCGGGAAATCAGAAACCCTAAGTGTTATGTCTGCTACGTATACTTTGCCCTAGGAAATAGCGGAATTTGCAGCGAGAGGGCTAACAAGAGACAACGAAAATTTTTACATGCACAAACCCTTTTAAATTCAGAATATTCAGTGAATCTAGAATTTTAACTAATTATACGTCGGCTATGAACTCGTGACCGTGACCTATCCTTTCTATATTGGAAGTTATGTAAAACATTCAAAAACAATAATTATGGAATTTATTAGCAAAATAATTTTTCTTAATATAACTTTTACAGTTTAAGTTTTTTTTTTGTTTTGTTTTTTGAGATTTATAACTATTACCTGGAAACTGCTGGGTCATTCAAATAGTCTTTAATTTGATTCGATATTATTTAATTTCATTAAAATTGTATTTTCTCTTCAACCGCATAAGAGGATTTTGTGATTTTAAATCACGACTAGAGATAATAAGATTAACATTTGAACAATGATTCCACGTGCAGGAAATACATGGACTGTAGTAGATATGTTAGGTTTAGTATAAAGCCGTCTTCATTATTTTAGAAACTGATTTGGATGGAATCTACACTCAGTGTACGCAATTGCGTAGTAACTAAACCATTGTTTTAGAACCTGATCTTTCGCGTCGTTTTAATTCGGTGACCACTCGAATAAATAAATAGTTTAGTAGACACTTAATTTAAATTAGAAATTTTATTGTAGAATAAATCAATTTTAATGAAAATTATTTATTTCACCGTTAATTCCTTTTTTTATGTGTATATATGAATTAATTTAACAAATTGAGAATTTAAAATACGATACTTCAGTATTGATTTACATCCGTATGTTATTTGATAACCATAATTAGAACAACCTAAATAAGTAGAGTTTGCATTAGATGGTACAGTGTTATTAATTATATATATATATACTCTGATCAAATTTCACAATTCACATATATTACAATTTAATCATATAATGATATTTTTAGTTCGCATATTTTTTTTTAAGTATCTTGAAATATATATCCCAGAAAGAATTTATGGGTTAAATAATATGTATGTGTGTGTTGCATGATAACACACTAGCAATTGAGACAAAAATATTTCGCAAGTACTTTCAAGAATAACTAAACATCAATTGCTTTAAAAAATAAATTCAATCAATAACTAATCATATTCAAAGACGGATGATTCATTCATTTAAAAAAAAGTATAAATTACTCTTCAATTCTTTTGAAATATGTGTTAAATGTAGTTAAGTGTATATAGATTTTCCTTCTTTTAGAAAAAAAAACTTGTTTTGATTTAGTTATCATTTACATTAATAGTTTAGAGCTTATTAGAAATTATTATATACAGTAATATCTCGACTTAGAAACCCCGATTTACATAACCCCGGAGTTGGTGTTATGCAGTTTTCAAATCTTGTCGATTCTTCTTATGTTTGAGGGGAGGGGGTGATGATATTGGTAATTTGATTGAAAAGATTGTTGATCTTGCCAGGAAAATAAATTTAAAAGTGGATAGGGAGGACGTTCACAAGAACTACAGGATTTTCACAATTAGAAGCTAAAAATTAGTGAGCTCATAGATATGCAGCAGCAAAAGCAGCACAACTTGAGTCTTTAGGACCAGTTCAAGTGGAAGATCAAATGCCGGTTGGGAATTTCACAGGGATCCTTAGTTTAATTGAAGAATGATACGAACTTTTTGTAAAATATAGACTCAAACGTAGAACGTTTTTAAACAAAAAAAGAGGAATAAAGGAGTAATTAGCGTCATAGGTGGAAATGTAGCTGGAGAAAAAAAAATCTTTGAGTATGCAGACTACTCTGCTATATTTTACGAAATTTTCTACAGCAGAATAACTTCGGTTTACGATTTTCTATTGGTGTTATCTAAGAAAGAGAAGGAGAGAGAGAGAGAGTTTACAATATTTATATATTTTTCTTAAATTCTTCTTCTTCTAAACATTATTTCAATATAAACATATTTTCTTCTAAATTATGCCTATAATTTAGTAGATTTTTATGTTTATACTTACGCGGATTAGACTTCGCGGTTGTCACTCAACTTTACCTATCGCGTAAGTTCAGGTTATTACTGTATATTCTAAAAATATATATCATTTTTTTATTTTAGCAATCACAATTCATCGTGAGAAACGAAGCTACTACAATTCTACCTAAACGCAAATTACACATGCCCAATTCTTTTTAATTCATTTCGAGCCTTGTTATAATTGTTTTTCCTCTTCAATGACTTCAAGTAGTATGAATAATGCAGTGGAAACAATACAATATTTTTAGTTCAATAACGACCATAAATAATAGAGCAATCCAGATTCGTTTTTACTTTCTTTGAATAATTGGTGGCTGTCCATCCATTCAGTTGATATGGTTCAGTGGTATCTTCCACGATACATCTTTCTAAATTAGAAAGACGGAAAAAAAAGAAAGTCACAATTTTCCATGGAGGAAGATTTTCTTTGGCTTCCTCAAAGTATATTTTTGCATGTCAGTAAATTGCCAGTAAAATTTATGAATTTTTGTAATGGTTCAATTGTATTATCTTGATTTGTTCTTAAAATGTCATATAAAGTATGAAAATATTCAGATATTCAAGAATATTAAATAGCGCTTTAGTGTGCTGACCCCTTTCTAAAATGCTTAGTTTTGAGTTAGTAGCTATACAGAAATTGTAATCAAGTTTGTGCTCTATCCCATCCCAAATTTATCCCTAACAACAACATTTCTACAGTACATGAATATCTTTAAAATACTAAAGCTATTGTTTTTAAAGTATTAATACAATGGACAAATCTATAGTTATTAAATATTTCAAAACACTTTGTTGTGCCCATTTTTTTGCTAAACAACTCTTTAAAAATGTTTCATTAAACAGTCAATTCCCTCATCTAGCAGCCATTTTTTTTAAATGCAGGAATACAGTGTTAATTTCATGGAGAGTTTATAATTATCATCTGAAATATAGATGATTGTGCGGATTGAATATAATTAAACGTACATTAAATATTAAAAAAGGTAGATTTATGATTAAAATGATTGCTGAGATATTACAGAAAAAATGTAATCGAAATTGTTCCTCAGATAATTCTAATAATTCTAAAATAATGTTTTAAAATGTCTGAAAATCTCGATAGGTGGATTAACAAAATAGACTTAAAAGTCTTTGTAAATTAGAATCCAAAAAGTACGGTTCCCCTATAAATGTGCTATTTTAAACTTTGGAAAGGGTGATTTATACATAAAATTTTACGGGATTACAATTTTGAAGTCAGGAGTTCAAAATGTTTGGGACAAACGGAGCCATCAGTTTAGATTTTTGAAATCCCTTGCAGTTTGTGTTTTACTTAATAAAATAAAAAAATATCCTTCAAACTGCCTTTTCTTTGAGATAAAATAGTATATCGTTAGAGTTTCATTATTTTGAAACGTCTTAAAATATGCATAAATTATTATTGTGTTTATAAGAATTTAACATTTTTTAATTGAAAACGATTAAACTATTTTATAAGATTAAATACTTGTTGAAAATGTTTTTAACCCTTTATCTACCGACGGTACTTATAAGTACCATTCACTTTAAAATTACATAAAATAACCATTTTCACGAATATTCTGACGATACTTAGCAGGATTATTCTTTTGAATCCCCTCTTCCAAGATATATGACAGCACGGGTTCTATGACGAGTATTTTAGCGAAAAGAGAGAATCGTTTTATAGCAGAAATTGCGTTTTCAGCTAACGGCGTTTTTTCAACGGATTTTTAAGACTATCATTTTTGTCCAGAAAAAATAGTTACTTTCAAAATTTAAGAGCCTTATTCTTTTTGTATGTTAATGAAGACCTTAGAAAACTATTTGACTATTTATATTAAGTGAACATTGTATATAATTAATTTTACAGCTGAATATCTTTAATTAACTAATTAGCTCTAATAGATTAAATTTCCTGAAGTTGAATATTTTGTTTATGTATATCTCTTAAAATTTTTAATGTAGTGATCCAACAAAAATATTGCATGAAAAAAACTGCAGTAAATCATAATGCGGTAGATAAAGGATTAAATGCGCTTTTTTTATTCGATATGTTTTAATCCCTTTCCTTTATGGCCAGTTTATTCAAAATGATCCCGGCTGAGCAGAGTTAAATTTTTAAATTTCCATAGAGAAAAGGAATTTTAAATTCAAAATGGCTGAAAAGGGTTATACATTTAAACATACATCCACTATTAGAAGGGTTAGTTGAGTGTACATGTTTACAACGATTTCCTGATAGTAGAGTAATGGATATATAATTAGTTTGCTTCTAGTTCAAAGGATATATATCCAGTTAGAGAAAGCTATTTGCATTAGAATCGAATCTCTGCTCAAATGCATCTGTAGGAAACAGAGAACATTGTATTACATAGTGACTTTGGCGTTTGTCTTTCTTTTGGAATAACTTATAAAGGCACATTAATAACTTCCTAGACATAAACAAGATATTGAATTAGTAAATGACTAATAAACATATTTAATTTAAGGTTTTAAATAGTTTACTAGATAACTTGATTAAGATGAAATATTAATTAACTAAGTAACTTATTAATTAAAATAATTTAGTTTGTTTGTATTAATATTGGTTTAGAGTAATACAGCGGACTTTTGGAATTTTACGTCATTATTTTAAAATGTGTTCAAATGGTAGGGACTGTTGATTTTCTCCATAACTCTCCGTTCTTTCAGATCAGTGGCGCACACAAGTGGGGGTGTCCTGGGGGTCCGGACCCCCCAAAGCCAATTGATTATTATTCTAAGTATATAGTACAAATTTAATCAAGTGTTTGTTATTAATGATTAATTTTATTAATTAATTTTAATTGTTTATTCAATAATTAGTTTTTAACTGTATTTTGTTCCCGAAAATCGACAAAATCAAAAGGAGCATGATACAAGAATGGTAAACTTTCAACCCCGGACTCCCCCCGTCTTGAAAAATTCCTGTGTGCGCTACTGTTTCAGATCATTTCATATCAATAAGTTAAGGTCTGTTCCTATTTGATACAATTATTTCCTACGATTTTATTGAGGAAAATTATTTATTTTTAATGAAACTTATTTTTATTCCTTCAAATAATCATTTTTTAAGATAATGTGGAACAGTTTTAATATATAAACGGTGGGGGAAGGGGTATTCAATAAGGCTTTAATTTTATTATCAACTCTTACGCTGTTGAGTTTTCGCCGTTCGAATTTTTCTCAGGTTTGAGTTCTTTTGCTTTCTCCAAGACGCTCTTGTTTCAAAAAGCGCTTGTAGTCGCGGTAGCCTAGTGGCCAAGGTATCGGATCGTGGCTGGCATGTCACGAGTTCGAGCCCAGTACCACTGAAGACCCAACGTGTAGGAGAGCGATGCACGTTAAATCTGTCTTGAGCTCAAACGTCCTCCCGTTGGTGTGGTAGTTAGGAGAGAGGGGTACCATGCTCAGGTGTCGTCATCGTCGACCATGGTTCAAAATTACGAGGTCCGATGCCAAATGCCCTCGTGTAGCTCATTCAAAAAGCGCTTTTTGGTCGAAGCGTTTTTTTCCCTTCATTTTTCAGAAACGTGAGTTTAGTACAATTGTCGTTATGTAACCCTAATCAAATAATCAAAACAATAAATCACAAGTATTAAATAATAATGTATAACAAATAGTTAATCGAAATAATTAGTACTAAAAATATATTCTGTTCATAATTCATATAGATATTTACATAATACACAGATTGTTGTTTGCACTTGAAATCTCACTCGGCTTTAGCTTTCGAAATCCTGAAACTGATACCATTTCACAAAAACTAAAAATAAAGTACTAATTCCCGTGAAATATTGTATTCAAACTTTTGTCATTCAGTTAATGCTCTATAATATTTTAGTGAAAGAAGCAACTACTATAGAATGCGATACACGCGTTTGGAACGTTTGAAAAAGTACAAAATGCAGATGGGCGCGTGCAGCGCGTCCGTAGCGTTGAGAAATAAATTGAGATAACATTTAGGGATAGATTTGAGAGTTTGTATCGGCCAAATGATTAAGTAGGTTACAAAAGGACCTTACTTTTGATGTGCATCATAATTTCGATTTGTTTTGCTACAGATCAAAACTACACACTTGGCGCTTAACTTTCAGTAGTTAATAACGTTTTCAATGAATAATATAAAGTGTATAATATCTTTTCACAATATAACGAATGCATTTTGAATAAGTCATTAACTTTTGTAAGCTATGCAGAGTTCAGATAATGATGCAGCATTTACGATAACAGGTGGATTTCTATTTCACTTTGAAGTACTGTATTATAATCCCTACAAAATGTTCCATTCAGAGTCTCATCGTTGAAATTCAAAAGAAAACGTTTCCTGAAAGAGGTAGAATGGCCAAACAACCACAAAAAAAAAGTCGATTGTTCATTAACATTAATATCATTATTTATATAATACTTAAAAATCATATTTTCATTTAAAAATTCTTTTGTTATTAATTAAAAATAATATTTTAATATTTAAATTTAACAGAACACACTTTGAGAGATATTTTGAATACAGTACGCTAAAGAAGAGAGATTTTTAAAGAAGCTACCAAACATAGAGTATAAATTTTGTGTTATAATAATAGAAAATAAATACTCCAAAGGGAAAAATATTTCAAACTATACAATATTTTAATTTTAATTTTAAAATTTATTTCTGTAAAATGATTGTATTTTCAACATGTCTGTAAACATTTATCTGACATTAAATAGTGTCCCCCTGCTTTAACATTAAAAATGATCATTTTAAGAAAATCATAATATATTACTAAGACTTCTGTACCTAGTTCTACAGACTTTTGTACAACTAGGATTGTTGAAATATGTAATGTAGAAGTCTATCGGCTCACATTTTAATGTATCAGAGTAGAATAATCTTCACAAAAAACACCGCTTATTACTTCAATTGATCTTGGCTCTGAAAATAAAATTATCTTTTAAAAATTTCTAGTTTAGGTTCCGAACAGATGTCAGCTATATGTAGGCAAAATATTTCTGTTATCGAAGCCCCTTTCATAAAAGTAGAATGTATTGAAAATATGTTATTCTTTCTACAATTTTTGTCAAAAAATTTAATTTTTTTTCTTGTAATACTATTTGTAAAATAACTTTTAAGTATATTCTAATTCAACTGACACTAAATTTAAAATAAAATATTTATGTATACGCTTTTGGAAACTTATGGTTTCAAATATAGTCACTCACCTAGAGAGTATATAGTATTTGATTCCAGTTTGGAGAAACAAAATTAAAAAATATATATATTTAAACAGAAAAGTTAAAAATAAAAACACCCTTCCCCCTAAAAATAGAATAATTGACAAATTATTATTTGTGTAAGAGTATAACCCTTTAAAATGTTCTAGATTTACTATATATTATGTGATGGAAAATTTTATTCTTACTGATTCTACTATCATAAATTAAGCCACCCAGCCGAGTTAAAGACCATTTATATGGTGTATTTAACAATTTTTCTTCAAAATATTAATTCTTATAAAATGTTTTAGCCAAACGAAAAAAAAAACTATCCATTAATTTTATCTCTGCATAAAGATATTTTGTTGCTAAATTTATCTTAAACTTATTCCTTAAAAAACAAATAGCACGACACGTTCTTTTTTAAAGTTTTCTGGAACTTATTGCACAAAACGTTTTTTTTTTCTTAATTTTAAAACCAACATGAAACCATTATAAAAATTACATGCTGTGCAAGTTGAACTTACAGAAAGAATATTTATTACACAAGCGAGTTAAGACTGCGAATGATTTTGGTTCCATTTACGGAAACGGTTAAGTAAGCGAGTTTAAAGTTATCGGTGAAAAATGGCGAAAAAGTAGAGATCTTTTTGCGGTCAGCGACACTTTTCAAGGTCACCCAAGAAGTGACCTCTTTTGAGCATGTTTATTCAAGCTTCGTCGCGGAAGGAAGATATTTTTGTTCTTCTGGATCATATTTCGCAGTGTTTTATGATGCAGAACTCCTGCCTGTTTCGAAAATAGAATGTCATTGACCACTGGTATAAATTATGTAAATAAATTTTGGTTCATGTTATATATTCAGGTAAAAAAAAACATATATTACTTAAATGAAATGTTTTCTGAAATATGTCAGTTGGTTGCGACTGGTACTCAAAGAACGATTTTAGTACTTGACCTTTAAACGTGCTAAATTTCTGTCTCATTTTCTGCTTTGTTTTAATGGATTTCTAAATATTAGTTTCCTTGCTAAAAAATGCACATACATTTCAATAAGAAAACGTCTTTTTGACTGCTAAATCTTGAAAATAATTCATGAACAATTCCCATTCTCATTGATCTGCTTACGGAAATATTACTTCAATCGTAAAAATTTTCGTAATTTGCTCGATCTTTGATAGAAAATTATTTATTTCTTTAATAAGCAAATGATTTCTATCTCTCTATCAAATAATAATCATACCACTTTTAATAGTGTAATAAATCACTAGTTCAGTGTTAACCGTACGAAGATATTTAATTAACAGCAAAATATTTTTTATCCAAAAATAAATATGTGGTATAAAAGTTTTGTAATTTAAGTCTTTCGACATTTGTCAAGGTAAGAAAGAGTTTTAAATATCCATTAATAGAAAAACTTAAAATAGAACAATTATGTCAGCTTTTATAATTGCATGTTTTTTATCTCTACGAAATGTATTTTCTCCGGAAAAAAAAACTCCTACTACATTTTCTATTTTTTTCAAAAAAATGTTATTATAGAGAGAGTACGCTGTTTACATCTGAAATTAAATTAAGTTGCACTAATCAAATAAACTCACAGATTTTCTCGAATACTATTTTTTATGCATAATTCTATTGAATACTGAAAATAATATGTACATTTTAGAAATTCATTCGTGTTCCATGAGGAAAAAAATGTTTCTATTTAAATATTCAAATTATTAACTTTTTGTATCTTTTTATGTGTTTTTGAACCTTACTGAAAATTAAATAAGTAAACAGCAACTGTGAATCATCATTTCAAATATTGAATTATTTTTAATTTAAACCTTAAATCTTAAATTTAAATCTGCTATGTATAGCGTAAAAATATGTTGACTGATATTCCTTAAATTTATTTTTCAGAAAGAAAAAAAAAAAAAAAAAACGAAACAGTTTCACGTTCCTTCACGGAAATAAATATTTATTATTTATTTAGTTATATTTCTGGGAACTGATGTAAATGTTGCTGTGTTTGCGTTTGAAGGTTTAATATTTATACATTAGCATTCTAATATACTATTCAGTGTTTGGCATTTTTCCACATAATGTAATGCACATCCTGATAATAACTAAATATTTTCTAATTTAAGTAATTTTCAGTTAAATTGCAAATATAGGGATTTTCAAAATGAGTGTTCTAGTATAACTTTAACCATAACAATTGTACACACACACACAATATATATATATATATATATATATATATATATATATATATATATATATATACATATATATATATATATTTACTAAGTATCAATAATGAGAAACATAATATTACTTATTTTCAAGTGTTTCTTAAAAAACTCTACAAATGAATGATTTTTTTAAACTAATTAAAATCTCTTACATATAGCAGCTTTAAAGAAAAAACATTATGAATGCTCGCTAACACTATTAGGTACAAGAGCTTGTATTAGTTATAAATTTAGAAGACAATTTTATACCTTAATTATGTATTGACTTTCACTTACATAAATTATGCATATATCATTTGAAAAATGTTAAATTTCATTAGTTGCATTTTTCAAACACTTCTCCTTGAGCAGTTCTCATGATAATTTACTTTGTTTCTTTGGGGGATACCTGTAGCGGTGTTTGGAGAAGGGGTTTGGAACCCTTTCAATACACCAAAAGATATTTAATTTTATCATAAAAGTTACGTCTCGGTGCCTTTTTAAATGCTAAGTTTTTTTTTATAAATGTAAACCCTAGCATTAAAGTAGTTTGTCTGCGCTACTGAAACAAACATTTTTAATATTTTTGCAATGTTTATTTTTGTTTTATAAACGTTTACGTGTAACACAAACATTTACACAGCAAGTATACCAATCCGAATGTGAAAATAAAATATAAAGCAAACATACCTGATAAACACAATATCACAGTCCACTTGTCTCGTATCATGATGTTTTATTTGGCTCACATCGAAAGAAACAAGAGCATCATTACGCAGGTACTACATCCACCACAAAGTTAGAACCCACACAGTGGAAATTGAGTAGGAAGCCCACGAAACAAAATGCACTTGGCCTTTTACACTTCCGCAACTTCAATTCCTTTCGAGGAAGCGCTATCGAATCCGTTTCCGCACTCACCTGGAATGAAAGCTTACTCATCAAAAATTCTCCCTAATTGGTGAGACAATAAAATGCAAGAGTAATTTAATGTTATAATTGTGTAAAAATGTTTATTTAAAATGAAATATTGCGAGGTAAAATTTTTCCACTCTAGCATTATATGTGATTTTAAGAACATGCGTTTTATAAATAAATTGTTTGGCATCTCTTACAGCATTCCATGTAAGAGGAAAGAAAATGAGAAAGTTTAAGGCTGTTTTCGGTTAATGTTAAAGAATATGACCCAAATTCGGAACATTTTTTTCAAATATAAATGAAATGAAAAATTAATATGATATCCTGGCTTCACTATCCTTTAAAGAGCATTGTTTTTTTTTATCATAGTTCCCATTTTTAACCGAGTTGATTCATTCTTTCTGGTATAAAATGGGTTTCGTGTTTTTCTCCTACATCGTAATGTTAAATGGGTTACGCCTTCATGTATTAAAACAAAAAAAAATATTCGTGGAATATTTTGAAGTTTTTAAAAACACTATACCAGGCGTAGCGAACCTTTTTTGATCAACGTGCCATTTTTTCTGTAAGAAATGTTTAATGAGGTATAGACGTGCCGTCCAATAACTTTGAGTTGTGACTATTGCGAAAAAATAATATAAAACTAAATACTAACAACTTAATTCTCTTTACTAACAACGAAAAAACACATTTTGCACTGTATAGTAGTAAATGTTTTATTTATACGTGTCATTCAAATTAAAGTAACATTAGTGTGACTTCTGTTGTAGCAGATTAGATGACAAATAATTTATATTGGGACTGTAAAGTGTTACTTTTTTAGATGAATGCAAGCTGAATTGGAGTCATCTTCCAAACGGTTTCTAAGTGAGTGTTTAATGTTATTCATTTCCGAAAATAATGCCTCGCAGGCATAGGTAGATGAAAATTTGGTTAAAATAGCATGAACCAGTTTCTTCAAACCACTAAATGATCTGGAATCGAATTCCATGTTTCCAAAATTTCATTACTAGCATTTTTACTTTTATTGCTTTTTAATATTTCAGCTTCAATCAATTTTAACTTTCACTTTTTCTTTCAACAAATTTTTGAATCCATATTGAATTAGACTGGAATCAAACAGTTGCTTTTCAAATTTTTCAATTAACAACCAATCGAATTGGGACAAATTCATTTTATTAAATGAAGTCATATCAGGGTGCATAAAGAACTTGAAAGTTTCCGATAATTCTTTGCACTGAGAAAATCTCGCTGAAAAGTGTGTCCTATCACGCACGTTTGTTCATAATACTTCATATTGAACTTTGTTATTTTGAATTAAAATGCAAATCGTTTTGATGGGTGGCGTGCCCAAAATATTGTGTCGCGTGCCATGTGCCACTGGTTCGCCATCCCTGCACTATACTATTAACAGAGGTATGAGCTAAGTTATTGCAAATTTCCATGGAAATTGAGGCATTTTTATGTCTGAAAATGTGCTTCGCGTTTAGTTCAAGCTTTTGTAGTTTTACCGAAAACAGCCTTAAACTAAACAGTTTTCAGTAAATATAAAATGAGGAGCTTGAGCTTTATAATGCAACGAGTTAGTATATCTTAAAAAAAAATGTTTGGATTAGGCTTAAAAATTTTTAATCACTGTTGTATTTTCGAATTTAAATCGATTCATGTACATATAAGCCAAGAGTGCATTTTTCTTTCCAAAATTTGACCATAATTCAAAACCGGTATGAAAGCCGAATTGAAAAATGAATTCCTGTTATTTTCGATGCTACCAAGTAGATAAAACAGGTGGAATATATTCCAATCAACTTGCTGTTAGGTAAAATGCCTTTGACGTTATGTTTATAACCGATAAACCATTTGGCAGTTAATATTTTAAATTCATTTGTTATCTTGTATAATACTTGAACTAGTCATACTTTCTGCGCATTTATTTTTGTTTTGAAAATAAGCTGGCAGAAAATTCGTTTACGGTAGGTGACAGTGGGCTGATGTTTCATGCCTTGGAGGAAAAACTCTTTGCTTGATGATGATATGTACTTAGACTTTCCACAGAGTAAATATGAGTTTTACGACCTATCTGGATAATCGAACTCTGACACAAATTTTGAAGGATTTCTTTAACTTTATTTTTCTTTTTTAAGAATAAAAGTTTCATTCAAAACAACCAAAAGATTAAAATATCAAAAGTGCTTGCACATGCTAAATAGAAAAAATGAAAAGAAAAAAACTTTTTGTTTTTGCAACATTTTTTCGCAAATAAGCGGATCCATATATAGAAGACAATCTACTTGCATTCACTTTAAGAAATACCCAATCCCTGGCATATACACGCAAATATACGGTATACAGTGGCGTACACAAAGGGGGCTTAGGGGTCCGGTGACCCCTCACAACCCTTGATTTTTTCTGTTGGTTATAATATGAATATAATACGTAACATTTAATATTATCTATTTGTTATTAATAATTCATTTTATTAATTAATATTAATTATTTATTCATTTTTTTTTTATTTTGTATTGTTTTTGTTTCCAAAAATCTCGACAAAATCAAAAGAATATGTTGGGTGGTATATTGGAGCATGATATCAAAATGGTGGACTTTCGACCTTGCCCCCTCCTTCCCATTTGAAAAATTTTTGTGTGCGCTATTGGCGTTATATAAATATGTACAAACACATAAAGGCAGTTTTTTTTCTTTATTTAAGTATACCATTTTTCTCACGCCTTGATTTAATTCCATATAATAAATGCATGCATTGTGTAGATATTTATTTTATTTTAAATCTGGCATAAGAGTTAGATAACTAGGATAAAAGCAAGGGTAGCATTTAGGATAACAGCAATATTAAAAAAAATACATATTAAAGGAGACAAAAAGTGAAATTAGTTTTTGTATACGAGTGTTTGGGAAATTGATGGCGCTAATAGAAGAGTGTTGTGTTTGATAGGAAAGTGGAGATATCTGAGAGAAAGATTTGTGAGGTAGTTATGAGGTATGAGGAAGAGTTTACTTTTAGTAGTTGGAAAATAAAGTTGTTATTTGTTAATAAAAAATGACAGTTATTTTAATTAATGATATCAGATCATCAATGCAAAAGCCCGCGAAGATGACAAATGCTTAAAACTTTCCTATAAGTTTCCAAACTTCAAAGTAAAAGAGTTATCACATTATTTTTTAATGTTTTTAGAAAATATTTATGCCTTAATTGTTTTCATGTATTATTGTCATCATTATTTAGAATGGCTACAATTTATTAACAATGGATTAACATTTACTCTTATTACATTTTCAGAATTACTCTTTGAAATATTTTTGTATTGCCAGTGACATATTTTTCTTGCAATAATTTATAATATGGTGTAATTTATAGCACTAATAATAACTCACATTTAGGAAAATATTAAGAATTCACACACAACCATCGTCAAAATCGACGGGAAAAAACCACTACAACTGATCCAGCTTTTTACCAAAACTTGTGAATATTGTATCAGATAGACCGTCTTTCATAAATATTTTGTTTCATGTATTTCGTCTGTTCTTTTAATTCTTTATTAAACACAAATGGATTTTATAGCTAGTTAAATAAATGAAAATATCATGGTGAAATTAAAGTTGCACTTTTGATAATAAATAAGTATTTCGTAAGTATTTTAATACATATAATTATAATCTCCAATAATTCAACAGAAAAATGTCTTACCAATTCCTTTGGTATAATGTTACTGATAACAAATATTGGATCAATTTTCAAAATATTCCCTCGCGTTAAATATATAACTTTAACAAAGGTTAATATATAATAAACATCATCTCAAAATTTCTGGCTTAAAAACCCTATACTTACCACATAAATAAAAACATAGTACATTTTCAATGTACTTTCGATATAATCAAAGAGTTTTCAATGGTTATTTGATTCATAAAATGTACAGATCTAATTATGCTTCTTAAAAAGATAAAAAGAAATTATATTATTTCCTGAAATACATCTTAAGACACTTTTTTTACGTTAAAATGCACGAACAAAATTGTTTGTTCAGAATAAGAAAGTATTCTAATATTAATATTGTAGTGATATATCGATATATTTTATAGAAAACAGCCTATTTTCTTCTCGCGTTACTTCTCATTTTTATTTAAATAAACTAGTTTTTGTCGATCCATTTCGTTGTGGCATAAATGTATCCCTCATTTCGTTTATTATTCCGTAATGCAAAATGAATTTTCATTTTACATGTTAAAGGGAAATACTGTTTACTTATGCAAAGTTTTATTATTAAAAATGCTGCCAAAACATATCGTACATTTTCTTGAAAACTGACACATTAAAAACTATAATGTTCATTTATTAAAAATAAGAGTGCATGCCGTATTTAGCTCGGGTTCTATTTCATTTGGTGAAGATAGAAAACTAAAACATAAATCTTTAACTAAAACAAAGAAAAAAAATATTTCCGTCAATGAAATAAAATCAGAAATTGTATTTTAACAGAAGCAATGCAGATCTGCATGCGTTTTTTTAAATGGTTTTGCAATTTTTGATAAAATTATCTGTCTTAAAGGAGAAATATTTTCTAGTTGATATATATATATATATATATATATATATATATATATATATATATATATATATATATATATATATATATATATATATATATATATATATATATATATATATACTAGATGACCCGACAGACGGGGTCCTGTACACACATCTTAAAAACAAAAATTCCAAATTTTTATGAATAAGCTTTAACTATCTGGACCGTTTTGAGAAAAATTTGAGTAAAATTGAGTAACATTTCAAACACTAATTACATCTGAATGTAATAATTTAATTAACACACGATTTATTTCAACAAAATAATAACACGAAGTGACAAATTATTTTCCTGAAATGATCACAGCACCAACTGTCGGGACCAACTTGAATTATAATAAAATATTTTGAATATTCGATACGGCGATCGTAGCGTAGTCTGCCGGATCCAATGTAAAACACTCCAAAATCAACAATTTATAAATAAAAAATTAATAAAATAAACATTTCTAAACAGAATTATAAATCTAAACCATTTTCGAGTCCACTGGAACAGACAAAAACTTTTATCTGAATCGGTCCAGCCGCTTAGGAGGAGTTCAGTTACATACACACGCACAGAAGAATTACATATATAAAGATTATTTGAAAAGATATTAATTAAAAACGCTAAAAAGCGTGAATCGTCTGCATTTCCTTAACAATAAAAAATGCAGACGTGTTTGGCTGAAAATCAATTTTCGACGCCAACTTACGTCTTTTTCAATTCCTACTATTAGCGCACGATTTCTATACATATTTTATTTGTTTGTTTGTTTGTTTGTTTATTTATTTATTTATCTTGGTAGAATTTTCAATCGTTAATAAAATACATTTTAAAGCGCTCCATTGAGCTGAAATGTAATGTACATGATTATTTTGGATTACAATACTATAATTTTTTTAATTATAATTAATAAAAATTAATTAATTAAAACTAATTATTTAAAAATTTACAAATACAGCCACGTTGGCGACTTAGCGACCCTTTTGGCGATTTATGTCAAAATTTGAAAAAGTTTTTTTTTTCTCACGTGTTAAAGCATTCAGTTGAAAGGAAATTTTATTTTATAACAATAGCGTTGTTACAACAATGCAGGTGAATGTTGAGTTGTATTTTTTGAAAGTTTTTAATTAATATATTTTAACTAACTGCAATATAGGACCGAATTGTGATTCTAAACCATTCTCGAATTTACTTGAACCCACACAAAAAATTTCATCGTAATCGGTCCAGCCATTTAGGAGGAGTTTAGTGACAAACACACGCACAGAAGATTTTTATATTTTATATATAATTTTACATGTTTATCTTAAGTCCATACTTTCAAATGTTAAAAAAGAAGAATCAATTGTATCAGTACATGAAACATGTTCGAAATAAGATTGCTACCAGTAACGTGTTAGACCTCTTATAGTGTGGGGTTGGGAGGGGGGAGGTTACATTTCAAAAACACGCAGACGAAAACGCTGAAGGGTAATCTCTATGATAAAAAGAAAAAAAAAATATCTTGGTGTATTCATGGGGGGATGAACTCTTAAACCTCACCCTTCTGTACGCCACTGATTACTGTTAAGTTGAATAGAGCCATCAAAAAGCAAAACGTGATTTTTCCGATCAAGCTAATAAACATTGTAGAAGAGCAAAAGCAGGGACTTTTTTTTAGTTCCCTTTTATATTGTTTGGGGGTATTACTGAATATTTAACTTTCAGCAAACAAGAAAAATAAGTTTATTTATATCTTAAATATATATTTATGCAATTGTTTTTTTAGTTAGTTAAAATGTTCAAAAGTTTTGAAATTTATTAAACACTTTTACACATATAGTGGGTATAGTTTTTAGTCTTACGTTTTTTTATTAACAATACATATATTTTTGTTTAAGTTATCCGACTACGTTCAGAACCGTGATTTTGCAAAAGCGTATAAATGGATAATATTAAGAAAATTTTGTGTCACTTAGATTATAAAACAAAAATTGTTTTAAGAATAGTATTATAATAAAAAATGATTTAAGTACAAAATTTTGACAAAAAATGAACATAGAATGACCTTTTTATCAAAACATTATCCTTTTATGAAAAATACTTGTATTATAATAATATTTTGCCTGTATATAGCCCAGACCTCTGTACAGAGGTTGAACCAGAATTTTTCAAAATATATCACTTAGAAGTGGATTTATCCATATTTTACTGCAAGAAAGGGAAGACATTTTAAGAAAAAAACGCCGATAATTGTTTCAATTGGTGGTAATTGGTGTGAATTTTTCAAAAATCCTAGCTCAGACTCTTTGGAGAAATCTTTACTTTATATAAGCAAAGTATTATTATTACAGAAGCATTTCTTTATAAAAGGAGAGCATTTTGAAAAAGGGCTATTCTAAGTTAATTTTTCACCAAAATATTGTATTTAAATAATATATTTTTGTCATAACGTTCTTAAAACAATTGTATACATGTATTCTAATCTAAGTAAAACTAAATATCATGAAAAGTATTCATTTGTGAGCTTTTTTAAAATCACGGTTCCGAACGTAGTCGGATACTTTAAGAATAAATGTTAAATTAGACAGGTATAGTTCTTATCGGCTTGCGGATTTGACATGCTTGTCGCTGAGAACCGTATTCCTTATCTTTGATTTCAACCTCATGAAATTACAGCTTGGACTTCAATAAAAAGTTTAACATAATTATTAAGAAGTAGAATAAGAAAATGTTTTGTATGGCGCTTATATTTGGGCGGTAGTTTTGAAAGAATGAAATATGAAATAATCTAGTATATATATTAGAGAGTAGATCGCGATTATATGGAGAGAAAAAATTATTAGCAATCAGAATCTATCTATGCAAAAAAGGTGTTCTGCACTATGGTGATTAGGAAAAAACCAATTAAATTGCAATTTTAAAATTTATTATTGCCTCAAAGGGGTAAATTTTCAAAAAAATGGAAAAATACTTAATTTTAGATTCAAAGTAAAAAAAAATTGTTTTGGTACAACACAAAAAGCCGAAAATGAGTATTATTAATTATTGAAAACTGAGAAGTCAGTAGTATTATGTATATTGTAGCATTTTATAACTTCTCTTTCTCCGCATCGTCGAATCAGTCCGTTCCAAGCATTTATCCATCTTTCTCTTCATCGTGCTTTGTCAATAATATAGGTGTTCTTTTTTAGAAAAAAAAATATTTCTAAAGTGACGTTGTTAAATGTATTTTATGCTTCTTTCTTGTAACTATTTAATAAGGGTCCTCTCATTTGCAATAAATGCGAAAATGTACTAAAATGCCAGTTATTTTATTTTATAAAAATTACTTTGACTTTTTACCATGGAAAAATCTGAAAAACCTTAACACATGCCCCTTGAAGCAATATTTAACATAAAAATTAGTTTTTTTCCCTTCTCTTATGTTTCAGAGAAAATCGTATCCGCAGAAACAGGTTTTAAAAGTCTAAAAAAAAATTAATCCACTCTAACATAAAAACTAGTATTGCTATTTGAAAACGTTTGCATATAACACAATTTTTTGTACTTAGGAAATTTATCATTAAATTAATATAACAGATCTTTTTTTTTAAAAAGAAAAATATTTGCATCCTATTTATGATTCTATTAAGTAACACAATGTCAGTAACATTTGTCCTTCGAAAAAGTGAACGGATTGCTGAACTTACTGTGGAATTTCCACCCACTGTAAGATTAGGAAATCGAATATTTATTTTTAAGGCTTTTTTATATTAAGTGAAAATTTTGTTCTACTGTACAGAACACACATATAAAAAGCTATATACTTTTTAGGATGATATATGTAGCTAAATTAAGTCTAAGGAGTAGTAAATAATGCACAGTAGTTCTCTTTTATTTAATGTTATTGAATATATTTTTTTTCTGAATTTATTTCAGTAAAAAGAATTAATAACTCATTCATCTTCGGAACTGAAATGTAAAATAAGAAAAGTTTTTTGATTTGTACTTTAGGAGCTGAAAAAAAAATTCTACAATTAAAGGGGGAAAAAACTATTGTAATTTTTCTTCTGACAAATTTATTATAATTACACGATCTAATTATAGGTTATTAATACTAAAATGTATTTAAACAGAAAAAATCTATTGTTTATTTAAATATTAAATTCGTTCCTTCTTCAGAAAATAAAGCTTCATTTGAACTGATACTTGTTAGTTTTACAGTCATAGTTAACTTATTACTAGTTCATGGCGGTTTTATGTACATTTTTTTTTTCAAAAGATCTATATTGAGTTTGTTATAACCCAAAAGTGAAAATTATACACGAACATTTTGTTAACACAATTTTTATTTAATTTCTTATTTTCAAATTTTATGTGAAAGATTAAAACACTATTTCTTTGAAAAATAAAAAGAAATATTAATTAAAAAAACATTTGGTTTCTCATGCAACATAATATTTTCCAATTCACGTTTTTTTAAGAAAACATTTTACACAGTTAAAAATTGCTTTATTTGCACATCATCAGCTAATTTACGAAAATTCATTCAGCTGAAATGTAATAGCATTTTACTTTCCATATATTATATTAGTTTCAAACCTATTCACGTGAATTTTTTTCTTTAAAAAACTGTGGATATAAAACCTCTAATTAACTTTCTATTATCCTCATCTCATAACTTTTTTTTAATAAAAATAATAAAAAATACAGTGATTCATTCCGATTATATGTTTCAAAAGGGATGGGCACGTCGTTTTTATTAATGATGTGAAAAAAATTGTCCTTGTTCACACCTCAATGAGTTTTTTGGTTGACTGTGACTATTTTGACGTGTTACCATGGTGAACGCCAAATGATTCTTTTGAAGGTCACCTACTGAAGGTACGGATAACAATACAATAGAAAATTAGTATTTCATCGATGGGTACATTTTTATAAGAAACATTAAAAAACTAATTTTGTTCTCCAGCGTATCAGCAAAACGTTAGGGTTGAAGGTTAGGTGATAAAGGTCGAATTATTTTTAAAATGAGACAAAATTTTTTACACAAAACACGTTTTACTTGTTGTTACTTATATCGAAAATAAAAAAGGAAATAGCCTATAATTTGTTTAAATACATTTTCTCATTTGTGATTTACATTAATAAGACGAATGTGATCCATTTCGAAAACACTTTCTCTTAAAATATGTTTTTATTTGATTACAATATCTTAAAAATACATATATGTTCATGGAATTTTTTTTAAATATATTTTTTATTTATCTCTCTTTTGTTATTATTATATTTTTTTTCTAAAATATTGGTATTAGCTTCATCCAAAGATTGCTATGATTTTTTTTCATAACTACTGCATTGTGAGTATCAATTTCTAATATTCTACTTATTGTGCATCTATTTTTATGTAATAAATTTACGGTTCATTAAGTGTAAAAAAATTTAAAATTTCTCAAATGATTACGTATATTTATACGGGAGTATAATTACTGTTATATTAATTTATCTAGCTACTTATATTAGGTATTAATATTGAATTAACGTTACAGTTTATGAAATGTAAATAATTTTCACATGGATAAAGTGTTTAAACTACTAAAGAACAAAGTACAAAAATAATAATAAAATATTTATTTTCACTGTTCATTTAGTAGAATTGTTCACTAAATGTATAGAAACAGTACAAATTATGATTATAAAAATTCTTTTGAAATTCAACATTATACTATGACCCACACCGTGATAAGTACTTTACATGTTAGACGAATACATGAGAATCGCACGAGCGTAGAAGATGATGAAAATCACACAGACATTCGAAAGATTTCAAGTCAATCCGAAAGGAAAAAGTATCGTGGAATCGACGGACGTTAGATTTAGACTTGGAACCACATATAATTAAAAGCGAATTAAAACAAAGTTGCGAAGCAATTAAAAAAAAGAAAGTCATGCAGATTTTCGAAAAACGCTTGCAATAAATTTAATGTTTAATAATCACCCGTACCTGCTACGGACAGTCTGGTGCATCAAATAGCAAAATTTGAGAAAATTGAAACAAGAATAGTAAAAAATTAAAATACTACGCAAGGTGAAGTCTATGTTTAATGCAATATTTGCTTTTTAACGTACAATAACGAAAGCGATATGATTCTGGAAGAACACATATAACATAAATAATTTTAACTGGAACTTTACAACAGGAAAGCTAAATAATGCTTTTTTTGGTAAATGGTAATTTTTCTTCATATATTTACTAAATTTAAAATTAAGTTCTTAAAACAAATTAATTCAATACAAGTAAAAAAATAAATGTAAATGGTAGTATAACACTTCATTTATCTTTCTATATATATATATATATATATATATATATATATATATATATATACAGTGGCGCACACAGGAATTTTTCAAGGATGGGGGTCCGGGGTCGAAAGTTCACTATTCTTGTATCATGCTCCTTTTGATTTTGTGATTTTCGGGAACAAAACACTGTAAAAAACTAGTTTTTGAATAAATAATTAGCATTAATTAATAAAATTAATCATTAGTAACAAGTAATTAATTAAATTTTACGTACTATATTTTTAGAATTATGATCAATCGGTGAAAAAATCAAGGGCTTTGGGAGGGTCGGACCCCCAGGACCCCCTTCCCTTATGTGCGCCACTCCATATATATAATTTTCATCAGTTTTAACAAAAGAATTTGGAAAGCGAATTGTTTTTGTGAAAGAGCTGTATGAAGGATTGTTAAAATTCTCTTTTACGCATATATGGATTTTAAAAAAAAATCTTCAAGTGAGATTGACTTACTAACATACTCAAATGCTATGAAATTGAATTTATTTTTGTGAACGGTTTCATTATATTTCTTTCGATTACCATTGTAACGTTTTCTTAGGTAATCTGCAATAACTTACAAAGCAGATTTAAATAAGAGAGAAGAGAAAATTGTTTATTTATTTTATTCATTTAGTCTTCACTCATGATTAATTATTTTTATACTAGCTCATTTACTTAAATTAATGTAACAAACAAGTGTACGGTAGGTTTGGATACAAAGAAATAAACCTATTTTGAACTTCGTACAATATTTATTTATGAAATTCTTCTAATATATCGAAAGAGAACTGAATCACACACACACACAAAACGTTTTAACTAAGATATGATTTTTTTTTCATACATCACATTTAAAGTATCGCATAATAAATTAATACATGGAAGCGAAAATTTCTGAGAGAAAATGATAAAAAAAATATATTATTAATCTTCTTTACACTGATGATTACATTCAAATTTATAATTTCCAATTAAGTAACTAAAGATATAATAACATTTAAGATATTTATATATATTCTCAAGTTATACAATGCTAAAAATCAGTTTATGAAAATCCATCTATATTTCTTAGAAAAAATTGAACTGTTTGAATGATTTTACTTACGTGACTTTCTTTGAAAGTGAATACAATTTAAGGCATCCCTGTAAGCAAATGAATCTTTGAAATCGTACTTAAAACTCAAAAACCACGTATTAAACCTATACAAAATATTTAAAAAAGAGACCAGATTAAAAAAATCTCTCTACAATTAAAATACTTACCTCTTAACCTAGTATCAAAAGACTGGGATGCATTCAGAAAACGAGTGACTACCTTTCTTTCCTGCCTAGTTCCCATTTTGGCTTATCTTCCTGTTTCGACCACAAGGCCGAATTTCTTGAGGTCAAGTAGCCTTATTACGTCATTCACCTTTAATCTTTTTCACCTTGGGGGAAACTCGGTTGCTGCCTCGTTTTGTCATGTTAGCAGATCCTGTTTTACGTAGTTAGATACTCGCATTGCATACAAAACGGGAACTACGTTAATATTGAGTCACATGTTCTTAGTTATTAAAGACGGGAAAAAATGATGTTGTTGATTGTGAAATAAATTGGCAATATTTAATTAGAGTCAGAGTTTCCTTGGGATTAGAAATACATGTTTTAATTCGTATGTGTTAACTTTGGATTAATCTGCTTTTTTGTCAACAAATAGGCGAGATGACTATATTTTGCACCAAAATATTCTGCTTTCCCTTTATTTTTCGAGCTTTTCTAAGAGTGAACCTACATTCCAATAACAGAAATGCTAATAACATATTTTAGTTGAAATAAAAGCACAACACCTGCATACAGCTGGACCCCGATTTAACGAATACATCGGGGACAAACATATTCATTAGTTCGGAGTTATTCAAAATATCGGGGTAAAAAAATAAATAAAAATGTTTGTACTTACATCTTAGAAATTCTATAATAAAGCAATTACACAAAAACTGTTCATTGTTAAAAATTACACACTTTTTAATCAGTATCTAAAAATAGTATTAATGAATTATTACACACTAGTTAATTGAAAATTTTAAAATACTCATTAGATGTTAGACCATTATTTTGATTCCTCACTTGAAAGAGTTTTTTTCGACTTAATACAGAGGAGAAAATGCTGCGTCATTTCTTGCCGCATGAGGTATATTTTCACACCTTCGAAACATCGTAAAGTGTTATAAAATGTAACAGTTTTGATGGAAATTTTACTATCAATTTCCTCATCAGAACCGATATTCATGTCTCCATCAAACCAAAATTTCCTTCTACTTCAGCTGCACATACATGAACGATGTTGAACCATTTGACTAAGTCAAATTCAAGAATATAAAAAGAGAAGTGTCTTTCAATAACTTTCTTATTTTTAGATGATTTTTCTCCACATTCTATAGATGCGTTTTCAATTTCTGCTCGGAATTTAATAGCTGTAGCTAATGTTAACAAATAAATTTTAAGACGTTCTTGTAAAGCAGTTTAAGACCCGAAGTCATTGTCAAATTCACATAAAAAGCTAAGCGTTTCAATAAAAAAATAAACCGTTTTCTATTCCCCCAATCTGCCATCGTCGCCCAACCAGTATAGTGGTTAGCGACGCTGACTGCGGTGCGGTAGGGCCTGGGTTCGAAACCCGGAGAAGACACGGATGTTGACAAAATGTATAGTGCCTTTGCGGCATGGGAGTATTCTAAACAGCCGTCGAACCACAAGCCCTCTCGCGAGGTAGTTGGAAGAGGAAAGGAGGTGGGAAGCACCTGGCCACCACCGGGGTGTTCTCCCTCTAAATTGGGGGTGGAACCAAGCAAAATCGTAATGTCACCTGCATGGTGTTCAAAGTTAAGGTTAACGACAGGCGTAAAAATCTAGCCCTTAGCCGCGACGAATTTCACGGGCCTCCATCCGACTTCGTCAGACAGGTGGCATTAGTAACAACAACAATTTGTCATGATTTAAAAATTTTAAGCCAAACCGCACGTATATCGAACCTCAATAAAATGAGAGCAAATGGTACAAATTAAAATATCTCCCGAGTTGTGGAGTAGGGTGATATAAGAAAGATCTCCTGCTCTATTCAAAACTCACGCGATATGTGACTCGTATGACTCATTTGCAAATTTTAAGTTAAGGGCTGCACCAGTAGCGCACACAGGACTTTGTCAAGGAGGGAGGGTCCGGGATCGAAAGTTCAGCATTCTTGTATCATGCTCCTTTTGATTTTGTCGATTTTGGGGAACAAAACACAGTAAAATCTAATTTTTGAATAAATAATTAGCATTAATTAATAAAATTAATCATTAATAACAAGTAATTAATCAAATTTTACGTTCTACATACTTAGAATTATAATCAATCGGAAAAAAATTAAGGGCTTTTTTAGGGGTCCAGACCCCCAGGACCCCCCTTGTGTGCGCCACTGGGCTGTGCCCTTTTCCCCCCAAAATTGGAGGGGATTACAAGAAGAATTTTTCTGTTCCAGACTAAAAAGAATATATATATGTTCCTTTGAATAAAAATCCAATTTTTTCTTATTCAAAAAAAAAAAAAAAAAAAAAAAAAAAGGAAAGAACAAAAACATTGGCTGTTAAAATAGTTTAGTAATCTGGAGTTTATTATTCGTTTAATAATAAACTCCAATATTTTTTTTCTTTTTTCTTTCTTTGTTTTTTGTTATATGCATTTTAAGGGGGAGGGGAAGAAAAATTCGTTAAATTATTATTTAAATAGGTGTTCTGTCATTCTGCATTTTAGTAAAGAAATGTTTATTTGATGGTATCATCATATTTCCACTTTGATACAATACAATAAATAACGTTCAATCTAATACTCGTTATATACAATAAATAAATGTAAGTTTATTTTCACCTAAGAAACATCTTTAAATAAATTAAAGGTTATCAAATAAGTCCACGTTAAAGAAACATTGAATTATATTTAAAAAACTTGCAAAATTTGATAAAAATAAGCTTTATTTAAGCACGAAAAAAGAAACAGAAGTTGGAAAAATAAATATTATACAAAATAAATTATTTCCAAAATTTTGCTGGCTCATTGTGTTACGAATTAAACAGAAATGTATAAGAAAACAAAAGCTGACTCACACTGCTTAGCATTAAAATCCTTAGAATTAAAAGTAATATTAATTAACTCAGCTTCGTGAATTTTAATTTCAAATAAACCTCTTTGCTTAGCACATTGAAGCTACCCCACATTAACTTTGCCATAGAAGCAAAAGAAGATATATGAAACCTGGTGTTAAATGTTACAGTAGAATAAGATGTAGAAAATCTTGTGCG